>JAWWEU010000111.1:106320489-106344831 GCA_035583155.1 Acropternis orthonyx
CACTTCTTTTAACTGAAACTCTGTCACATTGGAAAGTGGTTGGCATTTTGCCAAGAGTCAAACCAAAACAATAACAGACACCATCCTGCTACCATGCACTTAGAAACTGTTTAGTCCCATTTAAGGCCAAACAATAACATTTCTCACAAATGTTAAAAAAAAAAGACCAAAAGGAGGGATTTCCCGTTCTCAGAGAAGGGTTCCAATACTTAGTTTCATGATTAAGCACTATTTGTGGATGCACAGAGGTACACTTCAGTGTTGGCTTGTGTGTGTATGTGCATATATGTGTCTCTGTGTGTGCACAGAAGAGTAACACACATTGCCTTCTTTCAGGCAGTCTAAAACTTCGGGTACTTTAACATCATGTGGGAGCAGAAAGTTCAAACATCTTCTGACTGGTGTGGGTCTGAACCAGTGCCCCAGGTACAAGCAATATATTAACACATTGGCCTAGTTCTCATCTATTTTTAAAGAAAAGTAACTGTGGGTGGAGCATAAGTATGCTTAGATTATCTCCCTTTCAGATTCTGGGTATTATGTTTACAGGTCAACAGTTGTTAGGTTGGACTCAATACTCAATTGTCCTATTTAGCATACTGTCTATGCCTTGATTACCTACTGAAGCACTATGAAGTCAGAACAGTGTTTTACCTATTTTTTGGAATTAGGAAGCTGGAATCATTCCATGAAACTCAGAATCTTTAGATGGAAGTTAGGTAAACACAGTCATCTGACTCTCAGTCTTCCCTTGTTTCAGGAATAAGGAGGAAAAACTTATTCCTCCTCAATTCTAGGACTGTTCAGGCTTCTATTACTTTTATTCTTTGTTCCCCTCCTTTTGCTTTTTACACTGACACACTTGCTGTTTCACAGCAGCTATTTTCTTTCTCAACATTTGCCTTCAGTGAACTGTCTTTGGCAGAGGGTTTCTACTGTGGCAATGAAGACATGTGGACTTAGTGAGGAGTCTGCCTGTGGTGGGAACAGAGTCAAAAGCGATTAACAGGAGAGTTTGTGCAGAGATTTCAAAGCCAAGTTTTGACAGTAAAAATGTTTACAAGGTGAATTCTCTCCATCAGGCAGGGGAATAGCTCCCCACACAACTGTGCATGTGCTAGAGAGAAAGTGGGTTTTTGTGTGTGTGTTTAGGCTGTTTAGACAAAAATTAGCATACCCTGCAGGGCAGAGAGGTGTGGGAATAAATTGTAATTCTTTTCTCTTGTAGCCTGGTTGGACAGGACATGGAATAGAGGGTGGTCCATACACAGATATTGTACCATGGCTGAGGAGCATATAAACACAGTGTAGCCAAACCCCATGATCTAAGGAGATAGGTTCAGTGAAAAGCTCTTCACCTGCCAGCACTAAAGTTTATAGGTTTCTTTTTCTTGGGTCAGTGGCTTTATTAAGACCTGAAATACTGCAAAGTGAGTATTCTTTAGCTTACTTCCAGCTGTTGGGGATATGCTTATTTGTAACATACTGATTTTTCCAGTAAGGGAAAGTTCAAAGATAAACTTTGAGAGGGAAAAAGTGATAATAATCCAGAAAAACAGTTAGATGTCTCACTAAAAATTTAGACTCTAAAATCCAGCTGAAACTCCAAGGTGCCTGCTTGGATGAATCCTGGAGATACCCAAGGTTTTGCCACTAATATGTGTCAATGCTTGCATACGTACAATGTCAGTAAAATGTGTCTTCTGCACACAACTCCCAGCCATTCTTTAATATGTATTTTTGGAGGAGGGTCTAGAGACCAACATTTTCAAGTTAATACACAGGCTGTAACCCAAACCAGAACTTTTTATCAAGCAAGCTAAAGAGAGAGCCTCAACCCGTGTTCACCTACATAGCAAAGGTGACTCTTCCCTGGAGTGAGATACTGTGATTCAGATTCCTGTTCTAAATCAGGAAGAGGAGGATACATGAGGTTCTCACTCACCAAATAATTGATCTAATCTCTGCCCTGAAGATCATAAGATCATTGGGCTATTCCTTGTGAGAAAAACACAATCTTGGCTAGGCATACAACTTCAGAAGAATGCTGAGTTGTAAAGTCAGGAGCTGACTTAAATTGCAGATGGAGTAGGGCAGCAGCCAAAAGCTGAAAACTGATAAAAACCCAGTGTTCACTCTACCTACTTTGTTTATGGCAGAGCCCAGTCACTGAGCTTTCATTTTCCCTCTGTTTTGTGTGCAATCCCCTTCCTTAGCAGAACAGACCATTCTTGTCTTTGAAATTACACTTCTCATTTGAAGCAAGCTTCTGATAAGTCTCAGATTGGTGCTGTGATATGGAGGGAGGTTGTAACTCCCTAAAAGGACAGAAGAAGAAGCCAGTATCTCCTCCAGGGGTTTTGTTTGTTTGTTTGTTTGTTGGTGTTTGGTTTTTTTTTCACTAGTTCAGGTAATTATAAACAAATGACAGTGCTTTTAGTCACTTACTTATGTATAGGGTCAGTGGCCATTTTTTCTGGGGCTAAGGGTTCTACAGAAAAGCAAATTACTTATGGTCAAGGTTGTACAGTGCTCGATATCCAAAATTAATTATAAGAAATACTCCTTAGGATGTATAAAAACCTAAGTAATAGCAAAACGCTTTGGTACTGAGACACATGATTCATGGAAGATCAATGAATTTGCTTTTATGATATATCCTTTATTATCTTCATTTGGCAGCTGAGGAAAACACTTAGAAGCTGTAAGGCCCAAGGAATCTACAGCATCAAACTTCTGTGTGCAAGATACTAAATGAATTGTAAATAAGTAAATTGTACTTGAATTTGAGACTGAAGGAAGAGCAGATCATATTCAGGCTCCTTTAAAAGCCAGACTGATTTTTGAAAAATTTCTTCCAGGCACCTGCCTATTAAGCAGAATTTTGTATTGTTGTTTTGAAGGACATCTAATATATGTATTCTTCTCAGAGTAAGATCAAGTTGAATTAAAGCTCTTTAGACAAGATAGAAAAAATTAGACAAAAGCTTAACTAAGTACTTCATATACAAATAGAATTCTTGGTGCTGGGCCACAATACTGGTGCTTACTCTTTGCCATATCTTTCTTCTCCAGAGACGGAGATCCTTCTGGTGCTGGGTTTCTCCTATTCTGCTAAAACAAATTAGGTTCTCTTCTTTCTTGTTTCTCTCCTCATCTTCCCTGAAATGGGAGTTTTGCTCAAAATATTCAAACAAGAATCCACATTCTCTGTCAACTCCTTCTGTGGCAATTTTGGCTTTAATCTTTCTGTCTCTTAGTTTCCTCTCTAGTAAAATAAAGGTAATAAAGTTTAGGGTTTTTCCTCCCTAAGACTATTTTAAGGTCTATAGTAATTCACAGACAATTCTAGTTCCCCAAAGCTACAAATATTTTGGCTAAAAGAGATGTATGATTTTCAGAGGTGCTTGTCCAACAATTTCTACATCTTAGACTCCTGTGAGATATGTCATATTAAAGACCAAAACATGGACACTTGCAAAACTTGTAAAAATTGCTGCTTTTGCTATTCCTGCTAGGTGTTTGAAAAGACGATATATCCAAATGACTAAATAGTAGCAGTTTTGTATATAAAAGAGAAATACATATTTCCATAGTAATGGTGATCTTCCATTCTTCTGATATGGAACACTTATTTTTAAAGTGACAAATCATCTGCAAAATATAATTGATTCTCACATACACTAAGCATTACTTCCTCTCATGATGCATAAATTACATGTGCTGCCAGTAATGCTTCCAGCAAAGCTCTCATTGTTAAGATATTGTTTTAACTGAATATACCCTGTGAGGGAGAAACTTCCACTAATAAGCAACAAGTAAGAAGCACTCATACAGGAAATGGTTAAAAGAGGCAGAATTACTGTAAGACAGAATCAGAGAACACACATAATCCCAGCTTGATGCAATTACTCTAACATGAATTTAAAATAAAATTAAAGTTAACAGTTTAAACTGATGTTTGAGGAGTTTTAAAAAGATTTAGTTTCCCTTGGAACCACTATGTTATTTGAGCCACTTGTAATCTCAGAGCGCACTGCTCATAACTTCTCTCAAGCACTGTTACTACTAGATTATGCCTACAGGTTAAGTTACAAATGTCTAAAAACCTTAAAATTATTAAACCTAGATTAAAGTGTTCAGAGAATATGGTGTTATTTTAGTCTCCTGCCATATCCTACATCTACTATAAAACTGTTATATTGGCATTCTAATGAAATGTCATAAAGCAAGTATGTAAGGAGGTGTTTTGGGTTTGTTGCAGTTTGATGGAAGCCAAGTTAACATGGCAACCAAAATGTGTAACAGAAACACTTAAATGTTTTTTGTAAACTGCAAACCTTCTAAGAGTCTAAGGAAATGCTGACTACTGGGCAGTGCATGACTGAAGATTACTGCCCTACATTCTTGATGCTTCATCTTAAATCACTTCTACACAACTCAAAACTTAATTATCTGAAAGTGAATAACCTACTTTCTTTCTATCACACTCTTACCCACCAGAGTTCTTTGATTTCAGCAGCCACATTTAAAGAGGAAGAAATTGTGAATGAACATTTGGAGAAACATCATTATAGTCTGTCTGATATTTAGGAGGATTAGAGCCAGAAGGGATCTATGGGATCCTCTGGTCTGTCTTGTTTTTCCTAAGATTCCCCATGCCTTGATGAATGCCTTATCCTCATGCCTCCAGAAGGAATATGCAACATTAACAAAGTCCATGTCTGTAATGCCTCACCTGCTGAATATTCTCCCATTATTTTTCTCTCTGTAGTGCACATGTTCTTTGTTCTGGTACACAGATGTTTCAAAGTTCTTTATTTAACTTTTTAAAAAAAAAAAAAGGGAAGAAAGAAGAGTCTCATTATTAGACCTCAGTTGTTGTTCACAAAAATAGAAGGGTTCAATGGTGTCTGGAGTGCCTGGACTATAAGTTAAAATTTTACCTCCTGTCATGTTCATGAGGAAGATAGAGGCAGTCCACCTTGACTAGCAAGTTGTTTCAATGTTCCCATCTGAGACACACGAATTAGTTCTCTATTCTAGCTATCAAGGAGTAAAAAAGTCTGCTCAGGTTCAGTTGTGAAAGAAAGAAAATTACTCAATAAAGTTCTTTTCACCTAATGAGCTCCAGATGAGTCCTTTAAAAATGCTCAGTTTAGTCAATTGTGATAAGGCTGTTTTATTTCTCAGTAGTAAGTCCTCCACTAAGAGTATGGGTATCTGAATGAGTATATTCACATAGGGTACAGCAATATAGAGAGGAAACTACATAGAGGTGTGAAGGAAGAGTAGAGGGAGGAAACAAGCTCTGTGAAAGAGAAATACCTGCATTGTAAGGGGATGTGTCTTACACAACACAAAACCTCAGCTGATTGGAGAGGAAAATGCAAGAAGCTACTCTACTTCCAGAATTAGTGTGATCATTTACAATCCAATAAAAGGCACATAAAATAATAACAAAAAAAAGACACCTACAGCAGAGAATCAGACACTTTGTTTTGGTCAACAAGGTTTGGGGAGTCTGGGAGAAAAAGCGCTAAAAATATTTCAGGAGGGAAGCATAAACCTCAGTGATCCATAACAGAAAACCTTGAGTGGTAGAGGAGGCCTATTATAGATTCACAGAATATGCTGAGTTGGAAGGCAACTATCAGGATCATCGAGTCCCACTTTTGACCCTGCACAGGACACTCCAAGGATCACACAATGTGCCTGAGAACATTGTTCAAACACTTCATGAACTCTGTCAGGCTTGGTGCTGTGACCATTTCCCTGGGGAGCCTGTTCCAGTGCTCAACCACTCTTTGAGTGAATAATCTTTTCCTGGTATCCAAACCTTGACTCAGCTTCATGCCATTTTTTTGAGTCCTGACACTGATCATGAGAATGAAGAAATCAGTACCTGCCCCTCCTCGTTCTCTTAAGAGGAAGTTGTAACTGCAATGAGGTCTCCCCTCAGTCTCTGCTCCTCCAGGCTGAACAGGCCAAGTGACTGCAGCTGCTCCTCATACGGCTTCTCCTCAAGGCCTTTCACCATCCTCATAGATGCTCTCAAACAGCTTAATGTCTTTCTTATATTGTGGTGCCCAAAACTGCACACAATAATCCAGGCCGCCCCAGTGCAGAGCAGAGGGGGACAATCCCCTCTCTCGACCGGCTGGTAATGCTTTGCCTGATGCCTCCTGGCTGCCAGGGCACTGCTGACTTATATTCACCTTGCCATTGACCAGGACCCCCAGGTCTCCTTCCTCAGCTCTTCTTTCCAACCTCTTTCCAAAATGTCCAAATAGCAGTGGTAGTAATAACAAAAACAATAATAATAACTTTAGGAGAATAGTTAATTAAAACGATTGAAGAATGCAACTCCGAAGTGAACACGATTTACACTGAAGCCATTATGAGTTTAATAAAATAGTCTCTGCTGAAAAAGCAGGTAACAAAACAATACAGAATATTTTTTTCTTGGTGCCTATTCCCCCACTCCTGTATGCCTTAAAATCCCTACTAACTGTTTTATATTAAGACAATATTTAGAATTTGAGAAACTTTAATTTTTGATCTAGGGTACAGACCTTTCAATTAAAAAAGAAAGGTACCTTTCATTTGAACTGTTTGGTGAACTAGTGGTCATCCACTGTGTCTTGAATGCTTTCATTTTTGAAAAAAAAAAAAAAAAACAACACAAAACAAACAAAAAAACAACAACAACAAAAAACCAAACAAACAAAAAAACCCAACTTGTAAAACAAAACACCTGTAAAGGAATTGTTGACCCATTCTCAGTTCCAACTACAGATGTCAGCAGCGCAAATGAAGCTGAGGCGGGATTATAGGCAAATGACTTCAAATTGCCTATTAATCACTACTTAACTTGGGCAGACTTCTGGATACGTATGTACAAGTCCTACTCCCTTGCTGCCTGTCTCTCTGATCATAGCTGAACTTTGCCTCTGCTCAGAAACCCTCAGTGTTGCATAGCAAGAAAGGTGCAATTGTTACATAAATGAAATGAGACTGAAGCCAAGTATCGTGCTCTGTCAGAGCTTTTAAAATCCATGAATTAAATTCAAATTATTTGCAACAGAAAACAAAACTGTTAAGACAGCATGTGCTAGCCAATCACATCACCAAAATAGAAGTAACTTTAGCAATACTGCTAGAGAAAACCCATTACAAAGGCAAGGCAAGGCCTGCTTCCTGTCAAATCTACGTAGTTGTTTCCAGTCAAGCAGTGGTGAGGACCATTTAGAGTCCCATCTGTGCCTCACGTTGTCTCATGGAAATGGAGTGTGGAGTGTATTATTAAAGCTTGTAAGTCTTTAACAAAGAACTCAAGTTTGCTGGCACTGGTGGGCCTGGTACATCTTTTGGATCATTAAGGCTCAAAGTGCATTGCATTTGGATGTCTTGTTTGGCTAGCTCACAGGGATCACTGTTTCTGTTGGCACAGCTGGCAGAACTTTTAAGCCTCCTTATTGTAAAAATATCTCCATTTCACCAACCATGAACCTTCCCGACACAGCTGATAGAACTCACCCTGAGGTTAGTGATGATGCTTGAAAAGTCTTTTAGCACAAGACCTCACCATTACCAAGAGGGAAAAAGCTAGGAGTCAAAGTAATTCCAACATTTTGCTAGCTCAAATGATAGACAACATAGGTGACATAGTGGGAAACAGCAGTGGTTCATGATGTGTTGAACATTACTCTTGGGAACACTTAAAAAATCTAGTCATCGAAGCAGGTGAGAAAAGGACCCGGAACATTGCAAATAAAGTGTTACTGTCAGAGTTTGCAATTTTTGGTTTTAAAATTTGATTAACTGTTGATTAAAAGGAAAACAATGGCTGAATCTTCTATAAATCTCACAAAAAAAAAATGATGAGTTTAGCACAGATCAGGAAAAGAAATTATTCTATCCAACAAGAAAATTTTAACATATCAGAACTTTTGCTGCATTCTCCAGTATGTAAACAGACTCTTCAATTTTATGTAAGTAAGATAATTTTCCTCCAGTTTCTAGCAGACTAAAAAATTTTTATGTGAATCAGGTGCAACATGAATTAGCCCATAACCTTCAGGGTTCTCATGAGAGAGCTATTTACTTCAGATAAACAGTTGTGTCCCTAAGGATAAGAAATTCCTTAACAGGAAAAAGCTTTCAAAGAAATTTACTGGAAAATGGCTATGTTTATGGAAACAAGTTTTCATTTTGATAAATCAACATTTTCCAGCAGAACAAAACTAGTAAGGTAGAAATTTCCCAGTCTGCTCTCATATGGATGCTTTTGATCTTTCACATTAATCCAGACTAAGGTATTTTCTTGAAGGTGGGGGTCTGGAAAACAAACTGCAGAAGATTTCAGAAATGTATAATGAGTTTTCTTTATGAAGAGAAAGTGTGAAACACACTGGTAGTATCTATTATTCTTAATGAGACTAATATTAAGTACTGTCTTTAGAAAAGTTTAATTGGATCAAAGAGTTCTGACAAAAGTCATTAATTTCACAATCTGGTTAAATTCCCCAGAAAACTCAGTCTTCTCCCCAGAATAACTCTACTGTTCTTGGACCTGAAGACTGAAGCTCTATATCAACCTACACCCCAATGTGCAAACAACTTTTGATGCAGTAGTATTGCTTCAGTCATATTTTGAAGTAACAGAGAGGTACTTCAGCAAAACATGATTATAGAAACACATCAAAGAAGCTTCAGGTAGCCACCTAATGCATACCCTGCCCAAAGAGGAGTCATCTATATCTATGGTATTCTCTAAAATCTGCAGCAATGGAAATTTCACAACCTACTCTGGTTAAAAAACACCAAGACAGGTAATTTTTTGTTTGTATTGATACATCCTATTCTTTCGTGACATCTCTCTTATTGGAAGGATCCATATAGATCATGTTCCAAGTTTGGAACTTTGGATGCAAGATTTTATTTGCTGGTTCAGCCATCCCCTTTTCAGTATGAATTTGTGTAACTGTGTCTCTGCAGTATTTTATTTCCTCAGGAATATAATGAAAGCTGTACCTCCTTCTTCCACCAGAAAGAGTAAGAAAGAGGAATATCTTCAAGGAGATTGACCCACTGTTGACAAATTTCCAATAAAGTCCCAAGACTACTCTCACCTGTAAAGTCAATCTTCCCATTGCTCATCAGGCCTGGACAGTGTCAGGAGTATCAACCCCTGAGATTCTTTGCTGTTTGGGAACCTGGTTCTCTGGTCATAAAGAACATTGTTTTAGGCCAAAGCCTTCAAGATTTCCAGGCTACTTCCCTATTAGTAAACTAAACTCATGAGAGCTTGAACACAAGCATTTTTCATGACCATATGCACCACTTAACTGCTGGCAGGATCCCTGCCTTGGTTCTGGCCCACACTCAAGAGCACTCTTCCTCACAGTGCCCAGGCACATTGTGGGGGATCTCATTGGCCAGAAGCTGCTCTCAACAGAATGAGTGAGACCAGTCAGTTTGGGCATTCAGCCTTACAAATGTGAATTTTACCAGGACACTTAAATGCTGGAGAACAGGCCCTGTGACACTTCATTTACTAGTAGAGATGTAGTCACAGGTTTGAAGGCCAGGAATAATCCAACTTATCTCTAACACACCAGCAAGAAAAATGCCTGGGTTGCTGTAGCATGTCTATTCTGACAGTTCTTTAGGTACTGTACTATGCTATGTAGTCAGTCAGGAGAGATGGGTACCTCAGAGAGAGATGCTCACACACAGCGTGAGCCTTAGTTGGGTTAGCAGCTGTTAACATCACATTTAGCTTAGGTTACCAAATCACATTTAATGTAGGTAGCAACTGTAGTTAGAAAACAGGAAGATTAGAGCATAGCAATGTATTTCAACATGAGTTTTTCTAGCCCTGATTTGGACCCCGACTGGCATGTTAGTTTTGAATTCTTCCACAATCAGAGGTATTTCACAATAGATAAGCCTATAATAATGCACTGCAGAGGGCCTTCCACATAGATGTCTTGCCAGCACCCTTATTACACCTGAGTGATACCAACTCAAATTCCTCCCTTCATAACAACTTTAAAAGCACTGCTTCACGGGGAAAGAAAACCAGTCTCTCAGGTAACCAACTCCCAAACCACTTAGGTCTTTATAGGTTAAAACCAACACCTTGAACTCAGCCCAGAAATTTATTGGCAGCCATTGCAGATTTTGGAGACTGGGTTTTTTTATGTCCTCTCTGCATGATGCTCCACTTAATAAACAGGTGGTTGAATCGTGCACACTAGATTCAGTTGCCAAATGGCCTCAAGATGTAGCCTCACACGGAGTGCATTAGAGTAATCTAACCTTGTGGTAAGAAAAGTATGGATAACTTGAGCAGGGACCACATGTGACAGGAAAGGTTCTGCTTTTCTTGCCAAACACAGCAGGAAGGAAAAAAAAAAAAAAAAAACATCTTGGCTGCCTGTGTCTGCTACCACAAAATCAACAAGCTGCCCAAGATCATCTGTGTGCTCCAGGACCCAAATGCTCAATGGGAAGCTGGACCTAAATTCTGAAATAAGTTGTTTGGATTCTCCATTTGTCTGGAGCAAGAGGCTGGAAATTATGTGACACATTCACTTAAATTGAATAATGGAAGTTTTCATGACTAAATGTAAATGAACGATGTAGCCTGTAATATAGTCCTTGTGCTATTTATTCTGATACTAAATGTAATTTTATGCTGTTCCTACAATTTCCATGTGGAATGTGCTTACTATTTTGAATTTGTAAGAGCACAAGTTTGTCACTGAATTGGGAAAAAGTTTTGGGAGAATGCGTGTGGGCTGCTGAGAATCAGGAGGATGGTGGTGTGAAGTGTGGCATTACAGCATTAACAGGCCACTCGTTCTAAATCAGCCAGCAATTAAATAGTTAAAAAATGTAGACATCTTTACTGTCACTTGTGTTATCCAGCAAATTCTAAGTGAGGGGTCTGGAAATCAACATTGTATCCGTACATTTGTTTTACAATATCTTAACATAATAACAAAGATCTAGACTGGTGGGAAAAGCTCAAATTCTCCAGCAAACCATCTCAGCTAAAGAAGCATGAGATGACTAAACTGTAGACTATCATAAAACTGTCAATCAATTGATTGACAGTATTAAAGAAGGATAAAAACCTGAAATAAATGGAGTCCTCACTTCACTTTGCCCAGTTCTTTGACAGCAAATTCTACTTCATCTCATTCTCATGTATGTGTTAGCTCCTAATAGTAGCTTTTACTGGATTCTGACCATCTTAATCAAACAAGAATGTAAAACCAAATATATTTCCAACAAACACAAATTTAAACTGTGTCAAACATTGTGTTATCATTGTAAATTTTTTAGCTTGTGTCAGTTTTTTTCAGATTGTTTTTGTTATTTTCAGGGATACAAATAGTTGTTCAAACCCTTATTAAAAAAAAAAAAGCTTCCTCATTCCCAAGTCAGAGGGAATGTTTGCTAAAGTGTTTATGCAATGTAGGAACATATATTTTGTCTGCTTATGCTGTTTAAATATCCTGATGTCTGTGCCCTATTGTCTTTACTTCTGTCATTTTTTTATAGTGTATACTATAGAAACAGACATGCAAAATATACCCCTTCCTCTGTTTTAATCAGCGTACACTGAAAAGAAGGTCTATGATTAAAAAAATCACATAAAGTCCTAACGAGTTATTGATACTGCCAAATAACTGATTTCAGCCACAAGGAAAATGAAGAGTGGCTAATGCAGAAGTCTCTGTTCACAAATCTGTTTATCCAAGGGACCTGTTATAGGAATTACTATAGGTCCACTCCTCCCGAGAAATCTCCTTTGAGAAAAGGCTATTTTAGGACTGGTGAAGGACTGTTCAACTTCTGTACTTGATCTTGGTGAGGATGGGGGCTGACAATGTTATCAAGGGGGTTACCTGCAGGGTACTTTGATAAACTCAGATTATTCTTTTATTACTTTAAGCATTGTAGTGAAAACAGGATTTGCATATCATTTTTATTATAATTTGGTTTCCTGTTCAGGTTAAAATAGCTTTTGAAACTGCAGTTTATCCACTCATGAACTAGAACAACGTCTTGTAAAACTGTGCTGGGTTTAGGCTAGTTTCCCTTATTTGAAACATGTGCAGAAGCTTGCAGAAGCTGATGGTTGTACTCTAGGATTAATACTGTTACAGACTGGGTTAAATCTAGTTGGAACTGCTGGGTGTGACCATCACTCTTCATTTAAAATAGCAGAAACAGGCTCATTTATGATGTGATAGTAGTATTCCAGCTGAAACAAAGGCACACCCAAGACCACTAAGGAATTTGAATTATCTTGGAGGAAGGTTTTGCTGGCTATTTTTAAGAAAGGAATTTGTGTACATGTATCTGTACGTCAGAGAGAGAGAAAAAGAAATAATCAAAGTGCAGATAAACTCACATTATGAAGCCTTTTGTGACAAAGTTAGGGTGAAAGATTCCTTTCCTTTTCCCTCCTGTCCTTTCTGCTTGGTCCTCTCCATGCACCCCCTCTACTCCTCTGAACTTGATCAGCTGCCCTGTTTTGCTATTGCAGCTATTTATGTGGCTGTGTTGTCAGACATATATGTATACTAGCTCATTTTAAAGAAAAAAAAGGTATTTATTTACCTTCCACCTGCAACCAAATAATTTCCCTGGCTGAGAGCATTGTCACAGAGAGAATTGCACTGGCACAAAGGGAATTTTTACCAAGGTCAGAGAGGGAGCAGACCAGAGCAACTAGATGAACTGCCATAGTCCAGAAGTGTTCAGTTCAAAACCTTGACCTAAAGGAATTGTAGCTGGATTGAACCTAGTACAACTTTTGGATAATGTCTACCTTGATTTGAAAGGCTAAGGAGCTATGTTGAATGTTTCATTCCTTTTAGATGCCCTGGTAACTTCTAGAAGCACCCAGAAGGCATCCCTGCAAACTGTATCTTCCAGGAGGCTGCTGATTCTGGTTTGTTTACACATTGTATTATATCCTGCTTCTAGTGCACCTGGTTTCCTTCTGTTTTCTTTTCCCATAAGAGTGCCTTCCATACAGAACACATCAGAAGGTCCCTCTAGTCCCTTTTCTTCCCTGTCTACACCAGTTTGGAGCTAGAAAGCACTTCCCTCACAAAGGATCACTACCCAATGGGTCTCCCTCTCTGACTGAGTGTAGGAAGGTCCTGGAAACCCTACAGAGAGTCCACAGAGAGCTTCAGACGGCACTGCTCTCTGAAAGCATCATGCAGATGAGAGTTTTCCTGACTTCAATTTGGTATTCAGATAAAATAGATTTCATAGAGCCTTTAAAGGAGCTCAGAATTCATCAAAAATACTGAACCATTAACAGTATCTTACTCTAATGTGACTTTTCATTCAAGTAACAATGGATAACTTTTACATCTCACAGGAAATTCCAAACATTAGTTCAGCTTTGCTGTTGGTAAGCACTAGGAGGACCTATGGAGAGTTCCCATGAAGGAATAGGAGGAAACTTTGTGACAGATGTCCTCTTTGTTCTAATTTGTATTGGTCATTCTAAATTTGCTATTGCACCACTCACAAGATCTCTGTGTGCTGAATGAATCAAGAATCACAGAATCCCAGAATGAATGGGGTTGGAAGGAACCTCTGGAGACCACCTAGTCCAACGTCCCTGCTAAAGGAGGTTTGCCTAGAGCAGGTTGCACAGAATTGTGTTCAGGTAGTGCTTGAATATCTCCACAGGAGACACAGGCAAGTTCACTTTACAGTACAGATTTGTTTCAGGTGATTGTCCACTTAGGCCTCTATCACTTTGGGTTTGCATTGTCTGCAAATCATCTGAAACAAAATGTTGTCCCAAATATTTTTATGTATAACCACCCTCAAAACTGGGCATGAATCCACAGAATGGGGAAAATGATTGTGAATGTATCTTAAAAAAACCCCATTAATAAAGTAGAACTATTAGTTTTAGATGCTACAGTGTGGGATGTTACAGTATAATTAGCTACATTGACTCAACAAATATACAACAAATCTTCCTCAAATTATTTTTATTTCATCTAGGAAAAAATGTGCAAAATTCAATACTTTCTAGGGACAGAGGAAACACAAGTCAAACCATATACATAATTTCAGTGATCAGTTAGCTCAAAAAAGATTAAAATTTCCACTTTGTTTCAAGGTTGAATTTGACTGTATTTATTTTCAGTCACCAATTCTGATCAGATGAAAAGCCTTTCCTATTAAGTATCTGTTCATCCACTCACATCAAACTTGATTCCTGTCAACAACCTCATTCACAGATAAAACACATAGAGCAGAGTCTCCAAGATTTAGATGTAAAATATCTTTACCATCCTATAATTTTATGAGAAAGTTCTACCTCTACAATTTTCTACATGACTTAACTTCAACTCAAAACACAACCTCACAGTAGTGCACAACCAGAGCTAATGTAACATCCTCTAGCTTTCTCCAGATTCCTTCCCTTATATATATATAAGAACTGTATTATCTTTTTTGTTTCAGTGCTGTACTGGAGATTTGAGCTCAGCTCTTTATCCTTTGCAAGTCACAAGCCATTTGCAGTACTTCTTCCCTAGTCTCTAAATACAGTCTGCTTCTACTGAAAACCACTTCACTTGCCTACAACTGACCACAGAAAGCAAATTATTCAGAGTAACTTGCTAATTCTCTTTGCTATTAAGCATTCTTTCCTATTTATGTAATCTCTAAATAAGATATATAACAATCCTATGTTTTCTTCCAGTTAGTCAATAAAAATATTAAGTAGTGGATGACAATTAATTAAAGCTTGTAGGACTTTATGAGGTATCTCACAAGTGATTCCTTGTCCAAAATTCCATATGAGTCCTTAACCAGTGCTATATTTAATAGGGCAGTACTCTGAATCCACCACATATAATTCTTGGTCAAAGCAAAAGAAAATACCAAATCAGATATCCTACAGAAATATCTATCAACATTGTTGTCACTAAATGGTTATTTCATCAGCTATGAAAGTACAGACATGATATGAAAACAACCAAAACACCAAACAAGATGTGTTTTCATTAATATTTCATTCTGATATTCATCATGTCATTTTTTAATTCTATATTAATGATATTACAAATTTTATATTACATTATTCTGTCAGGAACTAATGCCAAAGCTGACATTCTTATAGTTAAACTTTCACAGTGTTACCTCAGCTGTAGCCTTCTTTTACAGCTCTACAGTTTCTTCAGTGTTTGAAACAGCTCATGTGTTTCCTCTCTTCCCACTTGCAGATGAGCTTATCCTCTTCTAGTGATTTATCAGCCTCCTGCTTTGCTGTAGGACTGGGAATATTTTCAACAGTGCCCTTTGCTAAGAATGTCCTCCAGATCTGTCCTGAATAAAAAGCAGAAATATCCATTGAACACTGTTTCCTTTGTGTCATTAGTAGCACTTGGAATAATATTTCCAACTACATAATGACATGGACACTCACAAGTTTTCCTTGGTGTTATTAATCTTTTCAGGATTGGCAAAGTGTTGCTCCTTGCATTCTTTGGTTTCTTTCATAATTTTTGCCACAGTTCCTCATCTAATACTATATTTTGCTGCTGGTTTTCACTCTTTCTCTTCCTTCAAGGTGAATTTTAATTTCCATATTTGCCACCATTTCTCCTTCCTATTAGAATCTTTTTCTTTATCATGATTAATATTTTATAATTCTGGGGTTATGAATCTGAGATAAGTGAGAAAACTTTTTTAAACACTTCCTGATTATCTCTTTTTTCCTGAACATTGTTTTTCACAGATGATTTCTCATTCTTGTCAATTTTGTGAAATTAACTCTCTCGAAACACTAGTCTGTAGCCATATTCCAAATGAAAGAAATAACAAATATTTACTTCAAGGTAATGATAAGATTTCACCTCTACAATGACTTGTTTTGTTTATGTCAAGATGAGAACCCCTTTGTTGGTTGCAAGATTACTTTTCCACTTGTTACATCTTACTTTCAAATATTCTGACTATTTAAACAGACAATATGAGGATTTGAGTAAAAGTATTAGAGTTTTCCAGGATAATGCAGCTTATGTTGCGGGTTTTTGGGGGTCTTTTGTTTGTTTGTTTTTGTCAATGTTTTTGGGTTTTGTCATAAAATAGATATGAAAAGAAATCAACAATTAAGTTTGAAATGTGGATTATGTACTATACACTGTGATTTTCCTGTAAGAGCATGGATTTAGTAGCACATATCATTATTTTCATATGTGGCATAGGAACAGGTGGGTGGAGATCACCACTTCCTTTTCACTTTTGCTCACTAATCCATTTTAAGTACATTATAAGCCTTAGGGCTACCCTAAGGCTGGGTTCCCTGGACATTTCTTCCTTCTTCTGCCAGAAAGTTTTTTCTGGGCAGACTGGGAGGAGGATCAGGGTTTACTCAGTTGCCGGGGATTTCCCTGTGGCTGGTAGCTCTAACTAGCTGGACATCTCCAGCTCAGCAGAAGATGCTAACATTGTATAACAGTGAGTTTCACTGTTGTATTGTGAGTGGTACAGAAAAAAGTGTCTCAAATATCCTACCTGACGGTTTCATCCAGTACTTCTATTTTTTAAATACAAAGGAAAATTATTCCTCTTCTAATGAACACATCATTTTATACACCTAAATTTCACTCAGAATATGATTTCATGTCCTCTCTCAGCTGTTTGGTTGTGGGTTTTTTTCCCTAGGTTCTCTATTTCATTATACGATTAATGTTCCATATCTCTGATCACTTCTGTTACTTTTGTTTGTATTTTCCTTAGTTTTCCTATGGATTTTGGTGGATGCAGGACCAGACCTAAATTCAAGATGTGATCACACTGTGCATTTTTTCAGTGACATGCCAAAGATTAGTATTTTATCTTGAGTGTCACGAATTAATTTTAATTAAATTGTAGTTTGATATCCTTCTCCCTTTAAGTCTTGATGTTCTCCTGACTCACTTAAAAAGCATGTCCTCTCCGTTTTCTCCTTTTCTTCCATGCACACAGATCTTCTTTGTCCTTGCCGTAACCAGCTTCTCTTTTAGCTCTAATAACAGCACTGAGACAGAGCTAAAAACCTTGGCAGAACCTGACTGACTCCAGCCAGAGTCATTCACATTAGTTGTGCTTTCTAGAAGCAGGATGCAGAGACACTCAGGCTGGTTCTGGAGAAAAGTAGCACAAATCCAGCAAAGCTTTTCTCCCTGGGCTTTGTGCCACAGCTCTTTGTAATGGGATCTGCTTCACTTGGGAGAAGCCACTACCCAAGAAGCCTGATTCAGTGTAGCCTCTCTGATGTGGCTGTTGTCAAAATACAGCAGCAAGCTTTGCATTCATGTTTTGAAATATTTTTACATTAATTCTCACCCTAGTGATTTTGGCTTACCCATCATCAAGAACACCATAGAGAAATAGTGATCGGTAAGTGAAATACGTGCCTGGAAAGCTTTGCATTATTAACATCATGTTCTGGGTAAATTCCAGGTCAGATAATTACATTCCACCCACTGTAAATTATCCCTGTGATTCCATGTGGGTACAAAATAAGGCTGACGACTTAGGTGATTATTTTCTTAAACCTTAACCAAATGGATGATTCAGGTTGTGAAAGCAGTTGTGTAGATTATTCACAAATTCCATTATTTGAAATGAGGCTATACACATGACATGCATTTTTAGATAGGCATAATTAGATAGGTATTATTCTGGTTCCTACTAACTGACAATACAGTTTCATTCATTCTGCAAGACAAATTGTGTTTTCTCCTCCCTTTCATACTTTTTTTTTTTTCTGTAAAAGAATTTTGTTAAACTAGTTCTGTCAGTACCAATTTATCCTGTAACGTATTTCCAGTAACTGAGATTTCCAGCTCTCAGGGACCTATGCTGACTCCCAATTGATACTTAATGCAATTATCATTCATTCTCTTTGGATATTAGCATTAAAGAGGTGGGGTTGTTTTGGTTTTTTTTATAACAGCTTTGCTTATGTTCCACATTAACATTCCAATGCTGCTCAGTAAAAATAGTTGGCCATCTGCCCACTTTTTAAAGTAAATTTTTGGTTTACTATTTTTTAAATTCGGATTTCTAATTATAGTTAGCTCTTCATAAATAGTTTAGCAGAGCTGGAGAGAGTGTTAAGCACTGCATTTCTGAACCTTTACTCCGTAATAAGTAACTGTAACCTGGCTCTGACACACCTCAGTTATCCATATACCTCCAAAATCCAATATATTTTTGTAATTTCCCCTTCTTTGTTCTAGAGAGTTAGGTTTTCTCCCTAAACTTACTAAGGGGCAATATCCCTCTTACCTTTGATCTTGGCAGCAAACCATCATCTCTTCTGTTTGATGCCTCCCAAAAAACCATCTAGTGTCTTCAGTTGGACCTGTGGGCCATCATCTGGAGAGCTGCAGGTACTATGTCATCAAAGAGCTATTCTTTGATGATGTGGTCAGCCTTCCTTCAGTTTCTAGTAAGCCAGTCTTGGCAGGTTCATCTTGTCAATGCACCAGCTCATACAGCTGTAATTATAATTGAATCCACAAAGTTAGATTTAGTCTTCCAAGTCCATATATCACCCTTAGTTACTGCAATTTTCTGCTACTTACGCATATTTAATTTACAAACTACTGTTCACATTATATTTCCAGTAGCTTTTGAGATGTGTGGAAGAGTGTGGGTTCACATCAGAGGTACAAAAACCTAACTAACCACACACATAAAAGAGAAAAAAATAGGACAGACAATATGGAAGGATATAAATTGCTTACGCTATAATAATATTTCAAATGAGCATACCACCATTCACAAGGGCACAGCTAAAACTGAGTGACACTCCTTGGGACTGTCAAGCCAGATACCTCTGTAGAATTCCAGATCATTTGTCAGGATAAAAAGTGTTCTTCCTAGGGGTGACAGCAGTGTGAAAGCACAGTATTATGTGATGATGAATCACATCTTGAAGCTTTTCTTTGGGACAGAAATGCTTTGCTGTGACCAGCAGGGAGATCTCAAAAGCCTGCAGTGGTCCAGAAATTATTTTTTGCCAGTGCAACCCCCTGCAAGGTTTACACTGAAATCCCTGCTGAACAAGTATGTTCCTCCTCACTCATAGTCCTTTTCAGATAAAGGATCAAGCCATGATGCTAAACTGCAACCTTTTCTTTCAAGTCAGCTGCATGATTTCTTACCACTTTCTTTAATGACCCCTATTCCTTCAATGTGCTGTTCTCAAATTGACCTTCTATGAGAAGTATTTTTTCAGTATCCAAAAGTCAGCTAATCAGTACCAGTTTGTATATCTTAATTCCTAACCTTTTAAAAACAGTATGCATGCCATGCACAGATGTAGAGGTATATTTCTATATTTTTTTTTTTAATTGTTTGTTTTCCATGCCAGTACCCTAAAAGTTGTCTTTTATCAAGATCTGTTCTCCAGATTTCTCCTAAGGAGGGACTTTCATAAATTTCTAGAAGGATTTTTTTTTGTTTTGTTTTCCCGAGTAACAATCAAGCATAAAACACATTTTGAGAGAAAATTATTTGTGAGGGGAGAAGAGGATATATCTGAAAATCACCAGCAAAAATCTCTCATGCACAGAATGTAGACTGTTTGATTTCAAGTATTTTGATACGTCTTCTCATTGCAGTTGATGTACTTCACATTCCCGTCTACTTCTATATATTGCACACACAGTACGGATGTTAATTCTTATGATCTTCTATGCCTGAGGACTTGAATAAGAAACCTTGTTATAGTTCATGAAAACTGCAGTTTTACAAAGGAGTAAATGTAACTAAAATATAAGTCTAAGTAAGCCTAGCAGAGGAAAAGTGGGTGTTAAAGGCAATCACATGAGGATTATGTAATCTTCTTTCCCCCGCCCCCCATTGTTTGTGATTTCTTCTGACTATCCCAAATGCTAGTAATAGACTGACAGAAATCTTCAAAACATTTAATAAGGAATCAGGTGAATAGAAAAAGGAGAAGAATATGATTGCAAGTGAACATCAGCTTTTCAAATTTTACAACTCACAGTTGAAACTAAAGGCAATTCCAGAACCAAACTGCTGATAAAATAATTTTGAATAATTATAAAAATAGTTAATATAAAAAGATCAGTGATGGTATTGCAGGACCTGCTTTACTGCTGTCTTGAATACTGACAACACATTTCAGAAATTAGATTGTTTCTTTTAACAAAGGTAACAAACCATGAAGATCTTTCCTACTGCCAAGCTCACTCCAGGGGAACAGAATGGCTAATGCATTTTGGGTGGAAAAGCTAAAATGGCAACATTTTGTTTGTCTATGCAAACACAACGTAAATAAGCGGCTATACCTCAAGGCTTGTTGCTGGACTCTGACAGTAATTTCACAAGAAGTTAGAGTGAGTTTATTCAGAATAACCTACCATTAATAAAAATATTTCATTCTGTATATTAATTATTAGATCAGGTATGATCTAAAATGTTTCCTTTAAAGTTTCTGTAAGGATCTGTAAAATAATTTCATTATAATGTAATTGTCTGTTAGAAAATGGTTTAAACAATACAAATACAGGGAGCTGATAAAAGTGGGGAAGGAGAAAAATGAAACATCCTGAGCTGCTTCTCTTTCCTAGTTCAGCATCTCAAAATATTGAAGAAAGCTTTGAGAAAAGTTCTAGAGACAGTTGCTGAGTTATTGTGCCATTGCAATGTAAATTTGCAAGTCTGATCGAGGTATGGAAGAAAAAAATGGTGTTAGGGTTCAGGAACTGAGGCACACAGAGGAATAGACCCTCAGTCCCTACATCTGAGAAGAATAATGTGGAGGCATGAAGCTGCTGGGATTTCCTGTCATCCTTTGCTCTCCCACTCCTAATCTCCTGAACTGTTTTAATTTTACATAAGTCTGATTCTAGCATGTTCTTTCGATCAGTCTAAAGGACCGTGACACTACCCAAATTTTAAAACAGTAACCTCAGACAGATTTTCCTCTCACATCACTCTCTGCATGTTACACTGCTCCTTGGCACATTCTTCATGTTTCAAATTCATGAGGTCTTATGGATGAAAGTTTCACAGAGGGTGAGAGTCTCCTTCACTGTGAACACTGAAGACACTCCTTCAGTATGAAGTGCAGTTCCAAAATGTCCCATTGGCTACACTCAGTCACTGAAAAGAGACTGGGCTGGAAGTGAGAGTCTCAGGCTAAATATTGTGCTTATTGAGATCACTCAGAGAGCATAGTAATATGTTTGTAACCATTCAGTCTCAACCACCAGCAAAAACGGTCTCTGCATTCTTACAGTCTAGCAACAGCTTGTAAAACTCCTTACTGACTGATGCATTTTTAATAAATTTCCATTACTGATTTTGTGTACAATCTCATTCTCCATTGTCATAACTTTATTTTCATTCTATATAATGCTTCAGCTGTGCAGGTGCAAATAAATTTGCAGTTTTACAGCAAATACAGGCACATTTCAAATCATGAGATTCTCCTCTTTCCTGCTTTAAACTTTCATTCAGCTGTGTCAGATACCAAGCTATTGTTTTGAAGATTTTTCTATAACATGTATATGACTTACTTGCTCTAGTTTTGTAACGGATGAAGTGCACTTATAAACCTCAATACCTGAGCAACTGTAATGTCTTAGCAATTTCATAATGAAATTCATATGGAATTTAGCAACCCAAGCCAGATTTGTGTCAGAATCTTTAACATGTTCCAGTTGCATGAAATACTAATTAAAGGCACTCATTGTTAACTGATATAAATAGGCCCCACTTAGCCCATTATAGGTATGGGTTGTAAAACAAACAATTATGTGACAGATGATACATGTTAACACAGAGAAATTCTGTAATGACATTACTGTAACACTGTAACCTCTTCAACCACCATGTGTTCCACATTACAGGCTAAAGGGGGTGCTGATTGCAAAGGTGACGTACTTTCCAGTTTGCGACTTTTCTTCTAAGAATAGAAATGCCTTAGAGCACCTCAGAATGATTTACATTACAAATTTAGTTCAGGCAATGAAATCATTAATGCAAGCTTGATTTTAACTGCTCCATGTGTTTGCTATTTCATGTGCCAGCGCCAAACAGTTGAAAATGTGTACCCACCAAACACTACCCTACCCAGAACCTTCCTTAGTAATCCAAGCAAACCATTGTTTCCTATTTACCATTTCTTTCATCCAATACCCATTTCCCCATCACTCTGTACTATGAATATAATGTTTTGCACCAAACAGGAAAGCAACTTCTGGAATGTATATATTTTGTTTGTTTGTTTGTTTTTAAATATGTCATCAAAAATTGAAGCTAATCATGGGATAGAAACAATCTCCTGGCATTTGGATAATATATGCAGATTATTCAATTAGTGAAAAATGGTGTCTGCCTTTCCACTAGCCAACATATTCCTGTAACATTAGAAGCAGGTGGCCTCCTTACTCAAAGCACAAACATGCAGAAGTTGCCTAGTGCATTTGCCCTGCCAAAAAATATGTATCTTCACATCTGTGAACCTACAGTCCTGTGTTTAACCCTTGCAGCTACAGAATATTTAAAGCAGCAGACAAAGCAGCGACCACTGACTTCAAAAGCGAGTGCTAAAGGTGGGTAAAGGGTAACGGAGCTTCTTTTCTTTTTTTTTAAAAAAAAAAGCATGACTCTCGTTCTCATATAAATGTTTGTTTAAGACATAGAAAACTCCAGTTTTGATATCTACTTTTAAAATATTTTGGCCTTAGTGAACAAAACGAAACTACTTGTTAGCAGATACCTGTCTCCAAATGGTTTCTCAGAGATATATATTTCACTAGGACCAATCCACATTGAACTACAACATGTACAAGACAAAACCAAACTTTTGCTAATAGTATAATGATTGATTTGCTGCTGAAAGTGAAAAAGTAAAACCCTGAGAGAACTGATGATGTAAAACTTAAACGTTAAGGGAAATATCCTTGTCTTACATCACAGTTAGAAATTGGCCTGGATGGAAACCCTGGAGCTCTTCAGACTTGTCCTTGGAGGCGCTTTTTATCTAGGTCTGGATCCAAACTTTTTGGCTTAGAGCTATTATCTGATAAAGTGTGGAAAGTCCTTTGGGACATCTCACCCACACGGTGGGTTGGGTGTTTTCCATGTCCACAGGGCTGTCCTCTCTGATAGTTCAGGCTCCACCCATTCAGTTCCAGAACAGACTGAAAAATAACATCTCATTTCATGTTCTACAGCTCAAAATTAAGATAAATTAAGGCAAAGTCCGTGAAAGAACTGAAATCTCTGAATGTAAGGTCAAAACATAAAGAGCTGTCTAAACATTCTGGAAAGACTGAGAGTTACACTAATATTTCTGTGAGTAATTAAAAGAAAAAAAAAAAAAAAGGGTAACACTGTTAATACCCTGCTTAATGTTACCAACCTCAAGCAGACTCACCTGAAATTTTACCTAGCTGTCAGCAGTCTTACTCCAGAATGCACATTTGTTTCTGGAACATTTGAAGCCATTTGGATAGGACATTTGAACGATATTATTGTCCAAAAATGGGGATGTTCTCACTCTTTGGATGTTGTCCTAACCCTTTTTTTGGTTTTTAGAACACAAAAATGATTTACCCTAGAAATGTCAAACTTGATTCAATGCTTGCTTGGCGAAGATACATGCCTTTGGAGCCTGTTAGTGGGCTTAGGTGGGTAATTATAAAGTTATTGTTAGTTTTTTCCACAGTCATGGCATAGAGTACATGTCCCGCTCATGTTAATAAATACCTGTTGGGTACATGTGTGGTTTATAAAGGCTTGATTCAAAGCCCACAGAAGTCAATGAAAAGACTTCTCTGGCTATAAACAGACTTGGAGTCAGGTTGCAAACGTAAATGACAGGATGGAAGAGAATCTCTCCTGGAGAAAGTAGAGGGGGAGAATCACCTCCCCTGCAACTCTTAGAGTCTTCATGGGCAGACAGAGCATAGAGAGAATGAGAAGACACTAACTGTCTGTGGACACTGTGCACTCCAGGGGCCACAGAATGGAAAAGGGAAATGGAGTATTGAGCAAATGGAAATTCTAGGGTCAAAGTGGAGTTAAAAATTATTTGAATTAAAGCAGTAAATGCCTGGGTTTCTGCACCATTGGAGAGAGAAAAAAGGAAGGAAAGGAAGGAAAGGAAGGAAAGGAAGGAAGAAGGAAGGAAGGAAGGAAGGAAGGAAGGAAGGCAGGCAGGAAGGAAGGAAGGAAGGCAGGAAGGAAGGAAGGAAGGCAGGAAGGCAGGAAGGCAGGAAGGCAGGAAGGCAGGAAGGCAGGAAG
>JAWWEU010000111.1:106344931-106358037 GCA_035583155.1 Acropternis orthonyx
GGCAGGAAGGCAGGCAGGCAGGCAGGCAGGCAGGCAGGAAGGAAGGACGGAAGGAAGGAAGGAAGGAAGGAAGGAAGGAAGGAAGGAAGGAAGGAAGGAAAATTAAATCTATATAAGGCCCAGTCATTATGTGACTAATATAAAGGTGTTCAATTGCTCTTGAGTATTACAGATGCATTTCTCATGCTGGACCTATCTCATATGAGTGCACATGTTGATGTGGGGACTGTTGGATAATTGCGATTCCCAACTGTGGAAGGAAATGAGCTGCAGCAGCAGGTCACACTCCAATTCAGCTGCCTGCTGAGCCCAGCCTCATCCTGCCTAGCACTGGAGTCCCTGGGAGCCCTGTCATCACCTGCCTGAGAACTATTCCCAGGATCTCGTTTTTTCAACTCTCTGAGGCGTTCTTATTCATCTCATGGGTCCTGGATTTTGGTAGACAGCTGGAAGGGTCAGGAAGCTTGAGTGCCCACTCCTAACAGCATAGGTTTGTTCTGCTTCAAGGAACCAGGCAAATTTCTGCTGAACTGGGCTGTGAACTATTTCCACTGCAAAGTAAAACTCCTTCACATCCCACCTGCTTTTGTACAAAGCATAAATGCTTTTCCATAGAGCCTGTGTATAAAGCTTAGCTCTTTGCATATATGCCAAAAAGTATGCCTCTCTACTCATGACTTAACATGTACAAAAGATCTACAATACCTCCCACTACATTTGATTTCATTTATTTACTCTATTCTCTCTTCATTTTTGAATTCTTCTTTTAAGGTGGCAAGATTTGTACAGTGATTTGCTTGAGCAAGGTTTTTTTGCTGTGGGAGTGTGAAGTCCAGCAGTAGTTGGTAGTTTGCCACTCAAAGTTGAAAGTTCAACAGGCACCTGTGTCACATCTCTCCCTTTTTTGGATTGAAAGGGTGTTATAGGAAAGGTGTGTTTGCTTTTTCTTATTTAGTAGTACTAAAAATGGAAGGGAGTGTTGTCTGTGAGAAACTTATTTCCTCATGTAGTGAAGTAGGCAGCTGGCAGCCAGATGGCATCAAGCCATTAGGAGGTCGAAGGCCATTGGACAACTGTGTGGGATTTGTTTCTCACTCAATGTGTTTGGTTTTAAAATCATTTATTTCTGGAGTAAGTCATAGATATGGAAAGGGTTTTACCTAGGGGACAGTTTTTCCCCATCCAGTTGAAACCACAAACAGACAGAAAGCTGGTCACTGGCCAAAATGAAAGGCCAAAGGCAAATTGTCCCATATTTATCCTTTACTGGGTCAAAACTCAAAAGCTGGACACTGATGGCAGTTCATAAATATTTCATTGCTCCAATCAACAAATGAGATAGAAGGACATCGCATGTCAAGAAACTTGTTGACTCTTGCAGAGCAGATAGCCAGCTGGCACGAGCCCTGCTATTGCCCTGTCTCAGAGCTGAAAGGCCAGATTTGAATGGTGCCAGATTTGTTCCTGGTTTAACTAAAATAACAGAGGAATCATGTTTATGTTTTGATCTTGCTGTGGTGTTGCCTGTGAGCCTCACTGGCCATGTGTTCCTCACCTGTCAGTAACAGGAGACTGAAATCTCCAGAGAGAAATTCTGCCTAAAGGTTTACAATTTTTTGTTTCATTCAAGCTTCCCATTCATCTCATATTTTATCCTCTTTTGTATTTGCAAGTGTTTTGGGAGTCATCAAGAGATGCTTGTAACATAGTGTATGGGATTTGATCCCATACTCACAGCTCTGGAGAACTGTGGGTCAGGTTCTTTGTAAGTATCAACAGGCAAAAAGTCACTGAGATAGTGAAAACAAACCCTTTTAATATCATGCAGGTAAGGTTTGTATCCTGACCAAGAAAGTTTCTATCCTTACAAAGGAGTGATGGGCCAAACTTTTTATTCTGAAACAGTCAATGAATGGCTGTGGCACCTCCTCCTAAATATCTGGAAGGGTTGACGCTTCAAATTTCTACCCCTTGTTTGGAACAGGAGACAAATGGCCAAAAAAGATTCAGCTATATGCTTTCCATAGAACATGCCAACAGAGGACGTTCTGGCTCCTGGTCCTCAGGATGGCTCACTGCCCAGCATCCCTAGTGATCCAGAAACACATTGTTTTCACAATACCTGAAGCAGCACAGTTAAGTTTAGATTCTGATCAGCCTGGCAGGCTGCCTGCATAAAAGTAAAGGGTTACAAGCATGCCAGCTGGTCCCTTGTCACCAGCACTGGCTTCTGGAAGGCAGCTCTTGTTCCAGAGAGCACAAATACTCTGAGGAGATGGGTTGAGTAAGGCCATGGGTTTTCAGTTACCCATGCAAAGAAGCATGACAGAACAGATTTCCTTGGCCTCATACATGCTTTATAACCCTGTTCCAGGGCAACTCAGACAGTGACAGAAAGAACTTCCAAAGACTCCATGGTGGTCCAGTTTGGTGTAACCTAAGAAGTCATGCTCTTCAGCTCTCTGCTCCCAGCTCTCTGCCGAGAGGTTTCCTCCACAGCAGTGGTGGTGGCAACAGAACAGCTGGAGTGTTTGGTTCCCCAGCAACTGTAGTTGACTGTCTGCTATATCAATTTGAATCACAGTCGAGTTCAGTTTGTGTTAATGAGCATGATGATCTGCGAACTCTGCTAGCAGCAGAGCTGGTGGCCCTGCTGCTGCTGCTGGGGATGGAGCAGCCACCAGCAGTGCTGAAGGTGGGCAGGTAGGAGAGGAGAGGTCAAGCCTGACTTGATGGAGGGGAGGTAGCTCCCTCAGACTTCATCAAAGTCCTGCTTGTTTCTGTTTACTGAGAACAAATGGAGAGAAGGCAAACAGAAGGGAGATGTGGGTGTGAGGATTTCTGCTCTTGCAGGCCAGAAAAGCTGTATGGAAGAACAACTGGGAATAAATTGATTCACACAGAGGGTGAAGTAACAGAGAGAGGATGAGAATGCTGAGCAGAAAGCTGCGATTCACTTTTTCAATTCTTTTCCCCTTGTTTTCTCTCAGCACAGAGTATATGATCTTTCAGTTTATTTGACCTTAAACTTTTTAAAACCTTTTTTTGGTTTTTTTTGGTGGTGTTTTTTGTTTGGTTGGTTTTTTTTGTTTTGTTGGGTGTTTGGGGGGTGTTTTTTGTGGGGTTTTTTGTTTTGTTTTTGTTTGTTTGTTCGTTTGTTGTTTTGTTTTGTTTTTTATTTTTATTCAGGAGCTTTGAAATAGACAAAATTCTATGTGTCCTTTCAATTCTGACCTGTAAAATATCTATCTGTTCCACCTTTGTAGGTGTCCTAGCTGAAAGCAAAATAATATCTCCAATTTTGAATACCTTATTGACCTCGAAGATGTGACTTCATTAAACTCCAGAGCCAAGAAAAAGCATATCTATTTGAAGGCTGCTAATGAGTCTGCTCTATCTGTAATGTCAGACCACTTTTGAGACTCACTTTCAACAGACTAAAAGATTCAAAATACTGATACATTAATGCAAACTATAGCAGCTAAGCTTCCTCTCAAGGGTCAGCTGGAGTCAGGTCTTGTCCAAATGAAGAACAAGAACAACTACAGAGCACAACAAAAGTGAGGCACTTAAGTAACTCAGTCCCTACAGATACGGAGGACAAGTAACTTGATTAATTCACTGGTTCATCTCCCCACTTCAGAAAAATATGTATGCTTCTTGAATTTCATTACACTTGGTATTAAATTTTTCATCAAGAAAACGTAGTAAAAGCTTCTTCCTATGACAGGTACTATGCACAACTGTGATAAATCAGTAAATGCAATCACTTTTTGAGAACAGGAAACAATACTACTGGAGGCAAAAGTATTGGTAGAGATTCAAGTGTTAGCACAGGATTTATATTTATGAGTTGTCACAAATTATTCCGGTCAAAAACACTAGACACAAAGTTCTCTGTGGTCCCTGAAACTCCAGCAGCTCTGGGACTGTACTGAGACATAGATTTGGACTGCAGTCCAGGAATAAAAATTGTGGCTTGGATCTATATCTGTGAAGAAGGACTGACTCTTGTGTATCTGTGAGTGAATGGTGCACGCATTTTGTCTGCATCTTCCTCACACTCTCTGCTCTCTGTTTCAGCTTCCTCACTCTACCCCCTGGTGAGAACTCACAGCAAGTTTTCATGTCACTTAAATTCCCAGCAAGCTGATATTACATTTTTGGTCAAACATATGCTAACACATTTTTATAAATAGGAACATGAACTGCTTTTTTATTGACTAGAACCCACAGTTGCAGGCAAAAGTACTGTATGCTACCTGAATTGGTTACTAACCAGTTAAACAGAGATATTTGCTCCTTCTACATTTACTTAGGTTTTCTGTCTATTAGCTAATGTGTCTTGATGGAATGTCATCAGCTCTTTCATGACCATTTTGAGACGTGTCCTTGCCAAAAGTGTTTAACTACAGTCTTGCTCTCCAAACCAATGTATAGCTGAGCTAAAAATGTCATGTGTTGGCTTTAAAACAAAGCAAAAATGAAAATTGAGTTTTGTTGCTCCATTCATTTTAGATCTTAGGATAACTTCCATAAATGCTATAGGCCAGATTCTTAGCATGTTGAAAACTGCATAGGTCCACTGATTCCCATGAAGCTACATTGATTTACAGCAGCTGAGAATCTGGCCTAAAAAGCTTGAGGCTATATATCTATCTTATGTTATGTTAAAGTGCCTTGACCTCTTACTTGATTGCCTTGCCTCCAGTGTGTGATGCTAGTGTAGGTAAATTATACCTCTGCTGACCACTAAGCTTGCTGTTCTAGCAACATTAATAACCTCAAGGCTTCCAATTTTCTTACCAATGCTTACTAGACCTCCTGTGCAAGCCTCTGGGGCTGCTCTGACAATAATCCCAATATATATTGTTTTGAATGAAAATAAACTTTATTGCAACTTGTGCTGGAGGCAAACCCATGAACCTACACTCTAGAATGCCTACTAGGCAGCTGTGTAATCATTAGCAATACTACAGGGAACACTACTAAGATCAGTTCAGAAGGGTTCTTCATCCATCTGGGACTATAATTTACAATGCCACCATCACTACAATAACAAGGTAGCAGAGGGAAAACACTCTAGAAGGGATGGCAGTGAAATTCAGCCATCACAAGGTGTGGTCCTTGGGGCAAAATCTTTAATTGGCAGAAGGTTCATTAACTGTTCTGATAACCTCAGACTTTCATCTTTCATTAAATCTAAATCTACAACCAAAATGAACTTGGAAAAGCATCCATATAGAAAAGGCAAGCAAGCAATGTCACATCTTTCCATTCAGAGCCAGAGAGGCTTTGGTGTCCTGGCTCCCTTTCTCTTGTCCTTCTGCTCTGTCATCCTACTCACTTCACCACACTGGACTTGCAGTTCTCTTTCCTGTACAGACAAAGAAGTAGTAGGAGCAGTAGCAACTTGTCAGATTTTGTTTCTGTTTTGTGTCCGGATCATCCTTCCTTCTCCTTTCCTTTGTTTTTGTATGGCACATCTGATTTAGTTCTATAAAGTTTTATTGTAATTAGAGCCAACTCACAGAGGTCACTACTGGCCACTTATCAAAACCTAGTTTATTGGCTACTTTAACAACCAAACCCATGATGCTGAAGAGGCACAAATTTGATTTTGAAATCTCATGTGATCACATGACGTAGTAGGCAGTTCCCAGACTGGATTAACATAGTCCACAGGACAGGGCTTTCCTTTTCTGTAAATGCGCTCTTTATCTGCATTCACTGTTAGTTTAAGGCCCAACTCCATTTGGGGAGAAAATTAGCTGAAATAAAAATTTTCACTTTTGAAAATTGTGAGCCCTTTCATCCTTCTGTCTTCCAGAAAGTCTCATGTACAGAATTTCAAAGGCAAAACCTGTGGAGTTGGAAGGAAGGGCTGCTGCTTTTAATCAAATGTTAAAGCAGAATAACTTGCTATTCATATGATTGTTTGTTGTTGTCGTCATTGCTCCTTTTTTATTATTTTTTTTTTGTTAAAAAGCCTCCATAAACTTTTTCTAGTAGTTTGTGATCCTCTCTGAACTCTCCTGTGACCCTTAGAGCAGTCATGACCCATAGTGTGAGAAGCACTGTAAACATCCAGGAAAAGTCAAGGCAGAAGAAGTAGAAACACAAACAGATGTAGCTAAAGTTTTAAGATGTGTAAAATGCCTTGAAAAAGTCACCCAGCTTTGTCACCACTACCACATATCCTTACTTAAGTAAGAATGACAGAATCACAGAATATGCTGAGTTGGAAAGGACCTACAAGGATCATTGAGTCCAGCCCTGAGCCCTGCACAGGACCATCCCCAAGAGTCACACCATGGGCCTGAGAATATTATCCAAATACTTCTTGAAGTCTGGCAGGCTTGGTTCTGCAACCAGTTCCCCGGGGAGCCTGTTCCAGTGCTCAACCACCCTCTGGGTGGTAGAACTTTTTCCTAATATCCAATCTAAACCTCCCCTGACGCAACTTTAGGCTATTCCAATGGGTCCTGTCACTGATCACTATACAGCAGGGATCAGTGCCTGCCCCTCCTCTTCCTCTTATGAGGAAGTTGTAACTGCAATGAGGTCTCCCCTCAGTCTCCTCGTCTCCAGGCTGACCAGACCAAGTGACTTCAGGCTCTCCTCATGTGGCTTCCCCTCAGGGCCCTTCACCATCTTCCTTGCCCTCCTTTGGACACTCTCTAACAGCTTAATATTTTTCTTATATTGTAGTGCCCAAACCTGCACACAATGTTCAAGGTGAGGTCGCCCCAGTGCAGAGCAGAGCAGGACAATCCCCTCGCTTGACCAGCTGGGGATCTTTGCCTGATGCCCCCCAGGACATGGTTGGCCCTCCTGGCTGCCAGGGCACTGCTGACTCATATCTAATTTACCATCAACCAGGACCACCAGCTCCCTTTTTGTGGCATTGCTTTCCAGCATTTCATTCCTCAGTCTGTATGACATTTGGGGTGGCCCCATCCCATTTTAGATGTCTCTCTGTGGGTTTCATGGACTGACAGCACACAATGCTGAATAGCACTGGTTAGGAGCTTGAGAACAATCCTCAGAGGATTGCCACCTCTGACAGCAGAAGGTAGTATGTTCTGGCTCAGTGGTCAGGTTACCAAGAAAATAGGTCTGGATAACAGCACTACTCTTTTCGCTTCAGTTTCAAAAACCCAGTACAGCTCTACAGCAGGTGGTTGCAAAACTTTCTGAAGAGACTTCTGGTTTGTAGGTATCTGGAATTGAAGAGTATCTTCTCTGCTGCTGAAAATGTGAGGTAGGTTACCACTGGAATTCTTTATTCAACAGTTGAGAACCTCAGTAAAAATAACATACATCTAGTTTTTTTCTAGCTTCAGAAATTGGACTAGGAAAGGAGCCCATACTAAAAAGAAACACATCACTAGACAAAACAAGGTTTCCAGAAGAACAGTCAGTAAAGCTATACCTAAATAATTTATTTTAATTCAGTAAATCAAAGTTTGTTTCTCATCTCCTTTGTCACTTGTTCACACTGCAGCATTGAACTGGTTTGCTGGTTTCCTTAGTCTACTGAATAAGCTCAGTACATCTGATTTTGTGTATTTGCCTGTTTCTGAATTGATCACACAAGGTTGGTAGTACTCACATACTTTGTGAAGCACTGAGACGTCTGACTGAACATCTGCCAGGGCAATGAGAACATGGAATACAGAATTACAAGTCTGTAAACTGGTCTAGTCCTGCCCTGACTTGTCCATTGACTTTGCCAAAGCAACTTGACCACTGCAGGTTTCAGTTTATCCGGCTGAAAAAGGAAATTCTGGTTTTGGGTTTATTTTCCTCAGATAAATAAACAAAGCAACCCAGCCCACAGCAAAATCCCAAAACAAAACTCCAAAACAGTGTTAAGTCAACGTGAAGCTATGGGTTTCAGTGAATACATTGGTGAGAATCTACTGCTCATTGATGTAGGAGAACCTCAGATTTAATCACGATCATGTTTCCAATTTTAAAACCAATGAACCACAGGCCAGGATTATTTTTGATACTTAATATATTCTTTATTTTTCACTGGAAATAAAATTGACTAGATCATTAACAGACTATGGTAAAGGAAATTGACAAACAGCTATTACAATGTTTTGTTGCAGTTGTCAGTGTAATTAAATGCCAAAATGTAACTGAATGTCAATTATTAACCTTCACAAACATTCACAAGTACCAAGGTCATGATGAAGATGTTTCAAAATTCTTCAGGTACATGAACCCAGAGGTTTTCTTGTCAATTATAAGGCCTTAAGCAAACTGTTCAGGAACAAGAAAACACTTTCCATATAGATCTTCTCATCACACTTCTTTGGAAATGTATCATACTGAGAAAATGCATGCAAACCTACAAACATGAATTCATGACTAAACCACTCTCATCAGCCTTGAGGGGATCCACAGGGAAATGTTATGTCCCAGCTTGTCAAAGAAAGTTTCCAGGCAATGTCATTTCCTGGCAAAGTCATAACAAAAAATTTGAACAATAAAGACAATTTGACTTAGCTGACACTATGTTGATCATAACTGGTCAAGAGGAGATATAAGTAAATCTTATATTGTTCTGATTATTTCAGCTCTAATTCTGTTTGTGATAAGGATTTGAAAACTGATGCTAAGCTCATTATCATGTTCAAAATAGCACTTTCTAGTCAAGGGTAAGCTTGGAGAAATGTTTTGCCAGCTAATGGAAAAGCACCTTACAGGATTTGAATTATGAAATCAATGTGTACTTGTCCCTACAGAGTTTCTTAATTTCTCATATAAATTTTTCATTAGCCAAGATTTTTTCCTAGGTGACTCCTATTTGATTTTTATGGCCTGGGGTCTACTCACATATAAAATGGGAAGTGATATAGTCTTGCTCCTGTCTGCTGAAATGTCAGATGAGTTCATCTTTAGTGTTGCTTGGATTTTGAAATTATATTCCTACAGTTTATGCCTTGGCATGCAGTTAACAAATTTCCCAAACAAGTTGCTTGTACTGGGTGAACAGGTTTCTAAAATGGATCACTTTATGCATTCATGTATGTGATAGAGAATATAAATACAGTAACACAAACTAAACTCTGTGTATTAGCCTGAAATAAATCCACACAAAACCTCAAAGAGGACGACTTTTCATTTTCCACTGATTCCCAGGAACAGGCCACTCCTCTGTTCTCATGGGCTAGTAATCAGGTGGATAATCACAGTAATCATGGTTAGCTACAGCAACAACTGTTTGCCCCAAATCCCTGTTTAGAAAATTTGTATTGACCGATGTCTGTGTTTTGTTTTTTCTAGAAAATGCAAAGACGCAATGACAAACTGATGAGCATCTCTCTGGCTGACTGACTGATAGAGCACTAATAAAACTCTGTGGTTTCTGAGATGAAGTTTTCAGGGCAGATCCAACTTGCATTGCTGAAGCCTTTAGACAGAACAAACAATGCAAAATCACATTTGAAATAGAAAACCCACACCTACATATTCATATCTTTAAAGCTTGGTGATTACATATATCATGACACTGCATTGTTTCCCTCTTTCCACTTCATCTTATCAATCACCATCTATCAGGCTCTAATCTTAGTTACGTCCTTGTTTGAATCTCATCATTTTTTAAGATCTCTCCAGTAAGAAAACAATCCTGTCTGGAGACTCTTTAGCTCCCTTACGTGGAAGCTTGTGGGTTCTACAGAAACCCCAGCATTCACTTGTTAGCTCTTAGCTATGATCTCTTAGCTAAACCCACTGTTTCTTGGCTCAGACAGATCCCTGCCCATGCAAGTACTTTTCTCATTGCCCAGTCAGTGTGAAGTCAGGCAGTTCAGTTTAAACAATAGTCAGAAAGAGCTAAGAAGGTCTGTTTGCAGCAGTCTCAGCTGCAAGTGGTGACCTTTTCTACTGTCTGGCACTTGCCTGTACAAGCACTCTCCCTTTACTCCACTACCTCTTGTCTAACCTTCCACTTTCATGGCAAACATCAATCTTAGGACAACCACAACATTTCAGCTGAGACAGATGCTCACTAATGAGCAGACTGTTTTAAACCATATTGAAAGGAGAAAGAAAGGGGCACCCACTCCAGTAGTGACTAGGCTCAGCTGGGGAAGGGCAGGCAACCAGGGTCTGACTCTGTAAGTGCTTGTACTCCACCCTGCTTTGTATCTCTCATGACCTCAGCTAATCTGTTTAATACTGCAGCCCAGCACTCACCCTGACAGGTAGTGATCTGAAATCAAGGCCGTAAAAAAAGCAATAGCTCTTTCCCAGCTGAGACTAGTCACTCGCAGTGGGATTCATTTTAACACATGTAAATGTCCACATCTTAGCTCCCTTCTCTTTATAGACAATTAATAGATGTTTTTAAAGTTATCTTCATCTTAGTGTCATGATGACACCTAGAATGGATCCTATGGATCACACCCCACACCATAAATGTCTACAATGAAGGAAGATTAATTTCACCTTGTTATTGTAAATACCCTTTTCATATTTTGTTACACAAATAAGTTATATGATAGTATATTATGATGCACAGAATAACAATAACTAGGTCTGAGTCACAGGTGTAAGACAAGGCTTTCATGGAGACATCCTATGGTTCTGAAGACACTGGGTGTTTTCCCATGAATGGAGTGAAATAAAGAGAGAACTGTGGTAAGGCACAGGAGTGATATCTGAATGTTCCCTGCAAAGTGAGCTATTTATTAGATTAAGAAGAAGAACAAATAATGCACACACTGTAATTTCTAGCTCTACAATTCGTCTTGCTTAGATCAAGGCATCATTCCAGTTGGTTTAGAGGGTTTTGTTATTGCCAAACAAGACACCAGCTGAGTAACTCCACAGTGAAGACATAACCTTAATAAGTGAGACTTTTGCTGCTGTAACCACATCCCAATTCCCCCACACACTTTTTATTATCATCTGTCTTGAATAACTTCTGTGTGGGGAACTTCAGGCACCGGCATTAATTGTATTACACATAAGAACTGCCACTGATGCCAACACAAATGGGAACAAATTCTTTTTTGTTAAAATATAAAAATTCCCAATTATATTTGAGCAGAACTAGATTTGAAATTTATCTTATGCACTCTGTAACATAAGACCTTTTGCACATGTTTATCTTTAACAGAAAGCTAAAACTAACACATTTGGAAACTCAAGCAATAGTTGCAGTAAGGAGACAAGTCAGAAAAGCAGGGTAAAGTTAACCCTAATACCAGGATTAAAAATAAAACACAGTTGTCACATGCTGTTTACTTTTTTAACATCTGGAAAGGTTTGAGGGAGTTTTAAAAAAGGGTCTTGTTTAATGTCCTATTTCCATTCTGCCTCATTTTTGCTCATATACTTAGTTTACACAGTTCCTAGTTGGCTGAATTAGGTTTCTTACTTTTTTTGAGCCCATGTGGGGGCTGTGTCTAGCAAGAACTTCATAAGACATTCTGCATCCTAAATCCTTTGCTCTCCTTCATCATATGGCAAAGGAAAATGTCTAACACCAGTTAACTCAGCATCACAGGTCATTTCTCCCTAGTGCGCCTCTTGCCAAAACAGCCAATTCTTAACACAAGATCAAAGAAGGAAAGAAATGTGTCCTAGAAAATAGTGAGATGAATTCCTGACTGCAAAACTGGAAACAAAAAATAAAATACGAAAACAGAAACTTAAAATATATCTGACTCCAAAGTTCCTTTTTAGCTATTCCAGTATCTTGCCTACAGTGAATATAGAGGTTTGGCAGTGTAATACCTCTCCCTCTCTCTCTCCTTATTTCCTCTTCTTATTTCTTCAAAGCCTGGCCTCACACTAGAAATGTTGCTGAGCTTACATTTTCTCTTTCACTGTAGCTTGAGATACAGTTTGCTCCTCCTCTCTCCCTTAGCCTGATGCATGTTTGCATTCAGCGTAAATGTATGAAAAATGGGCTCCTCCTCTCCAACTGGGAGCTTTTTCAAGTGTACCTGCCTATTTTGTGCTAAGACATTGCCTTAATTCAGAATTCGTATTTTCTGTGTGTGACAAAATTTTGGGATTATCCTAATATTTTAGAAGTCATCTGTTAAATTGAAATTGTCTATTGTACACAGTGTCCATCACTATTACTCATTATGTCCCTTCTCCTCTTCATGCCCTCAAGGAAACATCCCAGCTAAGTCATCTGCCCCTCAATCGTAAAGGATGGAATGAGATGAGGGAAAGAGAAAAGGGAGGGGGGGGTGAGGGGGAGGAAATAAATTATGTGGGGCATTCTTCTTTGATTTTTCTCCCCCATCAGGTGCATGTTCTTTTTTTGCACTGGTCTCCCATCAATTTTAAGTAGCAAACAGTACTAGGAAGCTGACCATCTGAATTGTCTCATTTATCCTAGCATGTTTCTTTATGTAGCTAACAGTTCACTGACCTAGAGGGGTCAGATAGTGCTGTATGTGCTCTTCCTGCCAGAGGTCAGGGCTGTGTTTCCTTGAGGTGCAAGAGCTTTCCCTTTCATGTCATTTAATAATCCATACTGTTCATTACAGTGAGAGAATGCAGCACACAGCTTGTCATTCATTCTCTCCCCTGCCACTGTTTTACTGGGCAAACCTTAAGACTACTCTTGACCTCTTTATTCCTCAGTTCAACAAAAGAATCATTTAAGTTGATATAACTAGTGTTTTAAGCCTGCTTATGATCTGCTTTTTCATAATACCTACAGTGTCCTGTTTAGGCTTGTGATATGCTTTGAGACTCTGAAGAGTTAAATTTGGATAGAACATTTCATAAATCTTACATGTGAATGATACATGCCAGAAAAAAACAGTTGATTTCTTGAAACTACTACAATCAATTAAAAAAAAAGAATCTATATTTTGCTCTGCAATTCCCTTACAAAACTGACTGCTTGAGAAGACATCTGGACAAAAAAAACTGTCAGATTGCACATTACTTGTTACCATGTTTTTTTTTTTTTTAATCTGGAGTATGACTTGCTCCTATTTTGGTACTGAAGTCTGAAACATCTCAAACTTCCAAGCCGCATCCAATGAGAAGGATGATCAGGGGAAAAAAAAAAAAAAAAAAAAAAATTATTCATTTAAACGGGTTGTTTTTTTTTT
>JAWWEU010000111.1:106358137-106469217 GCA_035583155.1 Acropternis orthonyx
TTGTCTCTTCATTCTAATTAATATTCCATCTTTGGCAAGGTTTTTATTCTTTGAGATGTTTCTTTTTACCACATCACTTCTCATCATAAAGAAAACAAATAATCAATAAAAAAAGTCCTTTTAGGGCCTAGCATCTAATAAACGAAATATTACATGTTAAATCCTACTCAAGAGAAGGAGCTCTGTAGTCTCAAACATTACTTTTTAGCTTACTGAAACATTAAACATCAAATTCTACATTGACCCTTACTAAATACATCTTGTTTCCCTACAAGCAACATGTCCTAACACCAGTGCCAAGCCACAAGAATTACCACCTGGCTTTTCCAGCCCTGCTCTCAGAAAACGTGTTTGCACCAGAGAAAGATGTTCCTAAGGCCAAGCTGCATGAAATGTGACCTCTCTTGTTGCTGTAGAACATTACAGCTTCTGTGGCTATCATGACTCTGGAACCAAAATCATAAACTACGAAAGAATCCCAAGCACTAACACAATTCTAATTCTAGAATTGGATATTTTGCAGGTACTTCTAGCAGAACTGGCATAATATTCCTAAGAGTAATGAAGACAAATTAACCTACAAGGAATGGCACATCACTGAAGAGTGAGCAGGAAAGTGGTTTCCCTGAGTGGTCATGTATTGTGCAGACCTGTAGGCCATGGCATTGCACAGAGTGAAAGTGAGGTTTGACTCAGGCGTGAAAGACTGCAAAGATACTGCATGCAGACTAAGAGGCAGCTGAATTTCAGTTTGCCAGCACTGAATCGATAAAGATAATTCTAGTGTAATTATAGCCCTCTTGTTAAGGACTTGGACCAAGAGAACAAAAGCTTTATCTCCTTATCTGAAATTTGCATTTCACTGTGATTATCTGTCTTCTGCTCTAAGTCTTGTCCATTTGGTTCTTCCTACCTCTGGGTCAGAAGTTTTATATCTTCTCACCATGATTTGGGCTCACAGCCCAATGCTGCTGCAGTGCAGAGTCAGCAAAGACATGATGCAGCAATATTTCTGAATTTCTTTGGATGTGGAGGTACATGTCATTGCTGCCAATCCCTGAAAGCCATCCAGACAAAACTCAGAGATCCATGGCATTTCAGAAAAAATAGAAAAAAAACCCCATAACAGTGACACTGAGATGGCCATTCTGATAACTTATGTCCTGTTATTTTCTAGCTAGTATCTAGAACATTGCAAAATTCACTGATTGTGCAAAGACTGAACTCTTCTACTCACCCTCAGAATTCAAAGCATTCCCCCTTGTGCTCAGAAACAATTGCAGGAATCCAAAGATCCCCTTGAAGAGAAGCGGAAATACCAGGATCTGTTTTGCAGTGGAAGCACAGATCAATTTCAGAAGGAAGGGAGACACTTAACCTATACTCCCCTCGCCATCACTCAGCCTGTCAGCTCCTGGATAAGAAGACAGACAAGAACAGCACCATCTCTAGTCAAAGGAAAGAGAAACTACTAACCTGACAGCCTGCACCAAGGAGTATGCTGGCCACAGGCTGATTCTGTACATCCAAGATATTCAGGGACCAGTGATTAGAGAAAGGCCCACTCCTCTCTGCTTAACTCATCAGCCCTCAACTTGCCTCAGGACAGCGATGCAGATGCTGTTTGCCACACCATCCTCAGTACACTGCACCAGACTGTCTTGACCAGTTACAATTTCAGAAGCAGTGGCCAGGTCACAGCAGCATTTCATGAGCAATCATCTTAACAGGAGAGCAGCACATTTCAACTCCACCTTTCTGGTTTTTTGGTGTTTTTTTTTCAAATTAGGGATTGTTGCAGATGGCAATAATTCAATCCTTAAAGCCCCTTATTGTGAATATCCTACAAAGCAGCATAGTTTTATCAGTAATGTCTCAGTTCTGAATTAAGTAAGCCACTTACCTTTCCTAATGCTTCTGCAAAAACTCAGAATTTTCATTAATGACCTGCTCTGCAACAAGCGCCCCTTACACCAACTTGATCAGCAATCCCCTCACTCCCCTCCTTGCTCTCTGGCAAGCACTTTGAACAGTTCTCATGTTCAGGACTCAGGGGAGCCATTTTACCTGTTCAAAGAGCAAAGCAACTCCAGACAACTCTCAAGACACTACCATACACTAATCCAAGTGCAACTGGAACAGCTACTGTGGATAAAGTGTGTGATGCCCTTTCTTGTGGAAAAGACAAGATCTGAAAATCCCCCCACCCACCCATTCCTTTTGGGTTTGGTGCTAAGGAAGGAGCAGAAGGGAAAAAAACCACAAATGTAAAGTGCTCCAGGACTCCAACAAGCAAAATCTGGCACTGTATTAAATTTACTTACAAGACGGATACCTAAATGCTAAACACTAAGCAAGCCATAAAGCTCATAGTTAAGATTCCAGTGCTTCTTACTATGCTGTCCACTGTCTAATGCACAGGTAAATGGTTTACATAAAAATGTATCTTATTTACACATATAAAAGACAGTCAAATGACTCACTTCTTAGATGTCTAGGGTTGCTCTATAGTTACTAACTTCTGATTAAACAGCTCTCTGAAAGTATGATCTTCAAAGCAGGATCTAAGGTAATGGGAATTAAGTACCTGCAAAAGGCAATTATTTTCTCTCAAAGCTATAAGGGCATTCTACACTCTAACTTGATTTTTGACAGCTGGGTCCACAACTTATAAGAGGTGAACTCTTGCTCTCTGTGCAGCTCAGTTGATGAGCAGTTTCTTCTAACTCAACCACCCACTATCCAATACTTCAAGTCTATAATGATCTTTTTTTCAATGGAGAATGGACAGACAACTAACTCAGACTCACTGGAAAACCCCTCCTAAGACACTCAGCTTTTTACATCCAGGTAATTTGTCTTTAGGCATTGCAAATATAATTGAGACTCATTCTGGGTCCTGAGAAGTTTTCCCCTTTAAATTAAATCTTACTTCTTTCTTCAAAGGGGGGAGAGAGAAAAGAACAAACTAGAATGAAAGAGAGGGGAGGGAAAAAAACACAATCATCAGTGACTTGGAAAAAAATTACAAAACTGAGCAGGCAAGTTCTGGATGCAGGAGTGAAAATGGAGATGCCTCCAGAAGACATGAAGGAGATGCCAAATAGAACAGATCACAGTTTTGTGGACACACAAGTCCTTAAAATCTATTTACTTAAACCACTAGAAACTCAAACACAGATGTTCAAATCTGATTGCTCCTACTTTACAACCCTAAATCTTAGTTTGGGAAGAGGTCAAAAAATGAAAGCAACAATAGCATAAAGCAATGAACATAATTGTCATTTGTTTTTCCCTTTAAACCATTAAAAGGCTTTTGCCTGCTTTGTCAGTAGCATAATCTAGGAAATCCTACGGCTTACTCTGTTTTGGCCTGAAAAGAACACAAACATGAACATACCACTTCCTAAACTTGTCAAGTCTCAACTACTCTCCTGCCCAGCAAAAGAGAAATGAAACTTTCATCCCTGTATCATCCCAGTCAACATGAAATGAACACAAAGGAACAAAATTAGGATTTACCTATCTTGTATAAAACTGAAGTAAACTCACTGATCACCAGTCCTATGGACAAAAGGGAGCCAGTACAGATTCTCTTAATCAGAAACAATTATGCTGATCCCACATTACCTGTGCATTTATATCCTAAAATAAAAGTAACAGCAAATTATTTTCTAAAAAAACCAATAATATTTAGAACATCAATGATATCCTGGATGTAGATGAACTGAAATAATTAGAAGCAACTGGGGAGGAAGGGGGATAATAAAAAAGATCTTCATATTATAAAAGAAAAAAAAAACAAGAAAAGGCAAGGAGGCGGGGCAAGTTTTGAGAACAGTCTGAGTGGATCAGTCCCATGATGCTATCTGTGGTTTCTCCCCTGCTCTGACGCATTTCCAGGAGGACACTGGAGGAATTCTCTGTAGCAATCCTTTTCCAAGCAATATTTTGGCATAAATCCAAAGCATTTGTTTTAAACAGAAGCTCAGCAGACTAGATCAGCAGTAGACCTGTAGAAAGTCCACACAACAAAATTTTCTTTCAAGGGCACATCAGGAAGGGCATAGAATTGAGATTGTGCCACCAAAAAAAAAAAAAAAAAAAAAAAAAAAAAAAAAAAAAAAAAAAAAAAAAAAAAAAGACACCAAAAAAAAAATCCCTCAGACCACCAGAAAGGATAAATGACTGCTCTGACAAACCAGCACACACACACTTTTAATCACTCTCATAAGCCGTGATTTTTCAAGAGCAAAATATGAAAAAACCACAAAAAAAACCCCAACCAAACACGAAAGCAAACTACTGCATTTGTTTCATTTAAAGCACTCCCAGGAGCTTGCCAGACTTACAAGAACAAACACTACAAGAGAAATATTAACTGTGAAACAGAGATGGGTCACTAACCTGGGTTCTCTTACTTATGGCAAGCTGACACATTCCTTCTGTCTGCCTGTCCAGACTTGTCAGCACAGTGCCTGGAAGCAGCTGAAAAACTTATAACCATGTTGATAATGTGAAGTGCAATTCAGACAGCACCTCCTCCCCTATCAAGAACACCACCATCCAGCAGGAGGTGCCCCAAAAGGGACTCGTAACTGCTGGCACCTCACTACAGTGAGATCAAGAAAGGAAGGAAACAGCAGAAATAAAAACTCAGGGTGACTGAAGAGCAAACAGTGTCAGAGGCAGAAAAGAAATATTCCCTACTCAAATCCCCAGAGTCTTTCCTCCAGTTAAAGAGCACTGAAGAATCTCTCTCTATGTCCAAGTGAGACTGACTAGTGCTATTTCCCAAACTGAAAGAGGATGAGAAAAAGAGTTTTGCATGATGACTGCAACACGATTTTCTTAGGCTTGCATATCTATTAAGATAACTTCTCCAGAAAGTTCAGAAGAGGAACTGTCTGAAAGAAATACTGTGGCACAAACGGCACTGCTTTGTCTCCACCTCCATCTCCCTGCCCTGTTGACAACACAACTAGCATGCTGGAAGCCAAAAGGAAACAAACAGGTTTAGTACTGGGAGGACTTCATAATCTGAAATTATCTGACATGCTTAAACTATTGGGAGAAAATAACAAAATGGAAAACCACACAACAACAACAAAACAAAGTACCACAAAAAACCAAAAAAACAAAAAACCACAACCAAACCAACAAACCCCCACAAAACAAATAAACAGATCAAAAAACCAGCTCCCCCCAAGCTCTCCCTACTGGGTTGAGTAATGAAATTTTGACTATTTTGAGACTGAATTGCAAGTGACAATGGTAATGCTGTTTATACAAGCTATAGTAGTTCAGATTTTCCAGACATCTTTCTCAAAGATGTCTATATTTGCTATCTCACCCACATTATTAAATGGATCATTCTGAGATAAATGTGATATCCTCACATGAATATATTCACTTAATACCAAAGCTGCCATGTGCAGCTCAGTGTCATTAAACTGATATCTACAGCTCAGCAACTTCACTTTAATCACATTAAAGGTACACCAGCTAATACAACAAATATGTTAAAAGAAGACAATAATTTAAGCACCTGGATGAGCACACCGAGGCAGTATGTGGTAATTGATAACTGATACAATTATTTGGATCTCTTTGCAGACAGGGTATCTCCCAACAACATCCATTTAGTACAGTGACACGCACAGCTACACACTAGGAACCAGAGTGGAAAGAAGGGATCCACGTAGAGAGAGCACAAATCCCAAAATGACAGCCAGAAAGTCCATGGCAACAGGAATTACATGACCCTTGGATGCAGCAGGAGGCATCACCAAACTGGGGAAGGAGAAGAGAGTTTCAAAGCAGGCAGGAAATATTATTCTGTATACCAGGATGCCAACAGACAACCCTGAGACATCTAAAGGTCATTCCTCTTACAGCTCCAGAGGGCAACCAGAATACAAATAATGACTACCAAACACTTAAATATATTTTATTTTTCACTGAAAACTGAGTTTATTATTGAAGGTCAATAAAAAGTTAGAAAGAGACTGGATCATCTTCTCTGCATGCAGACCATACTTACACAGCACACAGCTCTTTGACCAAGCAAGATAATGGCATTACAACATGCACTGGAAGGTGAGTGAACTCACTTTCAGGATGAGAATAAAAACTTCTTAGGAGAATGGTAATTGTCCAAGAGAACAGATTACTAACCATGTAAGATTTCCCCCTAACTCAGAGACATTAATTACACAGGACATCTTTTTAAGAGACACCTTCATTCAAATAGATGTTGCAACCATTGCAACACTGTTTTTGTGGTTAATCATTTCTTACTGTAAAAAAAAAAACCACCACAATCATCCAAAGATCACCACTGATGTGCCAGATTCTTCAAAAGGCAGTTGCTTTTAACTAAGAAAAGACACCACAGAGAGTGAAAATATGTCAGGCACTGTAATTATACTGCTTCAGTACACACATTTTTTCACACACTGCTCTGGAACATCCATGGTCTTGGTCCTTTCCTCTTTCTCTCTTCCTCCTTTTCCCTGACTTCTTATTGAAAAAAAAATTAATTTAGACTGGCTAGCTATTCTTCAAGATTAATCAATAGGATACATCAGGAAACATCAGGAAATAAGAATAACCTATTAAGAGGTATAAATTTTGAGACAGTACTCTGTATTTAGTACAAGCCTTCAGCCCGTGATGAAGTTTTGCCATCTTCCTCCCAGCCCTGTTTAATATACTTGTGTTAGGTCTTAGGAGTCCAATCTCAGGAGTACTCATTACCAATGGTATAATGAAAAGTGAGAAGCTTACTTACTAACATCAAAATGCTTAGGCATAGCAATGAAAAACAGAAAGGGAGGGCAAGAACACCACTGTCTTTTTTTCAGAGAGAAATAAGGAACAGCATTAACACCATACCTGTAAGCACATATGCTCCAGACAGCTCAGCCTCAGCATTATTCTAACAGTACCAGATGGAGAACTGGAGTGCAAGAGAAAACTTATTTTATACCCCAACACTCAGAGTCACAGTAAACCAGTCAAAAGAAAATCCTCATGTTTTGTTCACCAGACTTTTTTTTTTCTTTTCCTACTTAAATGTCGTTAGTGAAGAAACCGGGGTGGGGCAGGGAGGGGCGGGGTGGAGAACGGAAGGGGATCTACTTTATCTACTTTGCTTTTTTTTTCTTATTATTTTTTACTGGTAGATTCTTGCTTATTAACTGGCAAACTGGATGTAGTCATTAATAAGTGGAAAATAATCCTACAAAATTCCAGATATCCGCAGACAAATACCTCTTGTCCAGCATAAAGGAATAGCAACAATACTCATATTAATAAGAAAATAACATAAAAAAAATAAAAGCCTTCATAAGGCCTCCATTTTGCACTCATGCAGACAAAGCTATTTTACTGCAAGCTACTTAAGAAGTCTTCATATGCTAACAAGAAAACAGTACTGTGTGCCTACTTTTCTTCTTTAAATATCAAGGCCATTCATTAATCCTAAACAAAGCAGTTCTTTTAAAAACCTCGGTTATTCAGAGACTTTTTCCCCAAACACTATTTAATGCTTTAACAAGAAGGTATGACTTTGGACCAACATTTTTTCCATGTCCCAGGTTCGTATTAAACTTTCTGTCAAGGCAAGGTGTTCCTGTTAGAGCTCCTGTCCCTCTCACCTTGATTAACCACAAGTCGTTTCCTTGAACATACACCCTAAGCAAAGCAAAAGGGCCAAAGGACACTTATTGTTTATAATCAATTTGTTTAAATTCGTGAAAGCAGTTTGCTTTTTCCTCAGCAGAGGTAAGAGCCTTAAACATGCTGTGCTAACTTTTCCACTGCCGGTACCTCACACCCACTGACACATCACTGCTGCACTCCACTCCAAGAGCAAACACAGAATAAATCTAAGCAACAGATTGGTTATAAGACCAACATTGAAAAAAAATACCCAATTATAGTAAAATATTCAGTACTTTCATAGCCCATCAAATTAAAAATTACCTTAAAGATTCACGTTTTCATTTGTTGTTTAAAGCACGCAAAAGTTCATCCCACACCTTTCTCTCTTCCTCCAGAAAGGCCTCTAAACTCTATGCTCCCAACTAAAACACTCCACAAATGTCCTGCTTCAAGCATGATCTGATGTCACTCCCAACCAAAATTTCTGTTGTGTTTAAACTGTCCTAAGTGAACTTAAAATTTAAGAGGAGCCCTCCCTCACATCACACAACAGTGAAGAGTACTCACAGACAGCAACAGTTAGTCTGCTGAACCCAAGTTTAGCCCCATCTTTAATGCCAGAATAAATCCCTCAACATATTCCTGATACATAATGGATAGATACTAGAGAGCCTTTCTCAGAGCATTAGAGAAATTAATGCCTTTTTAAGCACACTGGTAAGGATAAGTTTGCAGAGGCAGGTTGTGAAAGTAAAAAACCTGACATCCATCTATCCCTTCCTCTCCACACACACACACACACGAAAACATTCTCAAACCACAGCTGAATCCTGTGTAACACTATTAACTATTCAGAGAAATAGTTATAAAGTACCATATTTCAAGGAAGTTTCCATAAATAACCTTTATCCTGTTACAAACAACAAAGAGCAAAAGAGACTAGTGTTTTCTGGACACAGAACATTTGGCCCTTCATCATATGGATTCACAGGCTGGTTAACTTCTCTGGTAACAACATGGAACTACCAGGAACTTAACCAAAATCAAGACATGTATTTCAATTTACTATGACCCCTCAGTGCTTGAAGTGCTCCACTTTCCTACTTGAAGGCAGCACAGCAAGGAATACTAGGAAAGCAGACAAGCAGGTCTAGGGACTTCCACTTCACGACCACAACCCTCAGCTTAATGCAACAAGACAAATCTAAACTGAACTTCACACAATATGAACATCTAGTAATGATGGTATTTTTTTTTTCTTTTCAGTTTATTTAAGTAAGCTTATTCTTGTACATTGTGCTATTACGTTTTCATTTGAAATATTTGTCCTTACTCAGGCAGCAAGTTCAACTTCATTCTGCAAAGAATGATGAAAAAGAGAATAGACAGGGAAGAGGAAGAGAGTTTTCATCTTTCAAATTTATTCTGTCTGTACCAAAGGAAGCTAAACGCTCACTTTGGTATATTCTCTACTTGATCCGAGCTATTTCAGAAAAACATTAACTATACTGATCTCTTTCTATAAAGAAAGATCACAATTTAAAGACACATAGCTAGATGAAAAAGATTTTTCCAAGTACATTATTTGCAATACACACATCTACTTCCTCTCATGAAAAAAAAAAAAACACCAACAAAGCAAAAAAAGAGACAAAAAAACCCTAAACATTCATATCATCATGTGTATTTGAAGCACATATATATACATATGTGGTTTACTGAAATAGAAGAGGTTATAGCTTTAGGTGCTTTAACTTACCAGTAGGCTATCCCAATTCACACCAGGAAACTGTATGTGATGGATTTGGCTGGGGTATAGTTAATTTTCTACAGAGTGGCTGGTATGGGGCTGTATTTTGGACCCGTGCTAAACACAGGGTTGATAATAGAGAGATGATTTTGTTATTGCTGAGCAGGGCTTACACAGAGCCAAGGCTGCCTCATACTGTCATGCTGGTGAGAAGACTGGGAATTTGGGAGGAGACACATCTGGGACAGGTGACACAAACTGACCAAAGGAATATTATATACCATATGACACCGTGCTCAGGCGGGAAGAAGGAGGAAGGGAAGGACATGTAGAGTGATGCCATTTGTCTTCCCAAGTAACCTTTGCACATGATGGGGCCCTGCTCTCCTGGAGGTAGCTGAATACCTGCCCGCCCATGGGAAGCAGGGAATTAGTGCCTTGTTTCACTTTGCTTGTGTGCATGGCTTTTGCTTTCCCTTTTAAACTGTCTTTATCTCAACCCACAGGCTTTCTAGTTCTCTTCCCAATCTCTCTGGTGGGGGACTGAGCGAGCAGCTATTGGGTTGTTAGCTTGGTTGTTAGCTGGGGTTAAACCACAACACTGTACAAGTAACTAAGAAAAAAGAATTCAGCTACTAAAATAGCACATCCAGCGTCCTGTCTGTACAGGAACATCACCAGAGAAACTGCAAGGGATTTCAAACAGACACCAAGGAAACCTTTTGGTGTCGTATGCGTCCTGTGTTGTGTCCTCCATTGTCCCTGCACCCTGATCCAACACTGCTGGGAATACATTTATGTTCCTGGTAAGAAACTGACAGCAAAGTATTTCTGTCTCCTACTACAGTCAAAGACATGTTGCTACTTTGCCTTTACACGCTCTAATAATGAAAAGCTTGAAGCGATACTCCCTGGTTACTTCATGACCCACTCAGAACTAAATTAAATATTCTTCACTAGCTCAGCCTCACTGCTCAGAACTGTGAAAAAGAAACTTTTGCAACCTAATTAACAAGCCAGCTAGCATTCTCTTAGATCATATCCACAGAGACTTTGTTTTACGTTTCTGGTGTGGCTCACTGCTCAACTGCTACTGACTCAAGTATTAGTATTAATTTGTGACGCAATACCAAAACTTTCTATGTCTATTCCACATCACTGCTTATAAAGAATATTTACTTTTGCCTGTTCAGAGTGGCATCCTTTCTTCTGCAACTGAAAAGAAACACCCAAATAAAATGAATTTCACTCTTCTTCAGGCACTTTATCAGACAGGAAACCAGTGAGTAATACCAGCTCTGATCACTGCTTTCTCAATCTCATCATATCAAGGGCTCCTCACATCCAAGCATTTTGCCATGTGAAGATTCCAACAATGTTGTACCCCTCACAGTTGCAGGAAAAAATTGACAAGTGCCTGATCAATGCTCCAAATGAAAAAGAAAATCCATTTCTTTTGTGTTTTTAATGCTTTAAAAGCCATAACTTGAGTCAATCTCACAACTGAGGGCCTACACCACAGCATTTCAACTCTTAGGTTAGCCATTACGAGAATATCAAAAGGCTCAACTTTTACATTAAGAAACGTTACCTGCTTTGTCTGTCATTCTACCATGTGATACATTCTGTACCCTGTGCACTCATGCAAGTACAAAGCAAGGCCTTGACCTCGTCCCTGGCTCTCACATGAAGACACAAAGACCTCCATAAAACTCCATTAGAACTAAATAGGTCTTGGCAAGCATACAACTGCAGATCCAGATTTTAAGACCATCACCAGCACTATGAATGCTATAAAGGTGGTGAATTTCCTTCTCCTGGTTTCCATTACTCCTTTGGTTGTCCTTCAGAAAACTGCTTTGTTCCCTTTTTTTTTTTGTGTGTGTGTTTTTCTTTGTTTGCTTTTTTTTGTTTTTTTCCCCAAAATTAAGTATAATTTCTGAGCTTGTTTCCATACAACACCTGCCCCCTGCTCTGCACAGTTTGGCTGCTGGAACCACTTGAACTAGTACTGCCACTGATGCCTCCATATCATTAAAAAAAGTTTCCTCTAGTACAGCTCACCTACAAAGAACCAGCCAAAGGCCAATACTCTGCACCAGTCTAATAAACTCCAGACAAAAGCTGAAGCTGATTATGCCAAGCACACTTACATCTGATTAACCTTCTTAAAGATCTTTACCCTCCCTAAGGCATTCTGAACAGTCCTTCCCCTTTTTGGGATTGTCCACCAAGCAAGCACTTGAAAAGTCTTGTAAAAGTTTTGTTACCAAGCCAAGTTGATATTTTGTCATATTTTATCCCTCTGTATGCATCTTTTTTTTCCTTTAAACAGCATACCTTCTGAATACCCTAAGCATTTTCCTAGCCCTACAATTTCTTTTTCTATTCCCCTAATCTCAAATTATATAAAAAAGGATGTGCTTACAATGCCAAGTAAGCAAACACAAACTTTAGGATGTCCCTGCTGTAGAAACACCTTCTTCCTGTTACAGCCCATCTGTGAGCTAAGATTTTGGTTCTCAGCAAGAACTAGAGGTAACAAGCAACACTACTTATCACCATGGCATTCAAATACATTCCACTTGCTGAAGCAACATCCTATCACCTACGACTTTACACAGATCTAACCATCCCACTTTCAATTATACTGAGATTTTTACCATGTCTTCATTTGAAAATAATAAAAATCCTCTGGTAATATAAGAACACAAAACATGGTTCACTTACACCCACACACCACCTAGCAGAATGATACTGAGAAAAGTAACACCAAGACCATCCAGGTAGCACTACCCTCTAATACCCAACCCTTGGTGATAACTCTGACAAAACCTGCAGTGAAACAGCCAGATGCACATTTCACTCAAGAGCTTCTGATCCACATTCTCACTAGAGACACACCATTCCAAAAACCAAGGACCTCCCCCTGCCCCACCCCCACCCCCACCCCACCCCAAAAAAAAAAAAAAATCCTAAGGAACATGTGGGAGTATCTTCCCTTTCTGGCCACCTGTCTATCTCATCATAACAAATTGTCAGCTCTGAAGGTTTTGATTTTTTTTTTACAACTCCTTATTGACACAGCTGCTTTAACTGAAGGATCAATTTTACTAACTCCTCCTCTACTCTGAAACCCTTCACTACAAGGCCTCAAATGCACATTCAAAACCAAACCTGGCATGGCCATTAGGAAGAAAATGGATGATTCAACAGAGGAACCAGCTTTATAGTTAAAAGGATCTGGTTTCTCTAAGGTAGGGATCTTAGAATTAGAATAAGAAGCTTAAGTTACCCATGTAACTGATGAATATCCACTCAACCTGAAAAAGTAGGAGTTTACCTCTTACATGCTTTCAGTGTAATATAAAATTTCGCTACAGTAAGAGAGAAAGGGATAAAACAAGCCACCTGGAAAATCCACTTCTTCCACATATTTTCAAATTTATTATTGTCTGTACACTAAGTTAGCCAATGTGATCAAAGCTTTTTCCTTGTTGTATTGTAATAAAAATGCATAACATGGAAATAACAGTACTTGTGAAGATATAAGAACTAAACATTGTATTAATGCATGTCTGGTTGGTCTAATTCAGATGCATTCATCTTATCTTCCTCTGGCATTTCTGAATATTTGCACAAAAAATGTGAAGCTATCTGCTTTCCTACCACTCAACACCCCTTATTGTTTATTTCTCCCACACAAATCCTTCTTTCCTAGCACAACACTGTTCAACTGCTTTTGAAATTTCAGGAGCTTTTTTTTTCTTTTTTTAACATGTGCTGCAGTAAGTTCTGCAAATCTGTTCCTATTCTGCGCTATGACAGAAGCATGAGAAGTCACATGTTTAAGACATGCAGAAATCCATCACAGGATAATGATGAAACAGCAAAATCACCAAAGCAATCAAAACCTTTTTCCCTCAAAAGAGAAAGATCCCAAAAGATGACACACAGCTCTCACTGGAATAATCCAATTCCAAAGAAACAGCAAACTTTTCATTTTCCCAAATCTCCATACAGACAGTTTCACTTCCACAATCACAGCTTTTCTCAACAGGTAGGGAGAGAGAAAAAAGAAAAAAATTACACCATAAAAAAGCCAAAAATATTCCCTACTGTATTCAAAATTTCAAAAACACCTGCAAAATTGTGAAAAATTATGTCAACTACACATTTTCACAGAGAACAAAACTCAGAAAATTTTACCCCAGAGCTGTTGGTGGGGAAAAACAAAAGGTGTAGTTCATCTTCACTCAAAAAAGACTTAAAGGAAAGTAAAAAACCAAAATATCTCCTGCATATTTAGAGCAAAGCAAATAGAATAGGAACAAGACCTACTCTTCCTTCTTTGGACCGGACAAAGCTGCACTTGGCACTTATTTCAAAAGCCTCTGTACCAGCCAAGAGCTCCAAGCAGGTGTAAGGCAGCTCCCCCAGCAGTGACACCAGCACCTAAGACCAAAGTCATGGCCTCTTCACCAACATGTTGCTATCAAGTCCTCACAGCAACCATCAAGTCCCTGTTTGTACCAACTGAGAGAGAGGGAGGGAGAGAGGGAGGGAGAGAGGGAGGGAGAGAGGGAGGGAGAATAAGGCATTCAGTGTGTGAAAGAAAACCTATTTCAGCTGAGCAACTACTCTTTGCTTGCTACTTTCTTACTAACCCCCATGAAAAAAGGAGGTATATTTTCCTGGGCAAGGGTTATAGGGAATAACCAACAACTTCCCCTACCTTCAGCTTCCTTGAGGAGCAAGCAGAAAAACCAAATTCCCTCCGTCCTTAGCTACATGTTTAAACACTTCATAGGCATGTGTAGCACAATCAAATTAGCCCCATCCCTACAAAAACTCCTTTTGTATCAGATCAATATTGATTGTTTAAACAAGCATAGTTCGAAAATGCCACACAGTAACTCAAACACTAACTCAAGAGTTTTACACAGTATTTCCTATTCTTCCTTCACTTGTTAAGCTCTGATACAGTATTAGCATAAGGATTGAGTGAGACATTCAACAATTATACTACAGGTCTTTAATTATTTAGCCTATGCTTAAATAATCATCCCTATCATATGACAGGTGACCCAAACACAGAGTCTGTAAGTCCTGTGTTATCTCCGTAAAAAAAAAAAAAAAAAAAAAAAAAAAAAAAAAAAAAAAAGGTGCTGTACACACTTACCTGTAATGCCACAAGAGAATAGGGGATGTGACCAACAAGCAAAACCTAGCATTACCAAACATGGGTTGTTTGCCAAACAGATGCTCTCAAAGCTGGATCACCAATAATGCATACTCAGCCTTGCAAAGCTTTCAGTGCTCTCACCAGAGCCAAGGAGCTGCTCTCACATCCACACCAATGACTTCAGTTAAAATGTTACAAGCCACCAGCAGAATTTTGTATTCCACATCCACAGCTTTGGCAATGAGAGCACAAACAGGAATAGAGGATATGGCAACACTTTCTATACTCTCTGTGGAGCAGCAGGTTAAAACAAATGAGCCCAGGGGCCTTAAATAATTATATCCTGTCCTCTCCTACCCAGCCTGGACGAAGTGTGAACAGCCCAGCAGCTGGATGTAAAGTCTCCAACAGAAGATGACAAGAGCTCACAAGAGCGAAACTGTTTATTACAAGATGAAATCTATAAATCAAATCACAAAGTTAAAGCGAGCTGTTCCAGGAGATGTGATAATCTTACACCAGTGCACCTCGGTCCATGAAGGCCTATAACTCCAGCTGCTGGTCACTCAGGACAGGTAGGTAACAAAAAAGTACTTTTTAAAACAATCAGTACTCCAAATACCTCAAAGAAACTACTACTGTTAAGTATTTGTCAGAACCTGGGCATTTTAAATAGTGTACTACTGCAATTACCAACATCACCACCAAAACAGAATCAAGAAGGAAACCAGTGAAGTTAAAAAGCTTCTGTATTAAAGCCATGAAGAAATAATTTGTTTTTGCCCTACACACATATCCAAAAATTGCACTACGGACCAACAAAGAAATCTATTTCCATTGCCAAATGCAAGTTTCATTCTAGTAATATACCATAAGAACAGACTTCCATGGTTTTAATTATCAGAAAAACAAACAAGCACTAGGGGGTAAATTGTGAGTTAGATGTATGGTTCTCACAGCTTACTTCATCTGTCCTCTCAAAAATCTGTTTATTTTGGACAAATGACACAGGACTTCCTCAGGGCAGGAAGTCCTGCAAGTCAAAGGCCACTGCTGAAACAGTATTTCCACTATTTTGCAACAGTAACTTAAGAATCAGGTAACAAACTTGAACGAAACTGCTAATTAACATGAGATTTGTCCTTTGGCAATTTACCCAAGAGAAAGGGAATTACTGGCTTTTTTTCCCCACATTCTTCATCTTAGCACGTCTTCAGAAACCCAGCTGAATCCCCAGAACCCAATGCCACAAAACAGTTAACAACATTTGGGAAGTGAAACACCATATTCCAACACCAAATTTTCCAAACAATCTCATGACAGTCCTCAGCATTTCAAAGGGCAAGCAGAACATCTGCCCACACTCACCCCCATTCCCTGCACATAAAGCACCACGGAAGGTTTCTGTATGCTAAAAAATCCCACTGAACACTCGCAGAAAATTACAAAATAGTTAATATAAGGCTGGTGGATGTGAAATGCGTTGCTGAATTCCTCTAACAGCAACACACCGTCAATACATCCTGAAGACCTGCTTGCCTTGCATACTTGTGGCAGTTTGGGCTCCAGTAAACCAGAGCTAAACACACCAAGGTTTTCATACCCACAAATGGCTGTTGAGTTATCGTCTCAGATGACTCATGTAGCCAGATGCAACAAGGTAATACAGCCTTTCTGATCTAAAATTGCTATCTCCAGGTTGAAGATATTTAGAATTTTAATTATTTTGTTATTTAGCACCTTTCTGTTAATGTTTTGAGGGAAAGAAATGAGAGTTCCTTTCCCATAGTACTATGTTTTATCGCTACTATTGAGCAGCTGATACTGATGCACTGAACTACAAATAAACAATTGACCAGATACACTAGCCCTGACTTAAACCTTGATGTAGAAATGTTGCAATGCATTTTTAAAGGGGTGCTGAAGATATTAAAAATCACAGCAGCACTATGCTTAACTTGCTTCAATTAGATAATCAGCTGGCTAAGAGATGCAATATGACTGTATAACCCAAAACATACCACATTTTTTATTCCTAGCCTAGCAATCTAAAACTGCCCAGCAAAGTAGAAGAACAAACACATCATTTCCTAGCAAACACATACCAAACTGAAGAACACCATTCACCGACCTCTGGTCTACCCCACCACTGATACTTGAGGGATTCTTCTACCCAAAACATCTTGCCATCAACAGCGCTGAGAATTCCAGAGCTGGCTCCAATGGAGCTCAACAGACCCACACCATACAATGAGGAGATACCCACTCACAGTCCAAACACACAGCCAAAGTTAGATTAACAGCACTTCTTGACCAGGATCATGGAGCAAAGGCACAATGCCACCTTAACACGAACACACGTTTCTAGCACCCAAGGAGCACTGCACCATAAACATGTCTGTCTATAACCCAAAAGCACAAAAAGGTATTTGGTTGCCTTACTGCAACTGACCAGTTCCCGCAGCAGATAAGTTTCGGATTTGCAAATGCTGCAAGTCTACCAAGAGTGCACAGGACAAGTGAAACACTGCAGAAACACCAGTTCATGCAAACTGTACAGTTTGTTCATAGCCTACTTCAACATACTGCTAGCTTGTCACCAAATGTGCCAAGGATGCAATCAAGCTGGCTCTCTGCAGAGCCTGACTGAATCCATAGGAGTCTGTGAGCTCAGGAACATCCTACAGCTCTACAGCCATAACTGGGCACAGGGGCAAGCACAGCTTTGGTACAGAAATATAATTCCTGTTTGCTACAACATGCAAAATTTACTTTCCTTAACAGGAAACCTACCATTTGTTTATATAGTAAAATTTCATGGCCCAATACATGGACACATGCAAACCTTGTCACAAACGTACACTGCCAAGAAACCAACATTCAATCATTAAAATAAGGCCAGGACTCACAGGTCTACAATGAAATCTTGCAAGTTACTTGTTAGCTGAGAAATTTCAGTTAGATCATTCATGAAACTACAGGTCAAAATAAACACATCTAGTCCTCTGCACTATTTCTTCTGCCTTTCCCTATGCAGGCAAGGTAGGCATAGCTAGAAATTATGGTCCTAATCGTTCAAGGTGAACATTGCACCGGGCTCTCAGCACCCAGCACTACCGACTGGTCTCTACGCAAACCTCCCCACTGTATGTGTGTCACCCCACAGAACCGCAGGGCAAAACCCACACCGAACACACGCGGCAGGTCCCTCGGCACCGCAGCAAACCACCCCCCCGCCCCGGGAGCCACAACCTCGCGGTCCCCGGGGACAAACCTGTCGGGTCCCACAACTCCAGCGGCCCCTGCCGCACCGCGGGATCGGTAAACACAAAACACCCGACTGCGCGAAAAACGCAAATAAAACGAAGGAGGGGGGAAAAAAACCCGAGGCGACCCCCGGCCTGGGGGCCGCGCAGTGCCCGCGCCGGGCCGGGGCGAAGGGCGATCCCCCCGCACCCCGCCGGGGCCGAGGCGGCCGGGCCCCCCCGCACCCCGCAGGGGCTCCCGCGGCAGCACCGCCCGCCCCGCCACAACAAAGGCGGCCGGCCCGGCCCGCGGGGGCTCCGCCGCGACCCCCGGGCCGCTCCGACAGAGCCGGCCTGCGGTGCCCGCGCAGGGACAAAGACCCGCCGCCCCCTCCTGCGGCCCGGCCGCTCCGCATTCCCCCGGAGCGGGCCCTGCGGCCGGGCCGGGCCCGCGGGGGGCGGCGGCGCAACAAAGCGGCAGGGGGCGGCGGGCACTCACCGCGGGGCCGGCGGGGAGCCCGGCCGTGCCCGGCCCCGGGCGGCTCCTGCGCGCTCCCCTTCGCTCGCTGTCTCCGCTCGGCTCAGCGGCCGCGGGCGGGCGGTGCGGGCCGGGCCGGGAGGGCGGCTCCCCCCGGGCGGGCTCCGGCGGGAGGCGCCGCCGCCGCCGCCGCTGCTGCACCGTCCGGGCGCCGGGGTCGTCCCGGCCCCATCAAGGCCCGAGGGGGCCGCGGAGGGAGCGGGGCCGCTCCCCGCGGCGGCTGGTGGCCATCTTAGTCCTCCTCCTCCTCCTCGGCGCCGAGTGCCCCCTCCCCGCCCGGCTGCCACCGCTGCCTCCTCCCTCCGCTCCTCCTCCTGCTGCTGCCGCTCCCGGCTGGCTGCGGTCGCTCCCGCGGCCCGAGGAGAACCGTGCCGTCCTGGCAGGCCTCGGGTCGCCTTCTTAGTCCCGGGGCTTTTTACTGTTATCTCACCTTCTGCAGCGGTGGGATTGGGCTCCCCTCGCTGTGTGGCAGCAGTGCCGCTCCCCTGGCACTGACCGCCCGTGCGCTCTCCCCTCTGCCCCACCGGCATCCCCCGCAGCGCAGGCCCGAGCGGCTGGCACGGCAGGAGGAGCAGTCCCGGGAAGGACCCTGGATGTGGGATGGGAAAGGAAACGCCGGAGCAAATAACACCCCACTCCCCCTCGGGTTGGGGTTGAGGTGCTTTCCCTTCGCTTTTAGTCAGGCGTACACCTAGGGAAAGTCCACTGGATATCCCTAATGTTGACCTGTGCTGCCCGACCAATCTCATCTGTACGGTCCCGGTACCTAAACACAGAAATTACCTTTTTTCCTGTTTATTCCAGAAGTTCCGTCGAATTCCCCACAGCCAAAGGACTCTCTTTTTGTCAGCAGGACAAAGCTCAGCCACAGGCTGGACACTCAGCACATGGAGTCACTGCAACCCCAAGGCAAGCTTCATCCTCTTGGGTAGAGCCCAGGAACAGTGCAAAGGTGTGTCCACACGTGTGTGACCAGATACCCTTCTGCCTTTTTTTTTTTTCGTCACTTATAAACTTGCCTCCTTCAAGAAATCAGCTGCTAGCAGCCATTCACCCCTTAGCAGTTTTGTTTGGACTATTTTTTTTCATTTACAAAATCCCTTCTGAAGCCTTCATTGAAAAAAACAAAGCAGCAGTTGGGACAACCTGGCTGCAGGGGAAAAAGCTGCAATAAGCAATGCACAAACCATCCGAGACCTCTGTGTTTCATTGGCAAATTATCACAAGCACCAAGAACCAGGACCATTGCCTCTTCTACAGGGGTTTATTAAACAAAGCTGCGTATAATCTGCTGTGCTTGAGGACAAATGGAGTAAACACCTTTTATCCTTTCTTCCTTTTCTGGCCGTTTGCACCAAACATGTAAATCCACTTAATGTTTTTACTGGCTGGTGTACTGCTGTTCAGTTGGCAGTGGAAATCATCCTGATCCCATTCAGGTGATGAAAACTCTCTGCTTCAGTCTTACAGGTGTCTTGAATGAGTCTAACTTCAATTCAGCTGCTAAGGAGCACTCACTTAAGTCAAAAGTGTAACTCCATACAAAGAAAACCTACTTCTCTGAACTGAAAAACAAAATAAGCAATGGCAAGTGTATAACTTCCTTGCCTACGCAATACAACGCTGCCTTTGCTTCTTAAAGGCATCTTCAGCCATCCTAAATTCACTGTATTAACAGGAGCAACATCTAACCCAGCTCTGGAGAACAGCCCAGGCTATAGTTCGGGTTGGAACAGAGCCGACTGTCCCTTTAAAATATCTATGTTTTTTCCTGTGCTGGATAATCAATGATGAATAGACACTGAGAAAGAAATCATGTAGAGCATGTCAGCCATAGTCCTGTCACAGCAATTGTAATACAATCAGTAGCAGAAGCTCTTAGCTGGTATTCTTGTGTCCCTGGAGAAAAACTTAAATTTTATGCCATGTGTATCTTGTGTTGTTCTCCCTAATGAAATGCCTGCTTTTTGGACACAGAGAATTTTAACAGCTTCTTCCCAACCACCCTTTGCAGCCGCCTCTTCCCCATCACATGCTAACACAAGTAATTGCCACTGTCTGCTATGGAAAAAAAAAAAAAAAGGTTTTCTATGGCTAAGGCTATATGAGAAATATTATAAGAATAGGAAGAGGAAATGAGAATGGTCAAAACACAAAACTACAGATTTGCTTTCAGGGCATGTCTTTTTGAGGGCACTCACTATGTTTTGTATGCATCATGAAGTAAAGTATACAGAGAAGGAAAAGTATGTGTATTGAATTGTATGCTATCACACACCAGACGGAAATAATTTGCCCCTGGAGTGAATGTTAAGCTCAGAGTCAGTGGAGAGTATGTTTCTGCTACAGCCAAGGTCTGTATCTCAGCCCATTCAGAGCTAACATGCATTGAATTTTTACAGGTGCATTCTCCTTAACCTGTAAGCTGTGCCAGACAAGGAGTATGAATGCAATGCACTCTACTTGGCGGAATTTGGCCCTGCTTGGTCTATTTTCATTCTGGACTGCAGCAAAGGGAAGCACTGATTTCATCAGCTTGTTCCAACAGTTATTGCACTTACTGTGCAAGATGCAGTCTGTGAATGGTACGTGGCAGTTACACTTCACAAAACAAACAATCTTCACGCTGTAATTTATGTGTAGGTGGGTACTTGCATCTTTCATATGTAAAGGATTAACAAGATCTCTCTTACCCAGCTCTACTGAGTAAGAACCAAAGCTAACAGAGATGGTGCTGTTCCTTATTCCTTATCAGTAGTGGGAAATCGGAAAAATCCCCCAGGATGGCAGTGGGAGTTGCGTTCCAGCTGTATGCCAGATACACGTTTTGCTGCATACCAACTTAGATGGCTTTTTTCTTTTTGTGCAGCTAATGCTCATTGCATTCCTATTTATAGTTCCCATCTTTCGGTCACCTGTCACAGTTCCAAAATAAATAATGGCAAGCTGTAGCGCTCCATACTGAGTGACACCAGCCACTCATTTTGTGTTCTCAATATCTCTCCTCTTGCAAAGCTCATCACAGGTACCTGCCTATCTTTCTCAGCAAAGATGCAAGATAGTAATTACGGTGCTATAGTTAGACAAAAGAAAGTATTTACAATTAATCTTTCTTTCACTTTGCAAAGCAACTGTGCACAAGGGATTGCATCATTCATTAAAAACTGTGGAGATGTATTTAAATTTCTTTATCAGAAGACAAGGTGAAACCAACACTATTGTGTTCACATGAGATGCTCACATATTTCCATTGCATTTATTTCACACATCTGTCCTGTTAGCATATATCAGCTAATACCGAAGTACAGGTAAATCCAGAACTGGAAAGAAATTCCTACAAGAAAGTGAAGTAAGACTGAGGGAATTTTTGCCTTTTTTTCTATAAAATTTTTTCAACAGAAGAAAATAGCACCATTTTCCAAATTCGCACAGCCTAACATTTTCATCATACGAGACTCTTACAACTTCCTTTGATAAATGCTCTTCCCTCCCTCCTTCCTTCTTGTTTACAGATAACTTTTGGTATCAAATAACAGGAAGGGTGGAGCTGCGGAGGGTCTAGGGCTGCTGTCTTGTGACAGTCATGTTGAATTTGGCTGAAATTTGAAAAAATAAAAAAAACACTAAATTCCTTTGTCGCATATGTTCTTCAGAAAAATAATGGCCTGCTTGTCAGATGTTAGTAAATTAAACAATCTCCAAATAGTCTACTGTTGAGCTCATAGCATTTTTAAAGCATTAAGCCAGTCACCACAACAGAAACACCAGCAACCTGATGGAGTCAAAGAAAGCAGTGGCCAGGGCTACTCCTCCTTCCCCCTCTGGGGCCCAGTAATGCAGCCCCACTTTGGATAAACATCTGTCTGCCCATGTTAGTCACACAGTTCAAATAAAGAAATAAACATTTGCATCCCAGTGCTGCAGAATAGGAGTTCAAAGGTGGCTAATTTATGAGTAGTTTGTTACAGCTGGACATAACATGTGGGGTTCTTTCTTCTATGAAAAAAAACACTGATGAAACAGTGTTGAAAGCAAGAGCATGAGGATTAGGGGAAGAAGCAGGACAGAGGAGAGTGTGACAATTCCCAGCCCACAAAGCTTTAGGCCACATCTGTAGCTGTAAAAGAAAGCATAGCTTGCAGTTAAGTTCTCCAAAAGCCCTGCCCTGCCTCTGATTATTTGTGCAGAACAGAATTCTTGCTACAGAGGTTACTCATTATACATAACTCATGTACAATGAAATATTTTTAGAAGATTCAAAGAATAAAGCATTGATAGAAGCGGACACATGCAAAACTTCCTTGTAAACAAGTATTACATTTTGCATGTGTGTGTATGGGAAAGTGGATGTAGTTAAAAAGAATGTCAAATAAAATGCATGCTACTTAATATTTAGAGGATATTGAAAATTTAGAGGTCAGAGCTATATTCACTGGGTCTAAATTTTTATGTGCCTGTATGCTAATGATTCTTGTGGACTCCTGGATCTGCACAGGCAAAAGGCAACTACAATTTCAAGTGCCTGGATTGCATTCAGGCCACTGGAATGTGACTCCACACGTCCAATGAAAGTAGGAAAAAAGAGCAGGTGGCAACAGAGAAGGTGCAGTTCAGCTGAGGTCATGATGGCTTACGCAGCCTCAAAGCCTGATGATCCCAGGAGTGAATCTGAGAGGATGAGATCACACTCGGAGTGAGGGGAAAATGCTGCCATCTGGTGCCTCTGGAGAAAAAAAAAAAAAAAAAAAAGAAAAAAAAAAAGGATTATGTTGATGGTTTGCTTCACCTGCAGCGATGTCTGTGCTGCTGGTTCAGTCCTACAGACGTCCAGTTGTCTTTTTGTTGTTTGGAGGTGTTACTGTTCCACATGGCATATGTAAACTAGCTTGTGAAGGCTGATGTTGAATCTCAAAACAAACAGGCTGAAAAAGTGTGTTTTACAGTGGTTTTCCCAGAAGAGGAGTATCTATAAGTATTAATGTAGTCTTTCAGGCCATTTTAGGAAAGATGGTTTTAAACAAAACCGCTTCTGTCTGGGAATAACAGAGAACTTATTTATTTTGGTGAAGTTATGAATATTCACACTAAGAGATTGGAAAATGCTCTCTTGTCACAAACCCTGTATGTACTTAATTTACTACTGGGTAACATCTGAAAAAGAATGAAGAAACTGCTCTTTGCTATCAGATTTTATGAAAAAGTTTAACAGAACAAGAATTCAATGCATTTCTTTTGCAAAACAGACTTTGACCTTGACCATCACCGCACAATCTATGATGGCCACTGTTTTATCCTATGAGCGTTGTAGATTATACTTAGTGCATGTCAGAAGCCTCAGAGGATACAGGACCAGACACTAAACACCACTTATTTTTATGGTTCGCCTTCTACATCAGCCTATTTTGGATTGTTGTTGATACAGCCTCAGAGGATGTGCCAAATATGTACTGAGACACTCTACAGTGTTAGAATCAGGGAGTGTTATTTTTGTCTAAGATATTTTTATTTTTACAGGCTTTCACAGAAAGCCATAATGGTAGCTTGGAGAGATTGAAAAGACTGATCAAATAAAAACCCATACTTTGCTCTATTTTAGATGTACCAGTAATAAAGATAGCTCTTTCTGGGAACTTGAATTTGTTTATCCCTTGACCAAGGGAAAATCTGAGAGCCACAGGTCAGCTTCCCACTGGAAGAAAACTGAGTCAAGTGGGTTATGCACCTTATTTATTTTTAGACACATCATTTTTGTAACAAAGTGGTCACAAAACCTCAGGCATGAAATCCACTCTTGCAGATAAACTAACTCCCACAGCACCATTGATTTCCCAGGAAGATACTCTAATCCAAGAACAACTTCAAAGTCATAGAGTAATCCAAGGATCAGAGAGTCTTCCCAAGGATTTATTGTACCACTTTGCAGAGCAAAGAGAAGCAACATGTTTGCCAGCAAAGAGAAGAGACTTGTAAAGTTATAACTAAAGGGGCTTTCTTGTAACTGCCTTAACATATACTTTCCCACTTCAGCGTTAGTATTTGATTTATCAAGGTGCAAATTCAGTGCTAACTTCCCCTCTTTCAATGAATGACTAACATAGCCAGGCAAAGTCTTTGCCACCACAGGTTTCTGTTGTGCATATCTGCAGACAACCTGAGGCTGTCATGGCACAGACTTCAATAAGTATGGAAAATTGTGAGATTGAATACATTGAGAACACCCTCATTTCCTAAATCACTAGGGGACTGCTTTTGTTCCAGCTTTCAAAGAGTGGACAGGTGATTATCAAGGAACACTTAGTTAAAAATATTTATTATTTCTTACTGTTTGTCATTATTTACCACGCCCTTTGAAAAAAATAAGCCAGGTTAACCCTTTGACTAAATTCCTAAAGTTTTCTGAAAAAAAGGAAGAGTTACTAAACAAGCTGTATGAAGCTTAATATCACTTCAGAAAGGCTGTTCCAAAAACTTACTCTTTGTATGGTACCATACTTCTTTCATTTAGTTCTTAGCCTTAGTGTATTGGCGGCCATTTTATAAACATTTGTTCTTAAACCCCCCACATTTTCATTCAAAGCAGAAATAGATCCTCATATGACTAAGGTTGCACTGGAAGAACTTGGAGTTTCTTCCTTTCCAACAGCATTAGAATTGCTTGTGGGTACACAGAGGGATTCTGGAGCTTTTAGGTGTGTATGGAGCTTATGGTAGAGGAGTAATTTCTTTGACAGTCCCTTGCCCAAGAATAAATCAAGCAACTTGAAGCCCTTCTAATGTTATTAGCCATGTTGTATAAAGCTAGTTTTAAGAAACAACAAAAAAAATTTCTCAGTGGCTGTGGCAGCCTTGTCAACAGCAACTTCCATCGCCAGTCTCCCTTCAAGTTCCAGTTTGGGAAGGGCATTTCATTTCACTTCACACATAAAAGCATTTTCGGTACATCCTCCATCTCCAAGTTGAGTTACTGTATCCCATCAGCCAGCTGATTCAAAGAGATTTCTTATTAGCCAAACTTTTGACTGTTCCCAAAGGAAATGATAGGGTTTTCTGTAGAAGATTGCTAGGTGGCTAGGAGGGTACTTCTCAGCAAGCCATGCAAAACATGGCTGGAAAGAGCCTATGCCTTGCCAGAAGGCTTAGATTAACCCAATAACAGGTTTCACATCTGCACTGGATCAGTCTTTAGATGTCTGCCTATTGAGAAAAATGGAAGAACACCAGGTTAAGATAAGCATAACATCCAGTGTGCAGAGAAGTGAAACTAGTAGAGATAAGCCATAGCAGTTTTGTGTTTGTGTGGTCCTGAGGATAACAAAACACACTGAATGCTATCTATAATCACTTACCCAATGCTTTTCAAATTACTAGTGTTAGCCTCTGGGCCCATGTTACCACTTTACCTTGCTATTTCCTTACAATCCCAATTAGTTTCTCAGAGCATTCGAGCAACAGGTCTGCAATCATCTCTCTGTGCACTCTTGCACTGCAAAACATCGATTGCAAAGTTAAGAGAAAGATTTAACCTTTTCCTTGATTTATGCAGGTGGGTACAGATAATTATCTGTACATTAGCATATGCTACTTTAAACATGTAAAAATGACACTTTACCTGGAGTCACAACAGGAAAGAAATTACTCCTGGTCTTTTAATTGTTTCATCACTTTAGCCAAACAGCTTTTGTAAAGAAGTATTTTTGATAGGCAAAACAAATGCTTAACCAGTTCTGGAAGTAACCATGTAGGAATGTCCCATGGCAAAGCTACCACCAGGCAGGTATTTGGGCATCAGCTTCCTTATTCTTTTTATTTCAATTTTTCACACATAAATACTGCTTAAAAAATGGGTTCTTCTCTCAACATCCAATTGCCACTATCAAATGTAAAATGCAGCTTCTGAAAGCGAACCAGACCCCCAGCTGCAGATTTGCAACTTTACCTCCTGAGGCAGAAGGGGACGTTGCAGCTTGATCTAAGTTCAAGGCAGCCATATGAGTTTATCACACACAGGACAGGGTTTGATCACTGTCTTGCTGGAGGTACGTTCACCCCAATAATGTTTGTAGCTAATATGTGGATTTATTTTATTGCTGATGGATAACATGCATGAAAATAAGACTTGAATTTGAAAGGCAGCAGTTTCCCTGCTTTTAACTGATTTTTTCCCCCTGATTTTAAACTTCGTCCCCCCCCCCCTTAAATCAGCTGACTAAAAAGCACACATACTAGCTTGCATATCTGTTTTAATCCTCCTGTCTATTCCCCTCCATCATGTGATCCTTTCTTCCTCAAAACACTCAACAGTTTTTTACATTGTCAGCACTAAGAAACTTATGCAGGACTCTCCAGAATTTGAAGACAAAAGACAGTCCTGAGCGTTACTGCACACTTGCTGTCTCTGCAAGAGCCACCTTACTCTCTCAAAACATCCAGTGAAGGCTCCTGGAAGACAGTTCTTTCCCACAAGCTCTTCCTGAGGGTGTTCCTTAATTTGCAGTGCAAATCTTTCCCGTCAACAGATTAGCTTTCTCTCTTCATCATTTCCTCTTGTGCCCTCTGAAGAGACAAACTGCAAACCCTGCAACTGGCTTTTATTTCCTCATTCAGGCACTGATCAGAAAAGCACAGGGATATACTCTTGTCGAGTCATCAGCAGAAAATGCTGACTGCCACAACTGAGAAAAAAGACAGCAGTTCCTGTAAAATCTGTGTTCTGGGAAGTGGCCAACAGAGCTTGAATAACCTCTCTTAGCTGGTTAGTGGGAATACCCACTAGTACATCTGAAACATTACATTTTCCATCAGAGGCTACAGGAAGGAAATCAAGGTAAAGAAATGGTATCTATAAGGAAAATAAAGAACATCATATTTAATTGCTTCTAAATATTTCAGAGGTGGACCTGTGCAGATCACAATTCAGCTGTTCCCTCTCCATGTTACCTAATGAGAAATCAAGCAAAGAGGTTTTTCTTTCTCTTTTGAAGGAAGGTCACAAACCACATTTTCAGAAGACTACTAATCTGCTTAGCTCTTCTTGTGAAAGCCAAAGAGGTACAAGGTAATCTTGTAGAGAAACTCCTTGCAGTAATTCCTTTCTCCAGCAACTTCAAGAGATGCTACGCTTTTGGCCACCAAAAGCCTCAGTTACTCCTTCTAAGGAAGTCATTGATCTCGTAAATTCTATGATTTATGACAGAATAATGAATTATTACCAAAATGACTCACCTTCAATCAGAGATAAAGACTGCAGGAGAAAACATGCTGGCCCTTCAGTCTCTGTGATACAGACTCACCAGTTATGGATGCTTGTCTTCTCATTCCTCTCACCTGGGAATCACAGCTGGTTCTCAAACATACCTATTGCAAGTTTGAGGATAAGATTCCCATGGAAGTGGTCTTCAGTCTAATTTTTACTAGCACAATGACTGCAAAGGAAAAAGTAAGCAAATTTAAACAGCTATGAGGACTAAGGCAGAGAACATCCTGAGTTCACAGCAGAATTCATGCTAAGACCAGAATCTGTGGTAGACTCACAGTATTGGATTAATTTAACCTTTATATGCAATCTTAAACACAAAATATTAACTGGGAAGAAAATCAATATAAATTTAAGTTACATGATTTGTCTTTTCCTCCATGACTCTCTAGGATGAGTGAAGACAAAAAACCCCAAAACCCTCAAATTATGTTGGCTCATATGCCTCCTAATACTCTGAGAAAGGAATCACATTTCTGTGATAATTTTCCAGAAGTAAAATAGTTTCTAAATTCAAGGTGATATTGCTTTGTCATCAGGACTTGATAGTGTAGGTGTACCTTATGTAGGGGATTGTATTACGTGACCTATGATTGCCATTCTGTTCCTATTTCTCTGTCACACAAACTGCCCAGCAGATTTCCTAAAACTGAAAGGTGACTCAATCTCCCTATCCAGAAATAACAGTGATATTTTTTGCATGAGTGTAAGCTCTCTCTTGCACTGTGATGGTAAAATCCTTCCTGAGACACCCAAGGAAGATCTCTACCATGTAGGAGTTTCCATCACTGTTCCTAGAGGCTTACTGAGCAATTCACATGCTTCCCACGTACCACATTTCCACCATCTGCAGCTTTCACGTGGTTTCCAGATGTCCTATTGCCACTAGAAGTTTGTAAAGCAACCTCCAGAGCAGGGCTTTCTCACTGTTTCCAGGGCAATGCAACATGGCCCCAGCGCACCAAAACACCACCTCCAGCCTAGGCAGCATCCCAGCACCTTCTCCCCACCAGCCAGGAGGGTAAACTCAGGCCAGACTCACCTTGCCTTTATTGCACAAAGCTGCTTGGTTTCAGATTTACAGGCATGCCCTGCTTTCTGCCAGTCCACTTGGCAAATTTGGCCTTTCCTGGTGCCCCAACCAGGATTTTCAGAGCTAAGGTTGCCCTGCCCCTGGCAGCAGCAGACACTCACACACCCCACACCTAGAGAGGCTTTCTGTAAGTGCCTTCCTGCAGGTCCTAGAGGGGTGGCAGTGCCCTGTTGCTGCACACACGTGCCAGCTTGCTTCTTTCTGCATGGAACAGTGATTCAGAGCAAGAGGAATTGTGTCTAACAGGCTGGAGAGTGGATTTTTTGAGAGTGGTATGGAGGGAGACAGAGCTGCCTGGAAGAGCTAGGTGCCAGGAAGCGGACAGAGCTTTTAGGGGATGAGAGTGTTTTATAAATTGAGGGGAAAAAAATGAAGAGTGTCATTTGTGTGCTTGAGCAGATCCAACTGGGCTGGCCAGCTTCAGTCGGGAAACGCTGTATGCTCCTTCTCAGGGGGGCCAGACACAGCTCTCTGGTACATGTGAGCAGCATCAAGCAGGAGAAGAGAGTTCTGAGTGGGCTATTGCACAACTGCTTTAATTTTGGGTCATCTCAGTCCATATAGAAAAACCTTCATTTGCTTCTTCTATCATTGCCTTTCCAAAATACAGAAAAGGCTTTTCATGTGTGTGTGGGTTTTGGGTTGGGTTTTTTTTTTTCTTTTTTGCTCAATGAGTGGGTGAGAAGCAGAAGTGGCCAGTTCAGAAAGATGATCTGCCCCAACATTGCAGGAGACATTGGCATGCTACTGTGAAGATGTGGCACCTCAACAGATTACTTGATTTTTAAGTTGTTGCACCTAGACAAGTTCTAAGTTAGAAACTCACTTGATGTTTTAAATAGCTAATTCTGGGAAAGTATAATCTTTCCCTCAGGTTTGGGGAGTTTGGGCTGTGAATGCAGCTGATTTAGGCGTTATACTGCATTCTCTTGACTGCGTGGGTGTTGCATCAGGTGCTCACCGTGCTGTGGGATCACCAGCTGGCTGCACTCTGCATCCTCAGTGCCAAGAACTACAGCGTGGCTGGAACCTGAGAATGGCACCTCCAGCACCAACACCCTAAAAGAAAGAAATAATTAAAAAAAATAAAAATAAAGGCATTTTCAAGTTTCTTTCTCTGCTTTGAGGTTTTTTTTCACAATGCCTTGCAGAGGAGATGCCTGGCACAATCTGTGTTTCACAGCTGAACAGGTGGATCCAGCGGGAGGGCTGTTGCCCTGAAGCTGAAAGTAGCTTCTTTTCGTGGAAGGTGCACAACTAAACTTCTTCCTTAGTGGACTCAACAAATCAGTGTTCAAAAAAACTAGAGTGCTTTTGTGTCTAAAGACATTGGGAAGAGGTATAGCATTTAGCTTGGTGCTTACAGTCATTCTAAAGGAGACAGGTTTCATTTGAATTACCAAAATATATTCTAATTTTTCAGTCCAGGGCAAAAGTAATGTTTTTCAAAATTCTGCATTCAGCTGTCAACCTCTCAGAATCCATGTGAATGCACTTGATTTCCAAGTTTCTCCTCAACTGGTCTCTCTAAAGCCTTGATGTAGGGATTTTTGCTTCAGTGTTTGTTTTAAAATAGAAATAATAAAAAAACCCCAACAGACATCTATCTTTACAGCCTATCTAAAAAGGCATACAAGTATAAAATAACCCAGTTACTAATGGTTAGATAGAGAACAAAACTTAATGTTGACCAGGTTGATTTAGAATTAATTTTCCCAAAAAAACAATTATTGAAAAAAGAATGTGAGAACCAGGCTTAAGCAATGTAGAAGTTGCACACCATTTATTAAAAAATAGAGTTACTCTATTAATCTTCAGTTTAGTCCTCCTCCACTCTAGAAGTCTGAGCAAACATAATACTATTCACCCAACTGTATTCTCACTTAGGTCAAGTTTAATTAAGACTTGTCTTAATTCAAACAGTAATATCACATCCCTGATAAAGAGCAAGTTAAAATTCGCCTTGCATTGAATACCGTCGTGCTCCCAAGAGTTTCAGTGCTAGCTCAAGTTAATTATGTTTAAATTATTTCCTTTGGTGTGCCCCTGTAAAGATCATCATCTGACCCCTCAGAGCAGGAGCAGCGAATTAAAGTTTTCTGCCACTTAACAGCAAAGCCTGCCTTACCACTGCACCCTTGTGGTGGTTTGCCTGCCTTAAGTTTTAACACTGCAGGACTATATTATTTTAAAAAAAAAAAAAAAAAAAAATCATTGCTTAGTGACATTCCTTGGCTTCCTATCTCTTAAAATTCTTCCAGGGAAGTTTTCAAAGTTCTCACCTTCCAAATGTCTTTGTCTGGTAACAGCATGAAAACAACAATCACTGAACATAAATGCTCACCTGTGCAAGTTATCAAACATAGGCATAAGTGTGAAAATTGGAAGCAATTTCTGTCTCACAGCACATTTAAAGACCAATAACTTTTAGGTGAGGCAGTTAAGAAAAACCCTGTGTTTCTTAGGCAGCATTATGTTTTTTTGGTTTTAAATGAGCTCTTCAAACAAGGAAGGGGCAGAAGTGGAAGAGACTGAATAAAATTGCTCTCAATTAAATCTGTTTTACAAAAAATTTCTGAAGTTTTTATCCCAGGAACATTCAACTTACTAGGCAACTGGGACTTCTTTCACATACTGTGAGTTTACAGATGCTCTGGCCACAAAACCAAACCAAACAATCATGAACCAGAAGAATTTGTTTGTAGTTAGTGTTATCAAGTCACTATGAATAAGCCATCCTTGTGTTAAGGACATGCCAAATCTCTGCACAAATTAAAAAGGAACCACGAAGAACACAAAGGGACCTTGTCTCATTCTGACAAATGCCTTCTTCTGACCTTTTGTGGTACAGAGTGTAAATAAACAAAAATAATTTAAAGCTTTTTTTCCAGAGACTTACACTTTGTGATCTGGCAGCTAGAGATGATGCCACCCACAGCAGACAGGTCACTTTTTTGTCCTGGGTCTTCACAATAAAAAAAAAGGTTAAAAGTAGCAGAAATCTACAAGCTAATTGTTTTCTGACTTACAGTCTGTTTGAAAAGGGTGGCATTACATGTGCTACATACCAGATGAATAAACATGATAACCTCAGTGCTGACAAACTATTTAGGAGAACATACAAGACAAATACAATGTTGTCTTCTAGCCAAAGCTTCAGAGAACTTTGTCCTTGGTTTAAAGGGAGGTCAAACACATCAACACCTACAGACTATCGCTCCTTTCAATACCACCCTAGCAGAAGCAAGTTTATCTACCAAGTCTTACAGTGATTTATTAGATTACCAAAGATCACTTGGTCTATTCGTTGGTAGAGTGGAGGCTTGTGTCCCCATCAGTGACAGTCTTGACCTTAATTGCTGCTAAATGATCATTATGGCTGGGGCTGGAAAGGGCCTTAATGATCATCTTGATCCAAACCCCTTGCAATGGGCAGGGAACCTTCCCTAGGCCAGATTGCTCGAAGCCCCATCCAACCTGGCCTTGAACACTTCCAGGTGTGGGAATGCAAAATCTATTCCCCCTTTCCTATCACTACATGCTCTTGTAGCACATTCCTCTCCATCTCTCTTGTAGCCCTTTTAAGCACTGGAAGGCTGCTAGAAGGTCTCCTCAGAGCCTCCTCTTCTCCAGACTGAACAACCCTAGCTTCCTCAGCCTGTTTTCGTAGGAGAGGTTCTCCAGCCCTACTGTGACTTCACCTGGACTCCCTCCAACAAATCCATGTCCTTCTCATGTTGGGAGTCTCAGAGGCAGACATAGTACTCTAGGTGGGATCTCACCACAGTGAAGAAGTGAGGCAGAATCTCCTCCCTTGGTCTGCTGCCCACACTGCTTTGAATGCAGCTCACGACACTTGTGGCATTCTAGGCTGCCAGCACACATTGCTGAGTTATGTCAAGCTTCTCACTCCCCAAGTCCTTCTCAGAGCTGCTCTCAATCCATTCTCTTCCCAGCCCATATTTGTACTTGGGATTGCCCTGACCCAGGTGCACTTGGCCTTGTTAACTTCATTGGGTTCACATGGGCCCACCTCTCAAGCCTGTCAAGGTCCCTCTGGATTGCATCCTGTCTCTGAAGTGTATCCACCACATCCCAGAGTTTGGTGTCATTGGCAAACTTGCTAAGGATGCACTCAATCCCATGTCCATGTCTCCAACAAAGATTTTAAACAACTTCTTTTATAGCTATGCCTTCTGTTTCCCTTTGGATATGAAGTGTTTGCAAACATGTATTTTTGTAATGTGAAATTACTTTGGTTGCATAATGACTATAATTTGTCAGTTTGCAGCAGAGCAGGCTAAGGTCAAATTTACATGCTGCTTTTGAAAGTACATCTGGTATTAGAAGAGCTGAGGATGCTGCAAGCTGAAGAAAAAGCTTCCCCTTACCTCCATTCATTTTGCTGAGAGACGTCCTTGGTTTTTGTTTGAAGCTGAAATTAACGATCCTAGGACTATTTTGGAAATTCACTTTTGCTGGAGAGAGGAGAGCCTTTCAAGCATGGGGAAAGCTGTTTAATAACAAGGTGTCATATAGCTTTGAGCCCAAGTTGAAAACCTGAATTTTTCCTTTCTATTTACTAACTATGCTTAGCCTTGAAGTACTACTTATTGCACGGGGTGGGGACACTTTGGTCACTTGGCTCAAGTGCCTGGGTGTAAAAGCCCTTAGGAGAAAATCCATCAAGATAAAAGAAGTCTTTCAGGTCAACACAATATGTTTTGATTAAGCCTGCTCCAGTTAATGTGAAATCTAAAGTTAGCAGCCTTTGCTGCATGTTTGGGAAGCTGTAATCTCAAAATTTGAAGTTACTTTTGCTCAGTCAAACAGAAAGGTTAAGGGGGGATTTAAATACCCAAATCCAGATTTGTGCTCTACAGGATTCCTGCTTGGCCGCTCACTGATCATGAAGGTTTTTGAAAACATAAATGCCTACAAGCTTTCAAATTAAACCTCTCCAGGTTCACCAACTTCTGCTTCTGGGACAACGCAAAACATGGGTCTCCTTCAACCTCAGGAGTAGCCTGCAGATCTATGCTTATCCTGAATACACCAAGCCTGGATCACAGCCTTCCACATCCTCCCCCGTGAACGTGCTTGGCATGCAGCATGTGCCAATGCCAACTTTTTTTTTCCAGAAGGGATTAGAAAAACATGTTTGCTTCTCCAGGGGAAAACAGCACTGGGAGTTGGGACCTGCAGCTTTGGAGGTGAAAGCCTTGCCCTTTAGGATAACTAAACATGCAGTTTACTCATCAGACAAGCTCTGCACCACAGAATTCTGCTGCAAACAGCCACCGTGGGAGACAGGGAAGGTCTCATTCCTGACATAGTACAGGGGTGCTCTCAGAGACGGGCAGGAGACTGAAACTGAGCTGGCCACTGTTGTACACTGGAGTAGACAAGGAGAGGTGGTGGCTGCATCTCTGCCCCTGTCCTGGGTGTGGTAGGAATGATGGTCCTTGCTTGACTTTCAAGAGAGAAGAATTTGTTGTCTCTCTTCAGCAGCAGGAGCTATTTCACTATAAATCACAGTACCAAAAGAGACTGTATTCTGACCAGAAACTTAAGGGGCTCTGGCATGTGCTGAAAGTTTTCTGCAGCTGAATCTTCCAGCTCCCCATTCTGAAACACCTAATTCTTTTAAATATTTTTAAAATTACCTGTTGCCAAGATTATCCTGAAGTCCCCAAACACCCCTAGACCTCCAGTTTTCTAGCCTCAAAATAGTGCATCCCTAGAGAAACTGGAGCTCTGCTGAGACACAGCTTTGCCCAGTTAAAGCTGTCTTTTCCGCCTGTGACAGGTGACTGTCCCTTGTTATTCTTGCCAAGGACAGCCCACTGCAGGGCAGTCTTGTCTCCCAGGGTGGACTGGTCTGGAGAAACAAACACCAGGGATGCAATTTGGGTGAAGATGGTGAACATAGAATCATTTAGGTTGGAAAAGATCTTTAAGATCATTGAGTTCAACTCAGTACTGCCAAGTCCACCACTAAACCATGTCCCAGAGTGCCACATCTGCATGTCCTTAAAATGCCTCCAGGGATGGTGACTCAACCACTTCCCTGGGCAGTCTATTCCAGTGCTTGACAACCCATTCAGTGAAGAAAGTTTCCTAATATCCAATCTGTATCTCCCCTGGTGGAACTCATCCTGTTTGTACTTGGAAAAAGAGACTGACTCCCATCTCGGTACAGCCTCCTTTCAAGTAGTTGTAGAGAGTAATAAGGTCCCCCCTGAGCCTCCTTTTCTACAGACTAAACATCCCCAGCTTCCTCAGTCGCTCCTCATTAGACCTGTGCTCCAGACCCTTCTCCAACTCCATTGCCCTTCTCTGGACATGCTCCAGCCCCTCAGTGTCTTTCTTGTAGTGAGAGGCCCAAACTGAACACAGGACTTTTACAGGGGGACTCGACCAGCTTTATCGCGGCTCCTTTTTCTCGGTGGAGCGTCTCCAAACCCTCTTGCACCGTGCCCGGGTTTGTGTCCCCTGCAGGGGCAGGGACCGGTCCTTCTCTCCGCGGGGGAGCTCCGGGCCTCCAGCAGCGCATCCCGCCTAGCCGGGCGGGACGGTGGGATGAGGCGGGATGCAGCGGGATATGCGGGCAGCGGGGACCCCTAGTGGCATCGCGGTGCGACCGGGAGAGGTTTGAGGTCCTTCTGCTCGCCGTAGGTACCTGGTGAAATGTTTGTGGAGAAAGAAAAGTCTGCTTCTCTGGAGCACGCGGTCTGTTTTGTTCAAAAGAGAGAAAAAACAAGTTCAGTGGGAGTAATAACCAAAACCCAGGGTCTACAAAGCTATCCTGCTTGTAGGTGACACACACTTGTTATTTAGCCTGACCCTGTTTGAGTCTTACAAGCCGAGATTAAAAAGGGAGAACAACAGTTATAGAGAAAATGGTAAATGAAGGAACATGATGTATTCAGTCTGACAAAACCCTCACCTGAGTGTCCTGCGTCCCATACTGACATTAAGCAACTGCCAACAAAAGACCAAGGCCAGAGCCTTACTTAAGACACTCCAAATACTCTCTGGCCTCATAATTTTCAGCTCATCCTAGGCTGTATATTGGTGTTGTCTACTTAAGAAATATCAGTGTATGCCCAGCTGTGCCTTGTACCCATTGGGCTGCAGCAGTGCAGCACAAGGGCTGGCCCCACGCTCATCCCCCTGTCCTGTTCCATTCGATTCCATGCCATCCTATACTGTCCTTTCACTTGCCTGCCTGGGTGTATCACGGTAAGTCAGTGATAACTGTCCACTTGTGAGGAAATTGTAAAGTTAGTTTTATTCCTCCCAGTAAGATCTGTGCTCTTAACAATTGGCATGACCCACAAGCAGTGGCAGATGAAATTACAATTCTTGCAAAGGAACATAAAATGAAGACTTTTGGAACCATTTTTGGAAATACTAGTATTCCTACCTGAGCATGTCTAATGTACTATTATGTTTCCTACAGTGTGTCCTAAGAAGATATTTTACCTCACCTCTCTTATTTATGTTAATCAGTGTGATAACTACAGTGCATTCTGCACCACACGTTTCTCAGTTACGGTGCAGTTTGCTGTGGCAGAAGTTGTGGAGGAATGTGATAAGGGCAATTTGCCCACTAAAAGCTACCTGGGATAATGCAACTAAATTTGAAAGGGATAAGAATTTCATTTATGACCCCACCAATAATAAAGCCACAGTTCCTGTTTTTGTGTCAAGACTCAATTACAGTGGAGCTGTACTCTGTTTCCTGGAGAATAAAGTATGGCCTGATGTAAGGATGTTTTTGCATAAGGACTTTTAGCATGAAAACATTTTTGTATCTTGTTTGAGAATTTTGTACACTGAAAGTTATTTTTTCATGGTGTATAGAATTACCCAGCAGAGTGGGAGTATTACTTATTACATTCTTTCAACTATATGTGGATGGGATTGAGAGAGAACTCTATGAACACACCTCCTCAGTAAACTTATTCACACTTGTTCCAGTGTGCAAAAGTAATCAATTTTACTATAGGACCTGAAGATCCCCTTGAGATTTGGCTGATCGATGCGTATATGTGTATCTGTTGGGGATACCTCTCGGTGGGATTTAAAAATCAGGATTCAATGTGTGATTCTATGGCTAATTTCAAAATATTTTGGGTCCATATCCAACAGACAGCATTGTGGAATCCCTCACACCCACTACCTATTAAAGAACACTCTAATCCTTGGGACTCACGAGGTGGGGCCAGTGAAGAGTGAGAATTGGGTTAATAACTGAAATTGGATTTGCATTTTTAACAATTGGGATAGTTATTGTATGCTGTATGATTACTCGTATTGCTTGTTCTGTTTCTGTCTTTTCTTTCTATCTCTATCTTCATCACCTTTGTGGACAACCTGTAAACTGAGGAAGCGTTCCTAGCAAAGAAACAATTTGTTGCAATGTTTAAGCCACTGGGTGGTGTGAGAGACTGAAATGTTATGGTTAATGGCTTACACACTGTTAAAATCACCAAAGGACTTCTGTCCACTGTAGCAAACTATGCAAATTAACAAGTGCTCATCTGCGTCCACCGAGGTCCATCCCTCCCCGAATATGGCTCCTGAGGGAAACTGAGCTGTGAGTTAAGCCACCTCATGGGAACTTAAGATGAAAGTGTCCAAATATCTCAGGTCTAAAGAGGAGTACACAAGCCCGGGGGGAGAAGAATGTATCCACAAAGAAAGTCATTCTCAACAGCTGTGTTGAAAATCAGCTCTGGCTGAGTTTGGCAGGCAAGGGGAGACTCAAACCCTGCAAAGACAGGATGGTGCTCCTTCCGATGGTAATTGTCCTCTGCTCAGTTGTAAAACTCCCCAGGGAAGGTCTGATGGGAAGTTACGGGCTCAGCTGCACTGATGGCATGAGAGGCAGCTGAGCAGTGGCCATAAACCATCAAAGACTCCCAAAGTGCCACCCAGACCCATTCCTGAGGCCTTCCACCAGAAGAGCACCTGCGACCCAAAAAGTGTTACAACAATCCATTGAAAGAGACAGTGTAAACCCCACCTGCAGGGGAGATGCCAGGGCATTCCCACCTGAGCCTAAAGGTATTTTAACCCATTGGACTTTGTGTTTTGTGGGTTTCTTCCCCCTTGCCCCCCCTCCCCAGCAGATCCAGACTGCAACCACCACTTCAACCACTGGACAACTAAGTTGCAACAGTCAAGTCTCATCACAGATCCGTGGGTGGTGACTGTGAATTCTTATCTTTTCTCTCTCTTTCTTTTCCTTTGTACTTTTTCTTGAGTAATACTTTTATACTTTCATATTGCTATATTAATATACATAATAATAACCAAAGAAGCTCCACACTTGCTTTCCATTGAAACCAAATTGTTCTAAAATATACCCTATGTATATATATTTACAAACACTGATCATTCAGTGTTGTTTCAGTCTAATGCTTCCCAAGGGATCTCTTAAGAAGACCCTGAGTTACTCTCGCCCTTGTGGGGCAGGTTGTAAGTGACAGGACAGCAGAGGATGATGGGGCTGCAGAGTGTGGTGCAGTGGTTGATCCACGGTGGAGGGAGGCTGATTTCTTTGTCCCATCCTGTCCTTGGCACTCACCTGACTGGTTGTGTCATTGAGCAGCTGAGACCATGTCAGGGCTGCAAGTTGCTCCTCACACCCCTGCTACGTGAGTTCTCCTCCAGGGTGCCCTGCTGCCACCCCAGGAAGGCATTCCTCCATGGAGCCCTGAGCCCTGCCTCTCCTTTCCAGCCCCTATGGAGGTGCCTCCTGGCACCCTGCAAGTACCGTGGGCAGGGAAGGAGTGGCAGAGTGTCCCTATGGAGGTACAAGACCTGGCACAGGCTGACCTAAAGTGCTGTATATTGCTGCCTGTGATCTGCCTGTGGGAAGGAAGGAGGAGGTGTGGGATGGAAGCAGCTGCCTTGGCACAGTGTGCCCCACAGCGCCAGCAAGCCCTGCACTGGCTCCCAGGCAGTCCAGCGTAGCCCCATCCCACCACCAGCCTCTCCTTCCTGCCCTGTCACACACTGGGCACCTCCTCTCCAGGCTCAGCAGCCCCTTGTGAGTCTAAGACTTGGCATTCCCAAACAGATTCTCCATGTCTGTCTTTGGCATTTGGGGCAAAAGACCTGCCAAAGCAGCCATTGGAGATGCTGCCTGCTGTGGCAGGTGTTCTCCTGGGAGTGGGCATCCCAGAGTTCCATCAATCCTCCCATGGCCATGGTTGCTTACTGTGGTGTCACGATGGTCTCTGGGCATGAAAACCTCTGACAGTTGATCCCAGACCCCACTCCCAGGGCAGGTGTTCCATGGCAGATATGAGAAACTTTATAAAAACATTATATGCCTTAGTTCTTATATCTTAACCAGATACAAGAACTACAAGTGAGTTCTTATACCTGCAGTAGCTTTCGCCTGCTCAGAGGAAATAAAAACACCCTCTGAAATTTAAAACTGGACTATATCTCACTTTTTTGTGTTTGAATCCTTTTTCTCTATGCACACAGTCGTCCTGGTTCTGGCCATGACAGGGTGAATTTTTTTGCATTAACCACAAAGTGGCATGTTGAGAAGACAAGGTCAGACACCAATATTATTAAATACCACCTCACTGTCATTGCCAGCAGTGGTGGCAGGTGACTTGCCAACTTTCAAGAAGAAGGACATGGATTCTGATGGAAAAACACAGAGCTGGGGAAGCCGGGCCCACAGTAAGCATTTTTGCATCTGAATCACTCTCCCTTTTGTATGCTTTTGTATAAATAGTGCTGCTAATACAGGTTTTTTTCTTATCTCATTGGTGTTTTCAGGAAATTGTTCTTATCTCAATCCATGATCTTCACCCTTTGTGCCCCCAGTTTGGAAATCAATCCCACTGCAGGTGGAAGGGGGAAGAGAACAGAGAATGAGAGCACAGCAGTGTGGTTAAGGAGAAACTCAGTGGGGACACTGAATTGGGGAGTACAATTTCTAAACCACAATAGCACAGTTAATTGGGCTAAGATGAAGCTTTTATTAAAATAGTCTGTCAGCTTGATGGTCTCTGAGCACGATGTGGCCCCACATCACAAAGCCCTGGCAGATGACCTCAGCAAGTTTGCCCAGTGCAGGTGTTCCAGGGCAGACATAATAAAGTATACAAAAACTTTATAGTTCTTAAATCTTAAAGAGATCTAAGGACTATAAGAAAGATGGCTCTTATACCAGAGGGGCATTTCTTGAGGAGATCTCCCTCAATGTGAAGAACATCATTACACCTTGTCACACAGGTTTTCCATGGCAGATATAAGAAACCATACAAAACCCTTATATTTTATAATTGTTATATATTAAAGAGATATAAGGATGATAATTAAGACAGCTCTTATACTTGCAGTAGCTTTCACCTACTTAAAGGTAATAAAAATACCCTCATAAATTTAAAACTTGCATTTTTTGAGAGTTTTGGTTTTTAAGTAATTTCTGGTGTGGACAGAAGTCAGTTAATCGAGCTAAATTGACATTTTTATTGCAGAAAAAGGAGAGAGGGGCATTTCTTCCAGAGTTAGTCCTCAGCATGCAGAACTTCTTTACACTGAGGGTAGCAGAGCACTGAAACAGGCTGCCCAGGGAGGTTGTGGAGTCTCCCTCTCTGGAGACATTCTAAAACAACCTTGATGCATTCCTGTGTGATCTGCTCCATGTGACCCTGCCTTGACAGGTATGTTAGACTAGATGACCTCCAGAGTTCCCTTCCAACCCCAATGACTCTGTGATTCCTTGTTATTCTGTGAAACATTATCCTTCCAGGTGGTCCTTTTGTGAGAAATCCTCATTTTCTTTCAATGGCTGATGTCTTGAGAGAGTTGCTGCCTGGCCACGTGACATGGACACCCTGGTTCACATCCTCTCAGCCCAGGCCATCTCCTCTCATGTGTCCTCTGCACTGCTCTGATGCCTCCCTAAGTGAACTCAGTTTTCAAGATTTTGCCCCTGTCCTGGCCAAGGACTTGCTCAGGAACAGCAGCACCTCACCTCCATTTTCTGCTTATGTGTCTCTTAGACTTGGTCTCTCCCTGGCTGTGTTCAAGATAAACACGTTCTTCTCCTCTAGCACATAAAAATCAAGTTAATTTACCTGATGTATGCTACAAGCTCCCCAGGTGCAACAGTTCCACGAGTAAAAGCTGTTGATACTCCTTGACTGAGGTCCAACCAGGCTTAGAGCCTGGTGACTTTACTCAGGTGGGCTATTAGGAAGACACAGGCCAAGGGAAAGCCCTGACTTCTCCTGTGACCCAGCACAGGCAGCTGCTCACAGCCAGGCTCATGCTGACACAAGGCTTCTGCAAGACAGGCCATGAGAGGGATCAGGCGTCCCCCCCCACCCTTTTAATGTTTTGGGGCAGGTGTCTGATAAAACCAGGCAGCAGGTAGGACACTGCTGGGCTCAGCTATAATTCAGCGGGATAGAAAGGTAGTGGACAACATACCTTGAAGCATCACTAGTGCCAGTCATGCAGTGATATAAAGTTAGCCTGTACAAATTTGCTGTACAAATAAAAGCTTGTGCACAATTAGAATAAATGCAGACTTGTTGCTTTTCAAAACAAATAGGAGTCAATTGTCCAGAGGCTTGCCAGTATCTCAGTTACTGCAGAAAGGAAGGACCTGGCCTGTAATTTTACAGAGCTACCGTTTGAAGTCAGAACTTTGTTTTCGTGCAGCTAGACATGGCACAGCCCAGAGTCTGGCAGAGCTTGCTTCTCACTGATTTGGGATAGGCTATGTTTGTATCATAGTTTGTCATACCAGAAATAAGGTCAAAGTATGCAGAGCTAAATACAACCCCCAGTGATAAGCCACAGTTCAGCAGGTAATAGAAGCCACTATTGGGCAATTAAGGCTCTTGGTATGTTTTCTTTAGAGGTGTGCATGATTTCTGCCAGATAGCACAAGTATTTAAGTTCCTGCAATCAAAGAGAAGGGTCCTAACAGCAGAAGTGAAAACCCAGCCTCTTGCTTGAAAGTTGTGTGTGGAATTTGCTCAAAACTCAAGTCCCTGCTGAGACAGAGGGCAGCTGACCCAGTCACTTTGCACAGGAGCAGCAACTGCTTGAGGAAGCAAACTGCTGCTATTGCATCTCAACATAGGCAAGGGCAAGTCAACTAGTGGCAATTAAACAGGACTAAAGCTTTATTCCTTGGCTTCCCTATGAAAATATCTTGTCTTTTCACACTCACTTGCAAAGGGTATATTCGTGCTAACGAAATCCTAATAACACCAGTCTTTCTCACCTCTTCCTTTAGAGAGTAAAACGTCCCTGTGATTCACAGAACAAGCATCTGGATTGGGAAGTCAGGGTGCAATATGTATGCCATGACCAAATCACAGTGTCTTTAGTATTCAGTGGCACATTAATAGAGGACTTGAAGTGCTGGGTTTATGGCTAGACTATGATCTCAAAGGTATTTTCCAACATAAATGATTCTTTATGTGTGAACATCCTTGTTTCTGGAATCCTGTCACATACAGGACTTTCATGCAACTTGAAATTGCTAAACAAGGAACTGAATATCCATTGTATAATCGGGAAACCACTTGCAAGAGAAAGAGCAACGGTAACTTAGCTATGTGCAGGCACTAGCGCAAGCTGGGCAAAGGGACGCTATGCAAGTAACAGTCCACAATGTCATCTGTGTATCATGAGAAAACTCACTGCTAACTTACCAGTTCCTTCAATCAGAAGACCATTAGGAAGGGGCTGCAGACCATAGGAAAGCTCTGTGCTTCTCCACAAGTTTTCTAAAATCCAAGGAGGTGTGCAGCACCCACAGGATTTGCTGATGGTGGGTGTTTAACATATGTTACAGTCTTCTTTGTAATTTAGAAATGAGATGAATTTTTTACCTGGCTTGTTTGACATTGCAGGAAGTGAAGGGACTCAGATCCCAGACTTACAAGGAAGGAACAGGAAAGCACGGGAGAGGCAGCTGCCACCTCATCATCACCACACAGGGTCAATACTGACCTGTGTCAGTATGGAAGTGAGCACCTTTTGAAAAAGATGGAAAAGCTTGCACATCTTGGGACATGAGATACATCATACAAGTTGCAGCAACAAGCAAGGATGGCCTGAAGCCTTGAGGGGCAAAAGGTAGGAAAAAATTAGGAGGCTTTTCTATTAAGAATACAAATTTAAGGAATAACAAAGGACTATAAAGTCTTGTTAAGAAATCTCCACCCACTGTGCATGTTATAGGAAATACAACACTGGAGGATTTTTGTCCCGATTTTATTTATTTTTTTTTTTTTTTACAATGCCTGCTTCAATGAAAAAAGATTGAAACAGTCAAACTAAAAGACATTTTAATGCTCATACCATTTACAATATTTACATAATATACATCTTTCTTTTTTGCTCAATGGGTAATTATAGCAACTTGGGACAAAAGTGCAAGTGAAAATAATCACTGGTGTAAAAAGTTAAACTTTCCTGTTGATCGTGTTGCAATGCTTGAACTAACAGAAGAGGCAAGTGGGGTAAACCCTCTTTATAGTAACTGAGTGTAGTTGTCACTTCACAGTGACAGGTCCTGCTCAGCTTTATTTCCACCAAGCCTAAGCCAGCAGGAAGCATTATTCTATCTAGAAAATTGATGAGTGAGTTCACAAGTGATCCCTTCTTCATTTTAACATTCAAAAGCAGAATTGCTGTGTTGAATTTTCTGTTGTGCATGTAGATAGCAATTAATTTCAAATGCTCTGTTGTATTAAATACTAAAATATATTTTAACTTCCTTATTATACATGCTATAAAATTACACTAAAAATTTAAAGTTTCTGAAGTAGCAATTACCTTTCTCTATATATATTCTCTATATAATTTTTAAATATTTAGATTTTTTTTTAATACCCAGGATAAAGATATACTAGCTTCAGTATGGCTGTGTTTTATCATAACATTTACCAAAGTTCCATACATAACCAAAGCCTCATCTAAAAGCTAGTTTTGCAGGTATTCTACTTTGGTCACCATCTCATTTTCCCTTCCCTTCCCTTCTTTTAAAAGCTCCTTTCCAAAGGTAGCTGTGCTACCTTTTACCTTCAGGTTATGCCCTATCCAGAATGAGGGCTGAACTTCAGTCCCCTCCAATTAATACACCACGTTGCACAGCCACTGATGGACAAGCAGAAGGTGACATTTTTCACCTCTTGGAGTGTTTCTTGAATACAGTACTGCAATCTCCAGGTCAGACATCATTTAATTCTGTCAAATACCTGACATCACCAGGATTTACTTTAGACCTGGATTTTGTTTAATGTACAGGGGTGCTTTTCCATACACAAGCTGTACACGCGGTCCAAGTTCACATGGCCCAAGTGCAAAACAAAGTGCATGGCAGTCTCAGCTACATGGTGCTCAACAAAAATGAGTTTGAATTTTATAGATACAGTTGATAACCCACCCACATGATTTTTCTCCATGGTTGTATCCTCAAGTAGCACCAACCATTTAAAATCTGAATCTTTAATATATATACATACATCTTTTCATAATTTATATACACACACACACAGAGATGTGGCCTTGGTAAGTTCACTAGAGAAACTTATTTACAGTTAGTTTGAAAAATGAAATTGTATCAAGTTACAGTATATGAAAACAAAATTGGCATTTGTGCTTTCTGTTTGTACAGGCGTAATTTCTGTCATTTCAAAAGAAGTTCATATTTTTATTTGCATCAAGACATGTCACATGATGAAAAAAATTATAAAACAACTAGGATTGAGAATTACAGAGCATTAATTCTCCTCATATACCCCACTAAGTCTACAGAATAGCTGCTTTGTATAAAAATTCTCCATTCAAACATCTCTGTGGTTACCCAAGCTGGCTTGAGGATCTTCTCAGTAAAGAATAAGACACAGCAGAAGAACCATGCATCCTGTCTTGCACTGTGCACATTCATGAGATAAAAGTTTCTGCCTTCACTGAGTAACACACTAATATACAGCACTTAAACTTCACTTTTTACTTAGGACCTCAAGGTGCTTTTAAAAAGAAAGAAATACCCCGATTCTACACAGCAGTTAAGAGGCACAAGGAATAAGGCTTGAATTACTGTCTTCAGACACTGACCAGGCTGTGGAAACCAAGGACTTAAACCCCAGATTCTCCCTAATCTGTTTACTGTGTAGGAGATTTCCATTTTCTCAGGCAATCTCTACTCCTGGATGCACACACTTGTTTATAATTTCTAACATTAACCAAAAAAAAAAAAAAAAAAAAAAAAAAAAAAAAAAAAAAAAAAAAAAATCACAACAGCAACTCCACAGCCCAAACTGCTCAGCTGTATTTCAATGAATACACTCTTCTCTTGAAAGCATGAAATGGTTTCCTAAGAAAGCTGTCAGATTAAAAGCAGAGCCAGGTTTAACCTCCATAATGGTTTAGAAAAAACAGGTAGTCCAATATAGCAGGCTATAAGTTCATCTTTGAACAGACAAACAAATGTTTTCTGGCCAATAGTCTTTTCAACACCAGGCTACATAGAAGTTACTGCCTGCCTCATGGGTTTAAACTTCAACAACCACTGGAGACCAAAAAGATATTGCTAAGATATACAGTTTAAAATAACTTGTTAAAAACATACAGTGAATCTCATTATTTTTTCCTTAAATACAAAGACTGTCAGGCTGGGTGCTGGAGGAAGACTGCTGCCATCCACCTCAGGAACTAAAATACACAGCATGTGTACTGTTACTTTGTAAGCATTTGAATTATTTTAGGAGTAAGAGATCTTTAGTGTCCTACTAGGAAGTCATAGCATTCACATTCATTTCAGGAAACATTTACCTTTTTCCAGACCACAAACTACTTTTCCTCTAGCTATTATTTATGTGCATATTTGCAACGCTTTTCCACAGGCTTCTTGTAAATGGAGTTTTCTTCTAGTCCTCTGTTTTGACAAACTACCCTCTCAGAGATGGCTGAAGGATCCCTTTTTCAACAAGGTGAGATTTCAGGGTTTTATACACGTTTAACTGTTGCTCAGGCTGCAGTATCAACAGCTGTTTCAGTAATTTGCTGGGATTTGGACCCCTGTCAATGAAAAAAAAAATTATCTTCTTGTGACTGCAGCTGTAAAGAATATTTTTAGATAGCTTTCCAATTTCCTCTTGCTGCACAAAAAATGCCTTTCCTTTTTTTGAGGACACCAAATTAAGAACTTCTCCCAGTCTATCTCCTCAGGATGCATGGGCTGGCATTTCTAGCAAAGCACACTCATAGCTCAATGTGAACGGAAACTAAAAAGCATTTCTATTTGCTGTCAAATGGGGATACCAAGAAGGCTTATGACAAATAAGGTTCACTGACTCATCCTTAATCACTGTAATCAACGTTTTTCCATCAACAGGTCTTTTTTGTTTAGTATCTGTTGCCTGACAGATAAGCTGTATGCTACTGAACTACATGGGAAGTTGGCCACGTCAGTAAAGAAAACTGCAAATTGAGCCAAGCTTTTCTAAATATCAGCCTCATTTTTAGCTAGCCACCCAGTTACAGTCTACTTCTAAGATGAACCAAATATAAGGCAAAAATCTGTTGCTGCTATGCATTGACATGTTGCCATATGCACATACAAAACTAAGGGCATGTATGAGTTTGGCACCTTGACCAACCCCTGCCCTGGAAACTAAAATGACTACTGTAAGAGAATTGTGATACCCATGATTTCTTGTTGGTGTGGTTCAGGAAAGATGAGTGGGATTTTTAAGAAGCTGCCTCCTTTCTTTAGCCACTGCGTTTTTATCTTAAACATCCCAAGCCAAGCAACTGAGAAATGCTGGAACTTACAGGAAGAACCGCAGTCTTGCAACCTACAGGCTCTTCAGGAACCACACAGGGAGAGCAGATGCTGCACAACCTTCCTGCCTGAAATTCCATCCTATACCTCCCTGTAATCAGTAAATTCTAATAAAACTTCTCATCAGCTGGTACACAAAACTTGCTGTTACCTTTAACATCAGTCACAGAAACATTAGGGCATAGCTCAAACCTGACACAAATCCTAGGCAGTGACACATGCTTTCTTAAAAGTTCTGTATTTGAAATCATTGCGTAGATCACATTTAGAAACCTGCAATCTCTGCTGTGCTAACATAGCTCCTTTGTATTCATTATGGTACAGCTCCTATCCATGTTTAAGGAGGTAATGTAAAAAGCCCATACCTTATGAAACTGGTGATATAGACATGTACAAAAGTGGCCATCAAGTACTGACAATCAAAGCGATCCATTATCCCACCATGTCCAGGGATTGTGTCTGCAAAATCCTTTTGGGTATGAAGGATGGAGAGGGAAAAAAAAAGAAAAGATGGTCAGTGGTTCCCACGAAACCTGCTAATGATGTGTCACTTGGAAGCAACACATTAAGGCTGCAAGTAAGCTGTGGTTTCACTGCACTGAGCCAAAAGTCAGCAAGAGGCTCCTTTACTAAAGGAATTTTTAACGGCAAAGGTGAGTCAAGGGGTGAGGGGAAAAAAAAAAAAAAAAAAAAAAAAATTAGTCATTTTAGTGTAGCAATTCATGGATACATCACCAGAGCTGTTATCAGCAGTGACAGTTCAGTTCACCATCACTGGAAATTACAGCTAAAATGACAAAGGATATGATTCACCAGAATAAATGAAAATACACTAATAAACTCTATGTGACTTGAAATTAGATGCAAAATCTGTATGTGCATGTCAATTCTTTTATCCTTATAATCCCACTTCATTTGAGCAAGAAATTATTCTCACTATTTGTTTTTAATCTGTGTTTGTACTGTTTCTTATGCCTGTGATATTGCAAAACTGAAAACATCATTCCAAGTGTCATACCTCTCTAGCATGACAGAAGTTCGCTGGCAGGGCAGGAAAGCTAGTACGAATACACAGCTTTTCTTAGGGTGGTGCAGAAGCTTCCAGCCTGCAAAAGTGATGCACAATAACAGTAGTTGCCAGGTCTGTCTGGGTGGAGGCATTTAGAAGAGCTGCAGACAGATCCTTCAGATAAGTACTTGAGTGCAGAAACATCTTGGCTTTCCAACCTCAGCCAGAAACCAGCTTTTTTCAAGGTCCATTCTCCTGCCTGAGGATGTGACACCAGGATCAAGAGGCAAAAAGCCTCTGCCAATTAAAAGCTTGCTGAAGTGAAACATACCATAGATGAATGCTTTTTAAGTAGATGAGAAGGGTTTGGATGGTGGTTGGATGGAAGGGGCAGTTGGTGGTGCATGGTAGACAGATGAGAAGCCTGATGTAGGGATAGAGTTAGGTCCCCAATGTGTTAAAACTCTGCCATTTCAACTGTTTGTGTGGAAGAAGCAACTGAGAGAATATGGAAACATGTCTCCTAGTGCCCATGTAAGCTTCACATCAAAATTATTGCTCTCTGTTTTCTTGCTTCCTGTCACCAACAGTGGTGTTCCTGGAACATGGAATTCACCTCATCTAATTTTAATATCCACAGGTCAGAATTACATGAAAATCTATAATTTAATTTCATGGAGGGCTTGGTCGCTGTTTTCTTCAGCTTCTTTCTGGGTGGGTTCACAGCTACAAGTCTTGCTTGTGTGTCAGGTCCAAAGAAACTCAAAATCTCATAAAAGAAACACAGTCAGAACTGCCAAATTTTATCTGGTTTCTTGTCAAAATCATGTGAGAATGTAAAGCATAAATCAGCCACGGTTCACTCTCAAAACTATGCTTAAGGTTCACTCAGAAATTCTAATATTCTTGTTAAACTTGAAATCACATGAGTTTTACTTAAATTGGAGTAACATAGAATATGTTCCTCATGGTTCCATAAACCTTATTTTAGCACTTCATACTTCATTTTATCTGACAATTGGTCTCATTTCTGTTGTCCAGACTGAAACCAAAATTCCACTGAACATGGTGATAATTTGATTAAATCCTGAGAATCAGCTTCAGAGTTGGATCTGCTGGACCAGCTCAGTAGAGGAGAATGTTTGACTCCTTCCAGATCCCTTTAGAAGTACAAGCAGTCCATCTTTCTTAGGCTGAAATATTTAAGAAAAGCAAACATATCAACAACAAATTCCATGTGTCCTCTTGCTTCCTCATGAGTGTAACCTCTATAGTTGCTGTGTCTCAAGAGAGGAGTACCCAGAAGTTATATTTATTATCATAATTATCTGCCATTATGAAAGATAGTTTTTACTGTATGTAAACACATATATCAAATAGTCAAATATCAAACTAATTTCATCCTAAAAAAATACATGCCTAAAAGATGAGGAATTAGTGGTCCTGAGCATGTATGTGTTTCTGTGATCATTTCCCTCCCTACTGGCTTCACCAGGAGTCAAAATGACCAACTTACAGTACTTAATTCATTTGATATGAATTAAATTACAGAGGTGCTGCAGATCTAAACATTACGAATTACATTTTTCCCTATCAAGGCCATTTCTATTGCTACCCAAAAGTGCTTTCCTGTTAGTTCTCAAGCTCCAAGGACAACACTGGTTAAAATTCTGGTTTAAAAAATTGTATTTCTTAAGTCCAGCACATTTATATGTTTTCAGAAATCAACACTGAAATAAAATAATAGGGAGAGAAAATACTTAGATTTTGATTAGCTAATATTGGGGCTGAAGTAGTTATTTTCTCTACTATTTTGTGTAATTTTTCTGCAATACGGAGCAGCTCAAATGCAGAAACACTGGAGTCACTGAGAACATTTAATATGATGACTGATTATTTGAAATATGCTGTGAAACACTTTGGGTTTAGAAATACTTATGCCCTAAAGACTATCATGAAGAATGGCTGCATTCCACAGCAAGAACAGTGTTTGGAAAGCTTAGCTCACTCCAGCCTACTCACAATGATGATAAATTGCATGTATCATACACTGTATGCAGAGTTTTTATGCAGGTGTTTTGGGGTTTTTTTAGGATGTGTGGGTTTTGTTTTTTTTTTTTTTTTTTCCTTAAAAAATACCTCCTGACCACTTTTTTTTTCCTTCCACTCCCTTTTTTCTTTCAACCTCTAAACTACCAGTGGTACAACGACCGATTATCTCTGCAACAGGGTTGGAAATCCTGCAGATTTTCCAGTATGTTCTGCCCCTAAGTACGTTGCTCTGGAATGAAACAGGGAAAATCCAGAATTGCTTTGACCCCAATGCTCACAGTGTTAACCCAGCTAGGCCTGTGCTGCCCTTTGCCTATTTCACTGAGTGGGAGGGAGCAAAACCAGGTCACTGTGTACTTTTGGAGGTCAGATTGGAACTTTCAGGATCTTGTATTTACCAGAAACGGAAACAAGGAGCAATTTCTTGCTGACACCTTTTCAGTGAAAGCTGGTTACATTATCATTACTAAGATAAAAGGCTTCTGCAATATTGACCCTGACAGGAGCAGCTTTAGCGGTTACAGGTCTGAATGAAAGACCATGTACTCCTTCCCCTCCTTCTCCTCCTCCAAAATACAATTTCTTCATTCAGAGGGAAGCAATGATGGCGAAGAGCATGTCTGGGTTATCTATACCACCTCATCTTAATCTTAAAGCTGGAAACATTCTTGCTCATGTGTTTAGATATTATTTTTCCTACTCACTGTTGCGAGTTTTCAGGCAATCATTTATCCCCAGTAACTCAGTTACTGGGTTACATCTAAAGGAGTACACAGACCAGGAGGAGGGCATGACCCCAAGTACAGCAGGATTGTAACCCTGACACATTTTTCACCCAGACTGCCTGACACTGACCTAGACCCTAGCTGGGACATGGTCAGGAGTCAGTATGTTGAATATTTGTTTCAGTACGGTGGTTTAGAGGCAAAGGAGTAAGGAAACTTTAACCAAATCAACATAATTTATGCACCAGAGCTGACAACAATCTCTGGCCATTTTATTTACTACCATAGATATAGTTGAAGTAATTTATATGAAATATCTCTTTATCGTAACAATGCAAGAATTGATAAAGGTTCAAAAAGATACAGGGTTTTCATAAATGCACACAACCTAATACACTTCTCAGAAACCAAAATGGTTCTTTGTAAATTTACTGGCATGGACAAAAACAGCTTCCTCAGAAATACGTTGACATTCTGAAATCACTGTGTGTTTCCTTGTTCAGGCAGGAGCAAAACTTTAGGGAGCATGAGATGCAATATTTCTGGCAATTTAAAATGAGTGTTGCAAAATTGAAGATGCTGCAAATGATTTCCTAGGACTTTGTTGTGTTCTATGCATTTTGTCTGAAATATTTCAACAAAGAGAGATTCCATTTCTCTCACAACTTACACAGAAAAAAAAATTAGTCTTTTTTGTCTTTTTCATTCCCCTAAACTGTACTGAGCTAATTGCATTTTATCTTAGGAATGGAGTCACAGATCTTTTTTTATATTAATGTTCAATATATTCAAGAGGCTCATGTACTTGATTTTACATTCTTTTCTCAAACCAAAAGTATGGGAATTGTGCAAAAGTATATGCAAAACAGAGAGACTTTGTCAGAAGCAATTTGATTATAGATTATTTCTGTTTTGTTTTGTTTCCTTTTGCCTCCACTAAAGCCATTAGCACTTAATAATACAGTGTAATTCACTGATTCCCCTAGGCAAGGAAGGATTGTAGGCACAAATATGTTAGGGAGGGGGGGTGTTAAATGAGGGTCTCTAACCTCAGAAATTATGTTCTCAACAACCAATTTAGAAGATAAAAGTGATTTTTCTCCTCAACCCTTTAGGAAGACAGTGAGCACTCCAATTGAAAGGGATTGCTTTCTTGTATCAAGGTCCTGAATGCAGTTATAGGCATTTTTGTGCAGAGAGAGTAGGGCTTAAGTCACAGGTTCTGTTCTCACCCTCCCTCTCCTTAATACTTTTAATTGGGCGGATTTTTCTGTATGTTCTCTTTTCTGAGACTCCTACATCTCTATGGATGACCAGATGAAGCCCACACAGCACAACCAGTGTTGGGAGTTCCACTCCCTGCACAGCAATTTGTAACTTCCAAAGCTGCATGGCACTGTGTAATGCTTTCCTATACATTGTGTTTTTGTAGGAAAAAAAAAAACAAAACAAAACACCACCAAGCAAACAAAACACAGAATCTCCACAAATTTGGCTTCATTTGCCTTCTGCACATCTGATATGGAAAGAAAACAAACAGAAAACCAAACAAACAAAAAACCCAAAAAACCAAGCAAACAAAAACCAACGAACCAAAGAAACAAAAAAAACCCCCCAAAAACAAAACAAAAAAACCCAAATCCCAAAAAACCAAAACAAAACGAAAAAACCAACCCCACCCCACCCCCTGCAAAAAAACCAAAAAACAAAAAACAAAAACCAAACCAACCCCACTTCATAAAATAAACTCACCAAACAAAACAAAACAAAACAAAACAAAACAAAACAAAACAAAAACAGAAAAAACAAAGCATGCTTTGTTTACCATAAGGGTTTCTTGAATTCCTTTCTGTTCAGCACTTTCAATGTGGTTCCAACAGCTTTCACAGGAGCATACCTGTAGCAGTGCTGACCCATCCAGAATGAAGCAAACTACTCTACAACTCCCGGCTAATCTACAAATAGCTAATAACGTGGTTCCTGAGCAAGCAGCTGTCACTGAAAAGACATCCACAGACTACATATAGGGTAAGACCTGGCCAGAATAAATAAGATTATAATAACCTGATCCTTTATGAACCCACATGACAAAAATAATAAAAGTATGTGGAGCAAACAGGCTTTATTTCTGCTTTGCTTGATCCACAAACCATCTTGACTATCTCTCATGTAATTTTTAATGTAGCCACAATTAACTTAGGACTCAAGACTGTGCTATTAATTCTTCTGAGCACTTTGAGGTGTGGGTTATGGTAGGACATAACATACATACCAGTTAAGTCATAGTCAGTACAGAATACGACTGAAGAACTAAATACAATTCAATTGAGTCTGAAGTGGGACTAAACCTGGAATATGCTTATTAGGAAGAGCAGTCTAAATGTTAAACACAAGTGATGTGCCTCTGTGACTCTGACCTAATGCATAGATCATTTCTAATTATCTGAACATTGGTGGGCTTCCCTTTAGGTCACTAATTTTTATACACGCTTCAGCTAGATAAAAAATGATATTTGATAAACCTCAGGAATTATATCAGGAAAAAAGACACACCACACCAAATAACTACAGCCAAAAATCCTTCAAGAAAATAGCAAAGTAGAATAACATGATATGTATTGTAATGAAGTATTTATTTATTTTGTTAGTTTCATTGGCTAATACAAAAATTTCATAGATAAGGTGATTACAAAACAGAAATAGCAGCCAAAGTCCTGGCACAAACCACTGAAATCCCCACCTCACTTTTGTCAAGATCAGCATCATTCCCAAGCCAAATTTCATAAAAAGGATACACTACTTGAAAACAGAGCAATAAGAAAGGGATCACTGGAGACTTAGAGTCTGGCAATGAAATTCTGGGAAATTCTTTTGAAAGAGTGACTAAACTGGAAGCTGAGAGAGGCCTTCCTGGGCTTTAAAGGGGACCTGAATCATGGACAGAGTATACATATAATCCTCACAAAGAAATCAGGCTTTGTATCAGTCAATAATTTTTTGAAATTCAGAAATTACAAGTGGATCTTGGTCTTTATTTATCTAAAATGCCAAAACCAAAGTGAAACCACAAACAAACAAACAAAGCCCAAACTCAAAACACCAGAAACGATTTTTTCATTTTCTAAGTTATTCTCTATGGAGTTTTAGTTGATCACATTAAAACTTCATGAAACATGACCCTGACCATGAATGTGATGATGAAATGTCAAAACTAACTTTCTCTTTCAGACCTAAAGCAGCTTGTAACTTCTCTGAATGATTAGGATGCCATTGACATTGTGACACTATAGCACTCAAAAAATTGCTTACTGTAGTATTAATTAGGACAATCCATATACATTACTTCATTCTGATAGCAAATGCATTGTTTTGTTCTCCTAGACTAACTCTTGCCTAACATTGCCTAGTCTTGTATCTCCCTTTTCAATGAAGAAAACAAATTCCATGTTTTACTATCTGTCATGAGGATATCTAGCTACATAAGCATTGTATCATGAGTATCATTGCTAAAAAATAAAAAGGGAAATAATCTGTTGTGTAAATTATTGTCTTCAAGACATACATGAACTTCCTTAGAAACAATAAAACTTACTGTAATCAATTGCCATGTTGATAAGAATTTACAGCACGTAATATGAATATTCTAATAAACAGGAAGGTTAATTCTTTCACTCAAACTAGAATCTAAAAAAAATGAGAATGAATATTTGTGTCCAAGTACCTCTGCAATTCTTATGCTACCTAATACCGAAAACTACCCTGATGATGATTTGACCTTGTCATAATTCGATCTCAAATGCTGGTGATCTCTGTAACCTTCAGGAAATGTTTCTCAGCTCTTAGAAGTCACTCTGCATGCTAGACAAAGCTGCCAATTTGCAGCTTTCAGTCCTGGAAGGGTGGCAGTCAGTGGAGTGATGGAAAGACATGCTCAGTGGCTGAATAGTGCTTATATTTCCCATACAATGTTCTATAAGATTTATAAAATGGAGTTTAAAAAAGTTTGATTTTCCTTATGCTGAAGTTTATTACCTTGTTCATTTATTCATAGATGGTTAAATTATACAAAAAAATTGATGGCAGACTGTCCAGTCATAAACATAACTCTTATCTGAGAACAAATCACAGCAAACTGGGGGGAACGGGAAAGGATTTCATTTAGTGACATACATTAGTTCTCAAATATCTGACTTCAGACTTTGATTTCATCAAACAAAACTATGCTAACCCTGTTCAACCACTTTTTCTTCCTTTTCAGGAAATTGTAAGGATTATTGAAAACTGAAATTTGATGAAAGGTAATAAATGAGAAATACATAGCATTAAATGATTCAGTAAAATATATCTTAAAAGTCCAGTGTTAGGAACTGGTTTAATATTCTATCCTTAGATGTTATTTCTCTTCCTTTTTTAAAGCTTTTTGTGCCTATTCCTACCTCACACGTAGATGCAGAAAGAAAATTTTCCTTGTATAAAAAGGTAAAAACATATTGCAGGCACTCAGTAAGTTTTGAATGTGAGCTTCCTTCTAAAAGTAGTTTCAAATGTAAATTTCAGGGGTTTTATAAACTGGTTTCAGAAGGCAAAGATAAAGTAAAACATCATTATGTACATATAAGTACAATTTTAATTAGAAGGTGAAATTAATGATCTCTGAATTGTATACTTGAACACAATATCAAAGTATGCTCGAGGGAAAAAATGCTTGGTATGGCAATGATTTTTTTTCTCCTGAATAACATTTAAAATAAAGTATTGCCCACCATTTTTCTCATGACTCTTATTTATTTATTTTTTTCTATCTAAGCAAGGTAGAAATGTGTGGTGGGCTAGAACAAGGAAACCAAATCTCCTTTCAGATGCATAAAAGGATCCTGCTCTTTCCTCTGCTTTAATCAAGCTTTTCCAAAGTAGGTTATGAACTTACCAAAAGTGGTTTTGTGGCCTGTGTCTGAAGTAGACAAGTTCCGAGGAAAAAAAAAAAAAAGAAGGATCAGGTATTTATTCTCTGACAAAACACACTTATCCTTCCACTTCCTTCCATATCTCATTTAGGGTGGTCCTTAGCAGACAGAAGGGTGCAGTTCTCCAGTCCATCAAATTCTCCTCAGAAGACTGTAGACAGCACCTGTTGCCTGAACTGTGTCAACACACCTACAGTGAACAACCCCATGACTCAAAACTGAATCCAGACCAGCTGTAAGGTAGTACAAATGTAAATACCTTATTCAGAACTTTACCAATCACATACAAACACCTAGAAAGCTCTTTCCCATTGGTTGTAAATCAGCTGTCTAAATGTCATCTTAGCTCTGGGCTGTGAAGACTATTGTAAGAAAAATCATAGTGCCTTTTCCTGTAATTCACATGGAGCCTGTACTGTCTGGTGAAAATATATTCTTCTTCACTGCATAGCTCAACCTCTGATTAACTTGAGATCAATAAAATCAATTACATAATCTTCTTTGGAAAAAAATTTTCATGTTCTACAGATGGATCTTTTGTGTGTGTGTGTGTGTGTGTGTGTATTTGGACTCATTTGTACAGCCATCTATTTCATCTGAAACTTACTTAGAATTAATATTTGCAGTATAAACATGCTCATCATTCAAAATTTATGAAGAAGTGTTAAACTAAATCTGTTTACTTTCAGGGGATGAGTATTGGAGTAAATTCGCTAGTGGTGTCCGATAGGGAATATGCCAGTAAGAACTTGGGTAAGTCATTGTATAAGAAGCACTAAAAGAACATGTGCTACTGAAAGTGGGTAGTGATCAAAAAAATGGGCCTAAAATGCCTAATGGATATTAAATACTTTGACCCTGGCACTTAACCAAGAGGACTAGAAGGGAAAATGCCAACTATTAAAATAGAAGTATTACTTTTACATCACATTTATTACCCTTTCATATTTTTCTGAGTGCTGTTGCCATCACTCTGACTTGTCATGATAACTTGTTCTGGCTCTTCCTCTATTTCTGTTGATCCAAGGGGCTCATTCAATACCCACTAATAGAGGCAGAGGAAATCTTTCCATAACTTCAGTGAACTCTGGATCAGATCTCACATTTTCTTAAACTTCAACATCCTTTGAGACCCCAGCTCTCACATTTTACCTTAGACGATATTGTCTTCACAAATGCATATTTTTTTACCATGAAAATCAGTCTTTTCTTCTTGTTGAGGAAAGTGATGCCAGCCCCATTATTTATATCCCATTTAGCAAACCCACAGGAGTTAAGCAAATCTGGAACCCTCCAGGAGATTGACTGCCTTGATGAGTGTAGCATAAGTCACCCAGGCTGAGGCCATTCACTCTGATATTTCCGTGTGTAAATATTAAGTTACAATATACTGTAATGGAACTAACAGTGCTTGCCCCAAATCAGGTGCAATGAATAAGCTCTGGTTCAATACCAATAGTCACAAACACACACTACCTTTTGCTTGCAAAGGGACATGGATTATCTCAGACATTTGGACCAGGTTCTCTGTAATTTCACATCCCTAGGACACCATTATCTTCTTTTGTTGCAGTCTAGCTCTTGCTCTCTAGGTAAAATTGCTCCCAGCCTGTAGTTATTTGCCTTCACCTTTGCTGCAGAAGGAATGGGACACATGACCCACACTAGGACCAGTTGCAGAAGGATGTCTGTTACTGCTATAATGGCAGACACTTTTGAGCTTAAATCCAGATCTGCCCTCCCTTAATGGTCCTCTTTTCAGTTTGGAAGACTATTATTCAAACATGTGGTTGCATTTTGTGGTTTTGGACCCTGAGAGGAGGGGGGAGGTAAGGCAAATTATTTAGTACATGAGGCACCTTACAAAGTTTTGTTCCACATGAGTCACTTGTTTCTGTGGATTTTCTCTGAACAGAACACATAGAACTTCTGTGCTATTGCTTAATAAACACTAGTGCAGAAAGTTTATGTTTTCCATATTAGTTACCCATCTTGTAGAGGAGAAAAGATTGGTGATATTTCTTCCACCTTCCCCAGTAAGTAACAAATGATTCTTTAACCTGACCAGAACAGAAAGGACATTATACCTTAAATCACAGCCTATTCCAAATTCTCTACTAAAATACCAATGGATTTCCTAATGCAAAATAATTAGCCAAACTGCTAACAGGAGCTATTTATCCACTTGAAAAACCTTATTTAACTATTTCTTTAAATGTATACAGAGGCACTAGACTTTTTTGTCTAGAAAACTGCCATAGTTTCACTGTAGAAAGAAATATTTTTCACATTATAAACATGTAAAGCAAACTTCTGAAACTTCTTTATGTCTAATTCATCTAATTTGATGTTGCTTTCTAGTAAGTTACAATCATTATTTTCCCTAAGCTCCTTGGTTCAGTCATCATTCATCAATTCTCAGACTAAAAGGAGTTTTTACAGCTGGGTCATAAACCAAATCAATGGAAATGTTGATGCAGTATTAACTATATCAATCCTAACAGGTGTCTCTGTAATAACCCTTGTAAAAGAAACACCTCTATGCAGCTCACCAGCAGGCTCCAAGGAGTGTGCTAAAGGAGGGAGCAGGGAATAATGAGTAATTAGTGTTTTCACTAACCAGAAAGATAGGTTCTTTCAATTTCTGTCCATTAAAAGTCACACGTGTATGCATTGTGGTAATATAGATCTCAGCTGCACACTTCCAGTAAACTCATGATGAAATATTAAAATCCTACCCCAAAGAGAAATTGCTAATCTTCCAATTACCTAACTCATTATGTGCAGCCCCATGAGCTCTGCCATATACTCACATGCAGGTGTCCATGTGAGGAATTTTTAGCAAGGAAAATGGTGTCTGTTGGAGCAATTGGTAAGAAAATACGCTGCTGGCCTGACATGTTTATTGTTTAAATCACATTTTAGCAAACGTCTTTGCACTGTGTGTTGGAAATCCAAACTTAGAATACCCCAGAGAGGTGACCAAGAGCCCACTGCAGTGAGAACCAGCACAGCCCTGGAGCTAACTCAGGGCTCCTGTCAGTAGCAGCTCTTTTGGATCTACCTGTATACAGAGTACACTATTCTGGAAAGCTGGTATAGTGATGTTAGGTGCTTTCTTATCCTTCTTACTTTTTCATATTGGAGCTTTTCTGTCAGTTAAGATCTCGCTCTGATTATAAGTCACATGACTGATCCCTTGCCACTTCTCTCCTTGTCACTGAATCTTCCTGCACCCCTGCAGAGCAGCGGCATCTTCCTTATGTTTTGGATAACTGTATGTCTGAGTATGCTAAAAGGATATGTAAGTCAAAGTCACTGATTCCCCCCAGAGGAAGATGAAGCACCTCCAGTGGTGATTAGTCAAGCTCTTTATTATTTTTTGTATGAGTCACAATGTGCTAAAAGTTATGATTAATTCCATTTCTAATGACACAATAACCAGTAGCAAAAAGAAGGACTGTAAACAGTTTGCAGGACACGCGCTCCTTGTAAAAACCCAGAAGTCTTTGTACAAGAGAACTTAAGGATGCAGAAACATTTATTTTCTTAAACTGTTTCTGTCTATCATAAAATAGAACAGTTTATCTTAATCTCCAGAAAGCAATTTTGCCTGTGAAAAATTACACTAATTACTTGTGAAACAGAGAAAACAGTAATGTACTGTCAATGTAATGGTGTTCCTGAGGACTCTGCAAATCCCTTTGAACAAAACACTTAACAGGATTGGGATGAGACACAAGGACCCCTCCCCAAGGGCCACACACCAGTAAGCAGACAAAAACTCTTGTTCCTTGTTGAGGTCTCCTTCATTGTGCCTCACAGTGGGAACGTCCAAACCAGGTCAGTAGAACTCAGAAGCAACATCATACTTGCTGACTCATGTTGAAACTTCATTTATCTTGGGGTGGGGGAAAATTACAAGGAAGGAAGTGCCTACAAAAGGCCACACATGATGGGAAACTTTTTCTCTACCACAATTCACTTTATTGTAAGGGACAGCCAATATTTGCCCCTTATTTGGGAACATTTACAGTTCTGAATTCTTTAGATATACTGTTCCAAGTTCTGCAATGTCTCTGAAGACCATTATGTAGAATTCCTCCCATGTTGATTAATATGAGATGGTACAATAGGTTTAGAAACAGAACTCATGAAATATTTTTAAGCGAAATGAATAGTTTCCCCATCAGAGATTCCAGGATAGCTGGAGTCTTTGCTGGTGGGATGCCTGGGGTTTGCCTGGGAGGGAAAGAAGAGGGAGGGAGGAGACAAGAAGCACAGCACAATAGGCTGCTGGAGAGTCTGTTGGGAGCAATTAAACCAGAATGAAAACATGGACTTTCAGAGGGGCAGAAAGGAATAAAACTCCTTTTCCTTCATGAAAAACAGATAAAGAACTCTCCCTTCTTTGGGTTTACTCCAACACAAAGCCTCATTAGCACAGCTAGAGCTCCCTCTTCTGATTCACTCCCTCCTCCTCTTTGGGATGTGGACCTTAATATTTCCATGAGCAATGGCAGGATGAACACTGCCCAGCTGGAATCTCCACTAGTGAGGTGGTGTGTTCCATATGCCATTTGTCAGCATCAGACTGTGATTCACAGAGATATGAAATTGAGAGATGTAAAAATCTGGAACTGCATATGGGGAGTTCAATTCAATGGGTTTCTTTGGACATGCTCCAAATATTTGTGCTACAGGCTAGAACCAAAGGCAGAAGTATCATCTCTAGAGTAAACCTACCATTTGGAGGTAGTCACCCAATGAGGCTGCTTCAGTGTAAAAAGTGTGACTTTCTTCTAATCCATGTGTAATTTGAGGTTTCCTTGAGGAGCTGTTGTATCAAAGAGGTTCAAAGAAATGTGCATTAAAGTTTCTCATTTTTATGTGATAGTAACAAGATCCCACATAAATTCCTAAACAGAATAATTTGGCAGGATCTCACAGCTAAAAATATGAATTTTTTTCTGTAAAAAAAATATTATGTACCACTTGATGTTCATATTTTTACCTTCTCGACATAATAAAAGCCAAAGGAAAGACTAGCAGTTCCCTTTTTGTGCTGCCAGCACTGCTCTGCCTTAGATTTCCACCATGTTATGCCTAGATTTGCAAGTGCTCTTCAGAGAGGGCAGATAAAAAGATGTGAAGCATGCAGAGCCTGTTCTTCAGCATTTCTTTAGAGGGTAAAATCAAAATGGGGAGTCACACACTTCCTAATGAACCACTGTGTTTTCAAGGTACGTTCATGTAGAATTAGCTCAGTCTCTTTAAAATAAAAAAGTTAATGCTGAGGGGGAAACATTCCCCACTGTTTAATCCCCTCTAGCACTGCATCTGAAATCCAGCCAAGTATCACATGTGTACAGTGCTCAGAATATAGAGAATGTATTTTAAGTCAGCGAAACACAATTGCAGGGCTTCTATTGAGAAAAAAACAGGCCTGACCTTTTGACAGAGCAAACATTGCTTTCTCACCCAGATACATCAAACTGGCTTTATATTTCATCAAGCATTTTGCTTGCATTTTCTTTTTTTTTTTTTTTAATCACTATTTAAAATTTTTACTCGATCATCTAAAACCTGTGGGAATAATCCTAATGATCATAATCCTTCCCCTGCAACCTTCCTTCTGCTCCCTCCCTTTCTTTTTTTAGTGTGCTGGCAGCCCTGATCAATGTTGATTCATTGAAGGGAACAGAATCTGCAAACTCTTCGGTAACACTAGACAAGCTGCTACTACAAGCAGCTGCAGTTGCAGTTCGCATCTCACTGGGGGTTTTTCAGAAAACCCACCCACAACACACAAGGGGAATTCTCCCGGACAAGCTGCAGGTGCTATGGATATTTTCATTTAATATTCATTCTTGCAATTCAGCACATTTGTAATCCATGTGGTAAACTGTTACTTACATTTCTCCCAACGGACCACAGCCAGATGTCAGAAATAAGAAGTCCAGTGGAGATATCGCTTCTTCTCTTCTTCGTTGTGCATTTCAATGGGCTTAAAACAAATCTGCTTTCTCAGGACAAAGGAATGTGCTTTTATATTTAAAGACACTTTTGTTGACATTAAGAAATTATAAATATATCCAGAAATTATGGTCACCATGCAGAATATGAAGTGCTTTAATTGAATGAGTATTTTTTAGTATTAGAGAAAATGTGCTCTTTTTGCTACGCATCACTATCATATTGTTAACTAAAAGGCCAAAAACAGGACAACAGTAGAAAATTGCATGAATTCATAGACTGTCTTCTGTATATGTCACAAAGTTGTCCCAGAAGACTTGATTTTGCCAGTGTCAGGAGATGGTAATTCCTGTAGCTGTTTGCTAATTTGTTTTGTTTATTTGTAACCATTTCTATTACACTCATCACCATAGTGTTTATGCATTCTGAAAGCACGACATAGTAATTTTTCGAAAACAAAAAGACCTAATACCAGAACTTTCTTCATTTAAATATACAACACAGATTAGTCGGGGTTTTATGTTTATTTGTTTGTTTAAAAGACAAAAGAAACCACATGCAATTATATAAGCAATACCCCACACAATGACAGTAAAGTATCTGCTGTTCTCTTTGTTTTCCTATATTTTGCCCATTCTTATCACCTTTAGGTTTCAGCAGTACTTGAAATAACATCAAAGCTTTCGCTAATAACTCCTCCACAGTTAAGTAGGGGTGGGAGGATGACCAACTATGGCCTCAGGTACAAAACAGCTCATCTTTTTATAAATTTTTAGGGTAAAAATATTGTTCTGCAAAAGAATGTCCACAGATTCCTGATTTATGCATCTCCAAACTCATACACAGTGGCAGAACAGTAACATCAGATACAGGTAAGAAAATTGATGGTTCTTTCCTGGTACATCTTTAAATTTTGAAAAACCTTTTATATTTTTCTCAGTGTTAAACCAATTATTTGTTTCATTACTGTGTATTTTCTTGATTCTAAAGGCCCTAGGAAAAAACAGTGTTCCATATGACTAAAGGATATATAATTACATTGAAGGAGATAATTGTTGTCTTAGAAATCTTTCAACAGAAGTTCAATCTTATTGAACAAAGGTCACACTCTTCCTGTCAGTTTTAAGTCATAGAGAGAACAAAATCCTTACTGAATATTCTTGAGAAGACAATTTGAATGAATATAAAAAGCTGATGAACAAGGATGCCACTGATGCATTTAATTGGTTTATTAGGGTGCCCAAAACTGTTTTCTTTTGCATCTGTCTCTCCAAAGTCAGGAATTCCAGCATAAGCTTAGGTCATGATTAGATTAGTGACCTCATCCCAGTCTCATATTGCAGACATTGGCCATGACCTACAGTTTCAGGGCACATAGGGTGAAATCCTAGCTATGCTGAAGCCAGAGGGGCCCAGACTGGTTTTCTCCTCACATTCTCAAGTCCTTCAGGCTTTGCAGCTGTGCTGCAAAAGGTGACATGGCTGCAGAATCCAAAGGCTAAGTTGACTGTCCTTTCTACAAAGTAAAAATGTTCACATAGAAAAGATTTATTCTTTTTATTAGGGGAAAATTAGTAAAACCAGAACAAAGAAAAAAAATTAAAACACTTCTAAAAGATTGCTTGAAAATGCTTGGAAGAAAAAGATGCTTGCTTCGGAGAAGATGGTATGTAAGGACAATGGACCCACTGTGCAGGGTAACAAGGAAAATCCTAAAATCATGCATCTACCAAAGACATGCAAGAAATAACACAAGCATATATATGGTATATGCTTGTAATCCTACCTTGCCAGGGCTACTGTGACTCCTTCATGAGAATTACAGTGATTCATGTGTTGAGGTGGGAGAGAGACAAGAAAGCTCAAGGGCCCAAAACACTGCTTTTTCCACATGTGTTACCATTACTGACACACCTGAGCTAAATAGCCTATGTTAAGCTGCTGTTAAAAAAATTCAATAGCTCTCATTATAGCCCAGAATTTCTCATTTCCTACTTGTGGTGAGATGCCGGTTGCACCCTGGGTTGCTCTCTGGGGTGTGTAATGACAGTGGTTCAGGGCCCTTAAAAGGTATTCTCTTTTTACAATGCCAACAAGGTAGTGGCAGTAAGAAAGAGAGAGGGGAAAAAATCGAATGCATAACAATATTGGTGAATGAGAAGCATATGTGCTGACAGAGGAATGCGTTCTGTGGGGAGCTGCAGGGAGTTAGTTAAATCCGGATGGTCTGTGGGGTTCAGAGATGTGACAAGAAATAAGGAAGGCAAGTGGCAGGGTGACAAGAGACACCAGCACAAAGTAACACAAAAAATAGTTGATAAAAAATGGGTATTTTTGCATGTGGTTATTATAAGAACATTTTTACAGTATTTTCAACAGAAGACGAATGTGAAAAGGCAACGGCAAAAGATTTCCCAGACTCTGAACTCCATGGAGCTACGTGAAGGGATAAGCATTCAAAAGTGCTTAATTTACACTCCATTTTCAAAAATTATGTATAACGGTGAAGATGTTATCAACTATTATGCTTCAGTGCCCAAATCTCTTTTGAAAATGGAAATTCAGTGTCAAGTCATTTAAACTGCTTGAACACTTTATTATACCACCTGTACCTTTAATTAAACCAAGTTTGTGATAATTCCACTAAGCATGTAAACACTAAATAGAGCAGTAGAATAATTGTAATGGAAATAATAAAGAGCTATTTATTTCAGTAATATAAGTCATAGCTGTGAAATGCAAGATTAATTGCATTCATACAGACTTCAGAGAGTAATCCTTTTTTTTTTTTTTTAATCATGGAATGGCCTTATATAGACCATGCAACTGGTCAAGATGAGATATGAAGATGTTGCCTTAGATTCTCTCATTTTTGTGGTCATCAAAAATGAAAATTCTTAGCAAACATGGAAAGTAAAAAGTAAGAATCCAAGGTACTGTTTGTATGTACTACACACCTAGACCTGCTGGTTCTGAATACAGATTAATACATTGAGAAGTAGTTCACAGAAATGGTATTTGAAAGAAATCTGAAATCTAATTAAACATGCATCTCGATATTTTGCATTTTATGTAAGGCAATATTAAATGCCAGTATTTTCATTAGCTCAGATAAAATTTTTGTGGAAAACTTATGAGTATCTTCACACTTTGTCTCTAGTCCAAGCCTTAAACTTTTCCTTACTTGTTTCCTGTCTGTCTTCTTTTTTCCTACTGCCCTTAAAATGCAGCTGCTTCCCAAAATTCATTTTTTTCATTCACAAACCCAGAGCAAATCCTTTAAAAAACAAAAGCAAAAAAAAACCCAAAAACCAAAAAACCAACACCAAAAAACCTCAGATAACACTCAGATTTCTTCAGATCCTTGTTCTCTTTTACCCAAAGGATGTTCATGCCCTCTTGGTGAAATATTACAGTGATAACATCTGCCTGGCAGTCCTTGCTTTCAGTTATCAGTATGAGACTCTGGACTGAAAAGTCTTCAGCCTATTGATCTTTAATTATTTTTTCTTTTTTCCCCCTTTTTTTTAAAAAGTTTTAAACCTTCTTGGTGAAGTTGGTCATTTAGTCAGTCTAATAAATATATCTTAGGCATATTAGAGGAACTGCAAAATTTTCTCTACTTGTAGAAATTCAGCAGATAGCCTAAAAGAAACTCCTTTTGATCTGCTGCACTTTCCTCCTTTTTGAGCTTTTTCGTCAAAGCAAAATTCACCTTTAAAGCTGAAATTTCTGGACTTCTAAGATGAGCAATGAAATTTCTCGTTTCTTTTTCCATACACCATGCCAATGACCTCTCCTGTGACAGCATTTGAAAGCAAAAACTCCTTGATTTACATTACATTTAAAGACCTTTGCTTCTGTGGGAGTTTTGAACAAAATAGAGTCCATCAACACTCCTCAAATCTTCATGCTTTTCAGATTTCCCTTGCTTAGTAATGTTAGAAAGTAAGTGGTTCTAATTAAACTTAAATGTCAGTTCTTTGTGTGCCCATAATGATGAATGATTCAGACAAGTTCATAATGAATAAAATGTCAATATAGTCTTGATCTTGTATAAAAAAATATCATTACTCAGTTTAGGTCCTATGAAATTCCCAACACATCTGGCAAAAAAGTTAGTTCTTAATTTTCAAACCTCTGTATACTCCAGAACATACATGGGTGTCCAAACCTACTGCAGTGAAACAGCACATGAATAGAGCCTACTGAAAGTGAATGAATCACATTTGAGAGACATCGATTTCAAGGGTATGGAGAACTTTGCAGCTGAACCCAAAAGATATGATTCATATGAGATAAAATATGGACTGCTTCTGCAAATGTAACCCTAATGGACACCTAATATTGCTTATGAAGAGATTGGAATCCAAGGAATAAGATCAGAAGCACTTTGTAACTAGGGAAACAGATTTTAAAGTACCAAGAGAAAACGGACAGTGGGAAAAGGTTTCACAGCTCTCAACAAAAAGTCAAATTATGCTCCTTGGAACTTGTTAGCATGTATTTTTTAACTCCCATTTGGACGGTCTGGGAAAAACTCAGTCTCAAAATGCTCTGAGACATTCTTCATAATTGTCTGAAGATGAGGGTGGCCTACAAAGTGTTTCAATTATCAAAGAAAATATACCAGCACATTTTCCTTCAGCACAAGTGGGTTTCAGTTCAACAGAGCACTTGATTTGGTCTATGAGCTGTAAGTGGTTCCTTCACTAAGATCTCATTGGAAGAAAGGAAACCCAAGAAAAGAAGGGAGACTGTTTAGTCAATGTGTTACCCAACTGTTGTTAACTGCTGGCTATCTTACAATTTTTAATCAGACTGAAGGTTTATTGATATGGCTTCACATTTCTACAGTGATGTTGGAAACGTGCAAGTCCCACTGAGGATAGAAAAATATGTGGGAACTGCCTTTCTTTCTGCAACTTCGTTTTCCTCTGCAAGTAAAGCTTACCATTTGAGGCACAAGGGAATAAAAAGACCTCTTAAACAGTTACTGTCTTTTTGTCTTGGAAGAAGGTGGAACAATACTCTGACTAAACAATGGATCAGTTTTCCAGAGACAAGAAAAAAAGGCAGTCTAGAGTTAAAAGCAAAAGTTGTAATTAGAAAAAGAAAAAATGAGTGCACTTATGGCAGATATAACCATAGGTCCAAATAACATGATTTCACAAGCATTAGTTAAGGGCATTAAGTTAACTGACATTCTTAAAAATGAAGGAGATTCCCGAGGATTAGAAAGTGGCAAATACAACTCCATTAGTTTAAAAAGGGTCAAGAGATTAAAGACCAAGAAACTGAGACCAGGGAGTTTAACATCTGTTGAAGGGAAATCTTGGAAACTTTAAACTATGCAGTAGGAAGAACACCTGGGAAAGTGGTTTTGTTAAGCGCAAGCAGTGTGGAATCAAGCAGTTTGTGTTTAACTAACTATAAATGCCAGTAATAAATAGACCTGATCTGCTGGAGTTGCTTGAAGACAACACCCTTGTGATAGGAGAAAGGAAACTTACTGACTGTGCATAGCAATATTCGGTGAGACACTGGAATGCATAAAAAAAAAAAAAAAATGAGGCAATAGGCCAAAAAGCATGCTGGATAGAAAGGATGTTTAAGAACACAAAAGAAAGGTTGGGATCTTTTTAAATTAGAAAACGGTTCCAACTGGAATAACTAAGAGGTCAGTTTGGATTATCTATAATATGTAATATAGATGTAACATAGTATCAGTGTAAGGCTGTTAAAAGTAGTATTCAGATAAATTTTGAGAATGTAAAATTGGGTTTGTTTTTGCATTGTACCATTATACCTTTACTGATTTTAAAATAAAAACTGATTTTGGGAAGGAATTCCAAATGTATCTTGCCATGGAGTTCTGCTTTTATGTTTTCCTTTCATCCATTCTGATTTTCTCTGATTAAAGCTTGTCTGAAACTAGACACTATAATCTTTGGAATAAAAACAGCTCCTATCTGTGTTTTTATATTGAATAAAATAGGGTTTCAGTAAGGACGGGGACCCTTAAATAAGAAGTCTACAAAGTAGTAATCAGAGATCACACACAGGATTTTTCTGAGTAGTTGGCAGTGTATAAAAGCACTAGAGCTCTCAACTTGAAACTGAGGGACGGCTTTGAGGAAGACTAAAACTCAAAGAGTGCCTGAGCTCCAATCCCAGCTCTGCTGCAGATGCCTTGTGCTGGTGAATATGCCTGTTTTCGTTTTCCCTTCTGTTAAAGAGAGATAATAAACCCAGCAGGTTTTATGGTTAAAGGTGTAAAAGTTGTGAATTCCTGTGAAAACATATAATAGGAAGATATATAAAAATACAAAATATTCTTCTTCAGAAGGAAATGTGTGGCGTATTAAGTACAGGAGAAGTTTTCATTTGGTGTGAGTCAGAAAAAGTTCTTCACCTACTGTATCTGGTTATAAACCTTTTGACAAGACTTGGGTATTTGACCTCTTTCTGCTGTGCCATCATCAAGTTTGTTACTGAAATAGTGATGTTAGCTAGGACTGGCCAAAAGAAAACACAGCACAAGTTTAACTCCCTGTGCTCCTTCTCAGAGAGGGACGGGGTATCCTAGGGAGGACCTCTGCAATCAGGTGACACAGAATTAAGCGGTCACTAGGAATTCTTGTGAGAAATCTTCCTGACTCGGTTATTTGACCAGCTGATCCCTGATGCACCAGTTTCTCTGGCAGATTTTAGGAAAAGGTATGTCCCCCCACAGGAGAACATCTCAAGCTGTTCACCAGCCTGCCTCCAGCCTCCGTCTCCAGTGTGATGACTGGCACATTGGGAAACAGGACTTGACAGAGTTCACCGACCCAAATCACCCAACAGAGTGCAAGCCCAGATCTTCCAGCAGAAAGTAGACCGAAACACTTTTCATATACTGTGGTGTAACAGAACGAGGATTTAAAAGAGTAATTAGACCAATTAGGAAGGAAATCTCGGTCTAAGAGAAAAAAAGATCTGAAAAGTAGATTTCCTAAACAGATGCGTTATGACTTCTAACGAAGAAAGATACTTTCAGTTGCTGTATGAAATGCCTCCCAAAGCACTTGTTTTCTGTGTTTATCTTTGAAGGAATACAGATTTCAAGTATTTTTTCATCATAGTTTTTTAACCTAAGTTTGTCTCCCAAAATGCAGGTGTTTCTGGTGTTGATTTAATCAATATTTTCCTGTATAATCCCTATGTTTTTCCCTTTGATCAACAGTGAAGAGGGGGCTAGTAGAGGGACCACAAGCTATCCAAATTGGTTACTTTCCCCTAAGTATTAATTTACATTCACCATGCTGATCTGTGTTTGCTATTTATTGACCTACACAGCTGATGTTTTTTTGAGCATAACATGGTGCTTGTGGATTGGCTGGGTTCTTTAACATTGTGTGTTCATCTCTATTTCATAAACCAAAACTATAGTATTTGCTGAAAACAAAACCCTTGTTTTCATTGCTGCCCGCTCCACAGAACCAGACATAAATTAACATATCTCCATTGACTTCAGCTGGGTGTACTGATTTTAAACAATTGAAAATATGGGCTGTGATATATTGGAGTAAATTCCTGTACTCTGATCCACATTCATTCCACTTTGCTTTTTGTAACTGAGGCACCTTCATTGGGAGCACACTTACATCATCTATGATTTGTTAATAGAAAAGTAGCTGCTCTAGTAATACGATAGATGCATTGCCAGAGATCTTGGCTGTAATTATTTTTTCTCTGGACATGTCAGCCTAGGGTGATTAGGTAATCATCTTGTATAGCTCAGATCAGCACCTTAAACTGTGTGATGAACCTGATCTTTAGACCTTTCGTCCACGGTCCCTGAGGGCAAGTAGAATTCAACTTCAGCTTTAGGCACTTCAATGTAGATGTGTAAAGAAAAGGATGCAAGGAATGCTCCTTCACAATGAGGATGGTCAGTCACTGAAAATTACTCTTAGGTTTATGTGAGGAAGAAAGCGCAACTTACTTTTCTGAATACACAGAGTATTTGTTTTTTTAGTGTGTCAAGAGCTGGCTGAGTTTCCTATATTCTCCAAAGAACACAAAACCTGAACATTTTCCATGTTCACCTGAGTTAAAAGCCCTCTAAAATAATATTATTTCTACTTTACAATTGTATCAGAGCTGAAGCACTGCAGTCTGAATTTTGGTCTTGTGACCCCTCCCGGCATACCCCCCCAAAAAAAAAAAAAAAAAACACACCCTAAATTTTACCAACCTGATGAAAGTTTTCATTTTTGTCGCCACTGAATTTGGTCTGGGTCAGGCACAGCAGTCAAATAGTAACTGTGGAGGATGAAAATGATGAGTATCACACCAAGATAAGCTTCTTCCCTCCTTTTGCACCATAATTTTCTAGGTGAAGTATTTGTAAAAGATTCTCTATTCTACAAAAAGATTACACTGCAGCAGAACAAATCCACCAATGTTTTTTGCACATTTCAAAAACATGGGGTTTCTTCATCTGTTGTAAGTCAACAAAGCTCCAAGTGAAAAGCTGACCTGACACTTAAAGTTATGGATAGGCTGTGTGAAATACTGGGAAGCAAGAACAGCTGAGCCAGGAAACTGCTAGAAGACCCAGGAACTGGTTTCCGTGTTCATGTGATACGGAAGATAACACCTACTAACCTTTCCAGACTGCAGTGCTTTAAGAGACAGAAACCAATTAGGACTCTGAGTGGGAAACTTTACACATTTTTGCACTAAAAGAAACTGTCAAACAATATCCATGAAGCTGTTTAGCCTTCTTGTAGTTCAGTACTTCTTAGAAACAACCAATGGGAAAAGATCAGAGGTTTGAAGGCTAGACTACTAAATTTATTGAAGACTTTACGACAAATATCCAATGAAATAATACCACCGAATAAGCATCAGCTTACCAATCAGCATTTTGTTGCAGAGCCAAATAATGAAAATTTGATAAGATATGATGTTTTTTTAAGCGACAAAAACCTACCTTAGCTTACATTCCAGATGGCAAAAATGGGTCAAATGGGCAATGAAATGTTAGAAAAGGGGTGAGCCCAGCCAAAGTCTTGTTTGTTTTTCCAAGACTGGGTTAGGTTAAAAAAAAAATTGGGGCTCAAGTCAGAAGTACACCACCAGAATTAATGCTTCTCAGATCAGGCAAACCAATAAGAAGACATTCAGTGTATAAGTAACAGCCAGACATTTTATTAGGTTTTCTCCAAGTTTTTCAGTTTTCAGGAATCTTAAACTGCGATTTGTTTTCTAGGTGCTTGTGAAAATAAAATAATACTCCTGAGTATATCTGAGGGGGTGGTTAAGAGAATTTTAATTATAACTAAGACCAAAGTTTTTTCTACTAAACAACCCTCTTATCCCCACCAAAGGATGTAAATCAGAGGAGAATTAGGAGAATTAGAATTCATGATGCTCAAGAAAAAATTTGTTTGCAGGAAAGGAAACTAACTGGAATATTTAAAGACTGGGGAATCATTAGCTGTCTGAACACAGTCTGTTGTGAACTGTTCCAGACAGCATTTATTCCATGGTATTTCCATATGGTTACAGGGAAAACAGAATTGCATGACAGTGAGACACTTGACCTAAAACACATGGTAAACCTAGGACATGGCAATTACAGTTCATCATGGACAAATGGGTTTGTTTTTCAGGGAGCAGGAGCACAGCAAGAAAGAATTGCTGCTGTGAGACAGTAGGGAAACAAAGACCATGCCTTCACTTGCTGCCTGCCACATTTAAGAAGATGCAGCTTTTTACTGTAAAGCTTTTATGCACGACTCCAAGTAAGGCCAAACAAACTAGACCCATGAATTAGAATAAAAACCTCTCCCTCTGGCAAGCAGCAAGTCAAAGTGTGTGAAAGGTAGTCTGGGTATCCAGCTCTCTCCACACTCACCCAATTCATCCACGAGCATGGGTTATAGCACTACATAGGCATGTAAATTCAGATCATGTGAACAGAACTATCTCCTTGCTAGACACGAAAAGTCAGGCTGGTAAATATACGACAGCTCCATTCCTATTTTGACAGTTCTGTGGGTCCAGCAATAAATTCTGGGCTGATTTTTATTTGATCCTCTCCTTGTCTCACAATAAATTTGTGCCAGCCCTAACTCTCAAAGTATGGATTATATGTTTCTCTTTCACATCATGAGACATTAAATTCCACATATATCACATGTTTATAGCAGATGTTCCTAAACAGACAAACCAGGTGCTAAACATATTTTATTCTGATGGGTAATTTTTGAAATTATTGCAATCAATGAGCTAATAATGCTGGTGGTAATGATGAAGTCAAGTTATTATTACCCATTACATTTAATCATTGACAGCAAGTTAATTGGACCTAATTGGAGAAATCATCATAAATAACACGGAGCAGATGGCAGATGTTTGTTTTTCCACTTCCAAATCTATCTCACAGAGTTATAGATAAAGTTTGGATGAAGCAGTGTAAAAGGGCAGAGAGCGTGTATATTCCCCTATAAAGCTATAGTTCACATTGGTAAAGTTGCAAGTCTAACAGGCACAGAGGGCTTTGACAAGGTTGGACAGCTAAACAAAACTTTTTAGCCGTTAACCACAGCTCTTAGTTTTTTTATACTCTGGTCACAATCCTGAGTGCTCTTAGCTGCACCAATGAGATTGGAGGGTGATGGAGGCAAAAGGGTGCAAATTCAAAAGGAAGTAGGAAAGGGAAAACTGATCTGCTCAAACAGATGTGTTTCAAATACAAACTTCTGCATCTGCCTTTATCACTGGAGACTCTTTTTGGGGAGAAATAGGTGCTTCCTGGGTGTGACTGAGGCTAGACTAACAAGCCAAACTGTTCCTCCCTGCCAAGTATAAATGGTGTCAGATGGAAATGTCAACACACAGATGTCTAAGTGAGAGGATCCCACCCAATTTGTACACAAATTGAGCCAAAGATTAGAGAATGGAGCAACAAATTACACTTCTCTTACAGCAGTATGTCCACAAAGAACAAGAAGCAATGACTACAGGAATGGGAGCAGTGCTCGTGCTTTAACCACGAGGATTTGTAGCATTGTGGTTTCAGCATAGGTCAGCAGGCCAAGCTTGCACTGCCTTTTTCTGCTGAATCAAAAGCTTTCAAGACACTGAAGCGCAGTCCAGATTAACAGCAGGCCTGTACCAATTAAGACCATCCTGGATGGTGCCCTTGCATGGCTTCAGCATGAGACAAAACTCTTCCCACTAAGTAGCTGGAGTTAGCTACCCAATGCTGGAGTGTAGGAAAGTTTAGAAATATAGAAGCAACCAGAGCATCACAATTGGCTTTCAGGTCAGAAGAGAGTCTCTCCTGCTTTTCCTTGTTTAGATTTAACAACACCATTCATAAACTCTTGTGATTTTTTTTCTGAAGTCTGTGGCTGTCATTGATATCATTACCCCTTTTTTTTCAGGGAAAAAATAAACACATAAAAAAGGGATATGACATCTTGGGATAACCCATGACTTATTATTGAGATATGCCAAGAATGTATCCTTTTGTCCCTGTTTAGTTCTATCTAGGTGTATTTCAGATTATCCTCCTGTCTAATAACTATTTGCCCGTTGTCTGATTTAAATGGGAATTGTCTCACCTACTTCTTTATACTACATCTAAACTGCAAGGAAAGAACCAGAACAAGCAGGGATGCACTCTGGGACGATGGTGTTATAAATCTGGAAATATTTTTTCATTTCTTACATCAGTGCTTTCACTCATTTCCATGTGATTCCACACTGTTAGGGGAATGCTTGACAGCAGCCTAGTAATAATATTCTCTCAGATGTAATTCGTGATTAGTGCACAGATCACCTTCTCACTGAAGAAGGGAAGAAGTTATGCAGAACCTATTGCCTGGCTTTCCCCCTCTGCTTCTACAATGTACAACTTGTAATCTGGTACTTTAAAATTGCCTTCCTCTTTTGGAAGTCTGAAACAAATAAGTGAATTAGGACTGCTAAATCCCAGAGGATGTGCTTCGTCACAGCAAGCAGGTTTCATACCCTGAAGATGGGGAACAGTGAACAGCACGGCACCAGCCCTGGGTTCTGCTCTGGCTTCTTGGTTTGTCAATCCTTGTAGCAGAGGGTTTTGAGAAAAACTGACTACAGTCAGAGTTTACTCCTAATTCCCTATAGACAGAGGGTTTATATAATGGTTTAATATTCAACAACTAAACCACAGTTAGGAAGTGAGGTATTCTGAGACCCATTGAACATTGCAGATTTTTTACTGACTCAGTCCAAGGTTATTTCATAAATTAAACCAAGGCTTTAAAATACCATAAAAAATGGTATTCCAACCACCGACAAAAAAATGTGATTTTATACTTTTTAGCTGATATACAATAAAAGGATTTTTAAAAGCTCTGGTTTTAAATTATCCTATTTTCCTACAAATGTTTCCAAATTGCTGGCCTACCTGTACAATATTGTTATAATGTTGTTTCTCTCCATTTCTTCAATATAAATGTCCATTCATTATCTTGTGTAAAATCTTCAAATGCAATCTAAATGGTTGTTTATTCATTCATCTGTACCCATACATTCACACTTCAAAAGTTTCCATACAGAAAAAAAAATTCGAGAAAAATCTGAATCTTGATCTCAGTTAAAATGTGCAAACTTACAGCTTTCCAATGCACATTTCAATTGAAAATGTTATTGCAAGACTCTGTCTCTGATACTACATCATAAAGAATACCATGAACAAAGACGCGAATGGAGAGCAGCATTAACTCTTCATATCTTCTCTCTGGTTGTTTTCTGCAGCTTTTTCTCTCTCTATTCTTTTTCCAAGTTTGATTGGGTTCTTTAGTGCAATTTAAATTCTAAAATGCAGTACTAACATGAAAATACCAATCTCTAACTATTTAAAAGCTAAGCATTTTGTGTAAACTAAAAACCTTGGTTGCCTCAGAAGTCAATGGAAAATCTTTTTTTTTTTCCATTTCTACTACAGATTCTTTGAGAAGGTGATTTTTTTTTTGTTCAAAACTTTCTGAAATTTAATTGAAAATCAGTGTGCAGGCTCTTATATACACTTGATACAAGGAGGTTTTTTTTTCTTTGTCTTCTATTACAAACTTTCGAGGCGTGTGAAGTTACATGTCCTTGGACACAGTGATTTTTCAACAGTCATTGCAGAAGAAATACTGATGCCCACACTAGAGTTGATAACTAAAGTTGGGTTATTTACCCACTTTAAATTCTGCAAGCTGAACTTTGAATTTCCAACTTTTGGCCATAACAGAAAGCTAAATATGATGCTGAACATAGCAGCTCCACAAATATTGCATTCTAGGTGGAAGTCATTCACCCTTCAGCGAAACTAAGTCAGATGCCAGGGTTATTCAACTTGCTGATGTGCAAGTTAGATATATATTATTTTCAGTAAAATAAGAAACAACTCAAATTTCTGATGTTCCCTCACTGAATTACTGAACTTAATCAAACTGATTTGGAGATTCTAATATTTGCAAGTCAGTTTTTCTGCCAAAACATAAATCTCCAGCAGGAGTGCCCTCTCTATATGTAATACTAAATAATCCTACTGATCAAAAGTTCACCAGCCCACAGTGGGTCAGTCAGCAGTGATGAGGTACAGTTGCCTAGGACAGACAGTAAGAACAGAGCTGGCTGGCACACCATGGTAATTTCCCTTTTGCTCTCTCAGGGCCTCCAGTCATTGCAACTCAAAGTGCTCCAGCATGTCCATGAAAGTTGGTGGGCACTTAGAAGTTAAATGCAAGAGTGATGAGCTTCACTCCACTTCAGTATTCGTCTGAGAGCCCAAAGCTCACCAGGATGAACCAGGTCTCCCTGTGTTCTCTTTCACACAGATTAGTGGTCCTCAAGGCATAGTACCTTCTCACTGAGAAGACACAAATACAAAGCAGCTGATGTGTAAAGACAGCCTCAGTAGATAAACTCTACCATTCCCTGAATTGCATGGTGAGTGGGCAATAGCAGCAATCTGTGAAAATAAAAACAGCTGAACCAAACACAGCAAGAAACACTGCCAACTAGCTCAAGCTAAGGTCAGTTAAGAAACAGGGAAACTCTTGCCCAGAAGGAAGGCCAAGTAGTTGCCGTATAGCAATAAACTTTGATCAGAATCCATTTACAGTGATCAGATAATCCAGAAAAAAAGTACTTTTATCTATTTTTCAGTCATCTTAGACTTCTGAAATCTTTGCTTTCATTACTTGCAAAGTGGGAGGACTTGGGTTAAACCTGAGTAGGATTAGCTAAGGCGGAACTTTCAATAGTGTCTCAGCCACACTTGCAGACATTTACACTTTACCCTTTTTAAGAGGAATGAGAAGTGGAAAGCTTTTATCACCTGCCAATTTAATATTTTCCTAAGAAAACCTAAAGTTCTGTTAATGGACAGCTGGTTAAAGTACTATTATTAGTCAATATTAAAGAAAGAAATCCTAAGACTGAAAGAGGCTTTGGAAGCAAAAGCAGCTGGGAATCCTAGACTAATAGAAATCAGATACGGAAAAGATCTATTAAGTCATCCAATCAATGCTCCAGTTAATATAGAATCATTACCAACACCATATTTTCTAGTGCTCTGTCTAGCCTGGATTTAAATATCATGAGCAATCACGTTTCTGACACTTCTCCACATTCCTGTGGACCACTCTGCCAGGAATTTTCCCCCCTGATATTCTGCCTATATTTACCTTTTCACACTATTCAATGTATGTTAACATTCCTAAAGTAATTCCCTTCCTCTTTTTTATTGTCAATTATTTTTACAAGATTTTCACTAGTTTTAATTAGCCAACCTGATTTATACTTTCCATTTTAATGTTCTAAGAAGAAAAATTTTAAAATTATAAAAGTTAATCACTTTTCAATTTTGGTCTGTTGGATCAAATGGAGATTCTAAAGTCACAGCTACTCTGGTATGGTTTGAAGCCACTTAGTCTCCAAAATGCTTGGGAAGTAGTTTGTTAGCTGGATGTATATATTGAAAGTTAAAGGGACTTTATATTTTAGTGTCGTGAGCCAGGTACCCTTCTTCACTCACTTCTTTCCTTGCCTAGGGCTTTCCCTGATAATTCTGGAGCCATACATTCCTACAGAGCTTAAGCTTTGCTACTGCTTATTAGCAATTGTGCATCAAGATATGTTCAATTATAGGTGAGTTTGAGTTTTCCTGGGAGAACTAACATTTGCACATCTTTGTTTGAGGAGTCTTTAGGAATCTTCCTTGGCCACTTGTTGCTCCCTTTTGTTGTTTTTCTCTCATAGTAAGCCTGTTGTATTATCATCATCATTTCACCTTTCTGTAAGTTGTGTTCTGGAGAAAGGTGCCAGTAGGAAGGGTTTTTCAGCTTGGGGAGTTTGATGGCCCCAAGGACTCTGTCATACAGATCTAACTGCAGGATCACATCAAACTTTTGAAAAAGGCATAGGTTAAAACTTACAGCCCTTGGAACTTTTGTTATTCAAAAGTGCTAAGTACATTGATATGCTTGCTCTTCACAGTACTGAAAGGCGGTGGCTTTCTCTTCTAGGGCTGAAGGTAGGTCTGTACCCCTTATACTTTACACTTTTGATCTTAAGGGTCCAAACAGTGATACCGCTTATGCCATGTCGAAGTCTTAAAAATTAAGTTCATGCAAGTGCAGAAACCACGTCTGATGAGGAAAGACTTGGTTCAGCATTTAGTAAGAAAGGACTGCTAAGTTTAACAACAGGAAAAAAAAAAAGGCATAACAAGATCAAGTGACTCAAATACAATGTGAAAGTTGTTTTTAAATAGTGAGGATAATTAAACATCAGATGAGGACAATTAAATGGTGGAAAAGCTTACCTAAGGATATGACAGGCTCTTTAAAGCTGTAATCAAATTTAAGTAATTACTAAAAATATAAATTAATGCTTAAATAGAAGACACTGGCCTGAGGCAAAGGCTACTGGGTGATTACATTAGTTTGCGTTATGCTACATTGTGATAATGGTCATGGATCAGAATCTATGTGTTAATTTTATTCCAATGGAGGCTCATATTTTCTTCTGAATCTGCACTAAGTATTCCTTATAAAAAATTGAAAAACCCCTTCCCCCACACAATTCCATTTCACTCTCATAACTAATCCATGATTATTAAAGGTGTACAGGCCTTGTAACTTTGCCCATATAGTCTCTAATTTTACCTTGACTTTTGATCAGAAATTCCTGATTAATTAATCTAATTCCACCTGGTTAGCTTATGGCTAAATTGTACAGTTTGCCCTAATGAGCAAATTTTTTGGCCTGGTTGTAGACTACCATTTCAGATAAATGGCCAGGTGCAGGACACAGGAAAGCTGGGTTCAAATCTCCATCTTAGGATACAGCAGTGTAACATTTCAGAAAAAAAACCAACACTAGCACTTTCTCCTAGGTAGGAGGAAAAATTCTCCAATTTAATACTGTATATCACAATGTAACCAAATAATTTTTTTTTTTTTTTGTATGTCAGGGTGGGAAAATATAGGTTATATTTCAGAAAAACTGAATATTGATCACCACATACAGAATGAACTTAACAGAACTACAAGGCTTCTAAAGTAACCCAGGATCATTTTACAGGCTTTTGAGGCAGCTTTTTGGCTCCTGACAGACTCTTTAGGTTTAGAAACACTGTTTTCAGTCTAAAAAGTGAGGCAATATCAGGTTAATATTGCATATTTATTAGAAAAGACTGACTTCTTGATACATCCTTGAATTATTAGTATTCAAATAAAGGCATTAACACAGTTTATTCACCAGAAAAAAGAGTTTTGGTTAACAAACAAAATGGAGAGTCAGAAAGTTCAATTTCATTTCTTGCCTCTGGTACAGATTCCCTGTGTGGGTTTGACTGGTTAGGAATGTGTGTGTATACTGAAGCACATATTCATATTGCCCAATTTAGATGCTGTACAGTATTAAATTGTAAGGGTAGGATATTTTTCCTAAGTCTTTAAAAATCTCTTTAAGAGAACCTGACTTAAACACTTGAAAAAGGAATTTAGGTGTCTAATTTTGCTGGTGTTAGAGCCAGGCACCTTCTGTTTGGTGATCACCCTGCTTAGAGTAAAAACCTAGCATATGTCTTGTAAAGTCCACTTCTGGTGGCACTGGACTTACAATATCACTGGAGAGAAATTCAAACTACTAACAGTTCATTACCACTTCTTTCTAAACTTTCTTTAAATCAATCCATTTTAGGACGGTCTCCATTTCAGGCTGCGCTAGTTCCTTAGGCATCAACATTAAAACTTCAGTTTGTAATAAAATATAGACTAATAAGGGGAGAGATGGAGTTTCCAGTGAGCAGAAAGAGAAAATCTTGTGACAAGGTGTAGTAAAACCAATAGCAAAAACATTCAATTCCAGTATTACAAAGTAGAATAGGAGCAAAATCATGCTAGGTGGTTTGAATGATGCATATGTGGTTCAGAAATGTGAAGGCAAACTTCTAGAATCAAATGCCAGAGCTGTCCAAAAGCATCTCCATAAACACTCTCACTGTGAGCATTTCATAGCAGATGTACTCCATATACCATGAGATATGTTCATTCTCTGTCCACTAGCACAACTTATACTAATCTGTACCTACTATGCATCTATAAGAAACCACTTTAATTCACAGTTCAACAAAATTCCTATGAATTCTGAATGCACACAGATAACACAAGAACAAAGCTTGGGATTTTTTTGAGTGTCATTTTCCATGGTTTTAAATAGAAAAGAACAAATAAATGTTAATACTACATTTACAACTACTAATATCACGTTTACATGTGTCTAAATTTTCTGATCACTTCTTTTTTTATTTTTTTTTCATTTAGCTACAGCAGTAAAGAAAATTACTTGTCATCAAGATACACACATTCATTTAAATCTGCAAAACTACTCACCCACATAGTGATGGTAGAAAATGGCCTTTAGGTGTCTAAAATGTAGGCACCCTGTCTAAACTAGTTATCCAGGTTTACTTTACATTCAGTGTAGAGTCTGCAATGTTACTAAGAAGTAACTAATCCTATACTAAAAAAATTTCCAAAGATAACTCATTTTACTTTCTCTTAAAAGTGTTTTTGTTTCCATTGACTATGGAGAAACGCTAGCCAGGACTGACATTAGATGCCTTACAGCTGAGATTAAGTCAGATGAATCCCACCTGGCTGCTGGTTTTGCCTCTTAATTCTCATGTACTTAGGAACTTAGCTATTTTATTAGTTATAATCACAAAAATATGATTAGAGTAAATAAAAGATGAGCAGAAACAATGGATTGAACAGTGCAATTCCAGAGGAACACTTGACTCTAGGCAACAGTACGACTGGAAAAATGTATCCTCCTATATCGTCTCCTGCTACAAGGGATACATGTAATTCACATTTCCGCTTCTCTGAGCACTCAGCTGCAGCTTGTTGCTGCTAATGACAGCAAATGAACTATTTTCACATGACAGAAGTAGAAGAAGATGGAGGTACCTGCACACTCTCATCTCATCATTTGACATTTTCACAGTGAGTCTCACATTGGTGAAGCTGGGCTGAGTGTCTGGTTTTGGATGGGGGTTGCTCTACAGCAGAATAATTTAAATTGTCCTGTTTCAGATTGTGTTTTGCAGACTACACGTTTCTCTCGGACTCTCCATTCAGCTGAGAGCATTACAGGCTAGTTGTAACATGAAAAAAGCTATGCCTGTCCATAAATCCTTTGTACTCTTCCTCATCAAGTAAGATGCCTTGGACTGTGAAAATTTCTCTTTTGCCAGTTTATTTTTCAGCTTATTTATGGCACTTACAATAAGTGTATGATCTCCAAGTATCTGGAAAAGAAGTCATGTACTTTTGCCTTGAACTCAAAAATGTCAGTCCCTGTTCTTTTGAGGATGTGAGTGATTATTAATGTTCTCTGATGCTGGCTTTCTTAACAGAACTCATACTGGAGAAAAATCACAACAGAAATGTCTTTGTTTCCTAGAATCTGGCTCCAAAACAATGCTCTTTCACAAATGCTAGCAATGCCCAAACACCCAATCTTGCTTACTGGAAAATTATAAGCATGACATTTCACTAGTAAAATGCACTTATCACACAAAGTAACTTTTCTGTTTGATTCTATGAAGTTGCATCTTTAAAAATGAAAACCTTTACATACCAGTGACTTCCTATGGAGTTCTTCAATACTCATAAGCATCCTGGGAATCAGTCCCTGTTCCTTACAGAGTGCACTTGAAGCTATTCATCTCCAGGTTTCATGCACTGGTCATGTTCAGAATACACTGGTGTGTGCAGGGATCAGGGCTTCACTGGACATGTGATCTATCCCTCTTTGTCTCGTGTCTTGCCAGTTCTACACTGAAGTCCTAGTTACTTCTCCAGCACACATAAGTAACCATAGAAATAAGTAAAAAGATTAAATTCCTCTAATTTGTGTCTTTTTCATATACAGAAACTGAAATATTGCAAACTTTATTAATTGACATGTAATGTTTTTAAATTATCTTCACTCTAATGGTATTTTTATCACCAGCAGCACTTCAGAGCCTCACAAGCATCATAGTTATCCTCCAGAAACTTCAGAAAGGATTGCCCCGTCCCATTTTTTTACTATAGTTCAACTCAGTATTCATTCTGCAATGTTTCTGCTGGGTGCTCTTTCACTTACATGTTGAAGGAAATCATGAATTTTTTCACATGCTGTGATTTTTCTGGGAGTCTGTATATTACTTTTGAAACTAGACACAAGTGTTATACATTTATAATGTGTCCCAAGAAGTCTACCATTTCTGAGCCAGCAGACTTCCCCCTCTGATACTACTGTTTAGACTCACTAATAAATTGATTCTTCTGGGTGCGTTTTATTGTTTATTGTTACTGTTTGCAAATATGTTCAGTTCTGTGCAAGACAAAAACGAAGGCAGTCCAGTCCCCAGAAAACTTTCCTCTAGGATATGGATAGAGAAACAAGGGACTCAGAACTGCTGAGCATTAGGTAGCTCATGAAACCAGCTACCTCTGGTCACTTTTTCTCTTCACTAAGACCCTCAAGAATTAGACACCAAAACTACATGCCTAAGCTGAAGCCTGCCCATATGTCTGCAAAGATGAAGTGGAAGGTCTCTTTTGACTCTTAGGTTGTTTTTTGGATATGCTTTTTTCTTCATCTTCTGTTTTTATTACTTTCTTTCACTTTTTTGATCTTTGAATACAGAATTAAATCAAGACAGAATTGAGGCCACATGTTAGAATATTATTCACAGGCTTTGCTGCTATTCTCTGTGTTAGTATTGTCATTTTCCTCTGGCATTATTTCTGTACAATGATAATAGCAATTCTGTGGCACCAGAATTATCCTGGAAGGGTGATATTTGCTACTATCTTGCCCATGTCTGAGGGCAGAATTTCATTGGCTACGAAACATGTGGTATTTTTGAAGGGAAAATACTTGGGCACTGAACAGTCTTAGAAAGATGCCATCATGGGTAGATGAAATGTATTCTACCATTGGAATCAGCAGATTTCGTTATTTCATTGGAGTGTACTTTTTCTCATTAGCAAATATGCCTGCACTAGACTAGTTTTGTTATATACCTTTAGAGTATGATAATTTGGTCTACCTTTCTGCTTAAGCTCTAAACTTGAAATCCTTCTTCATGAACGCAAGCCAAAAAAGTTTTCATCATCTTATTGAATAGAAATGAATACAAAAGTGAGTGCTCAAGCATTTTTTTCCCCCCTGACCTCTCAGTGTTAAAAAAAAAAAAATCACAATACTAGTCAGTATATTAGAATACCATTGTCAGAGAAAATCAGGATAATAAAAAAATCCTTATTTCAAGCTATTTAATTATTACTTTTTTTTTATGGCCAGTTTGTTCAGAAAATCAACATGCAGCTGCTCCTCTCAGATTAATGGAGTTTTTAAGTGACAGAATAAAAGAAATAGAATATATATATACTGTTAACATAGACTAGCTGTAACTTCACTGAATTTCATCAATATCTATTCAAACATGTGTTCAGCTAGGTCACGTTGAAAATATCTTTTAAACTGAAAGAAGCCCTAAAATTATTACCTTGACACTGCAGGTAAGTCTAAAGTTTTTTGTTTTATTCTAGAGCTACATTGAAGGTTATGGAGGATCAGAAAAATTAAAATGAAACCTCTTATTTTATTTTTAAAAGTAATATTAATGTATTTTCCCCTGGCTGATAGGTGTTTTGGGTTAAGAGGAACATTGGAGAAGAAAATTGAAATAGGGAAGGGAGAATGGAAACTAAAATTTGTAACTGAAATCTCTTTAATGATCACAAGCTGTTTCCATCTGACTGGCTGTAGTTTTATTTTAAAAAAAAAAATAACTCTTATCTTCTCCAGAAAAACAAAATGTCTTCTGTTTAAGTGAAATCTTCAAAACAGCTTCAGGGCAATGTGAAAGTAGGCTGGATGTTAAGCCTTGTTCCTTTTATCAGTGTCTTTACCCGTGATTTGTAGCCATGGGATACATTACAGCTAAGTATCAGATAAGACCCTGTGTTCTGGCACAGCAGGCAATGAAAGGCCATGAGCACTGCTTTCTATGACCTGAAACTCCCCAGCAATCTGGTCAAAAGATGGCTTCACCACCAAGACCTCTGTTGTGCTGGAATGGGACTCATGGAGCTCATGCCTGGACTTTATCTGTGGGCTGGAGTTGGCAGAAGGATGGACTTGGTTGGCACACGTGAAGTACAATGTCTGGTTTAGTGTTATGAGGGAATTAGTACCACATGTAGAATACCCATACTTTCACAAAACATGCAGAGAGGAGGCAGTCAAAATCTCAGATTTAATTCTTGTTCAGTACTAACATAGCTACTGGCATTAGTTCCTTTTTAAAAGCCACTGAAATGTTTGTGGAAAGAATATGTGTGGTAACAAACTATGGGTTTGCTTTATTTTGCATGAGATCACCACTTTAAGTTTACTGTAGGTCTAAAGTATTTCACCCAGGTTTGAACCTCAGGTCTACAGCAATTACCATGTTAGAGTTCATCTGACTTCCCCCAAAAGTCTTGGTGAGCTATTTATTGTTTTCCTGATGAAATTGTGGAAATGTCGTTGTATTGCTACTGCTGATCTACTGCTGGTGTATTTCATTTGGGGGTACTGAAAAGCTCACAGCACACATCCAAGCAAAGGACAAACCACAAAAATTAACCTTGTGTTGCCTGTTTGGAGAAAACATGGTTTAAATGGTTGGTCTTGGTGTGTCTCAAAGGATCTCTGAAATGGATTTGGAGCCAGCCTTGTCCATCAGATAATCTATGTGTGAGAGCTAAATAAAAGAACCTTGGGGAAAGGTGAAAAAAGAGTAGGTAATTAAATATTAGAAAAAGGGGAAAATAAAAATTTTATTTAGACTATTCTTAATGGGTTCTTTTAATTGAGTTGACAAATACATCATGAGGCAGAGGTTAACTAAACAACCTCTGGTGAAAACTATACAGAATAACTTAATTAAATGTTGCATGAAGCAGAGAATTCCATGACTATTCAGTACACAGGGTATTCCCTCTCTTTTAGTTAGAGAACATTTATTACCCACTAATTGTGTCTTGATACTCAAGGAAGACAGATGATGTGGTGACAGATATTCAAGTTTGTGAACTAATGTTCAGTCTGTTATAGAGAACAAGAAAAGTCAGTAGAACTTTTCCCCATAACAGCTTGCTTATTTTACTGCTCTCTGCAAATGGAGTTGAGCAATGGTTCCTAAAGGTTTGGAGTGGGTTTTAGGGATGGAAACACAAGAGACTCAAGTCCCCTTTCTCAAGTTTTTATTTTAACCCTAATATGTCTTTGAAACCAAATGACACCAGCAGAAGTGCTCTAACCCTAGTCTTTTCCTGTTTTTATACAGACTTTTAAAGAGTTTGTTAGGCAATTGTCCATCTCTGTCTTAGTCTGGCACAGGATGAGTGTATGTTATGTTCTTTTGAGATGTCAGGATTTGCCAGAGGGGACTCTATTTTAAAGGAAACTAATTGCCATGACCAGCTGAACAGTTAGACACTCTAAACAGGGTCCAGCTTAATATCCAAAGGTTTGTAACAAAGCAAAAGATATAACTATATTGACATAAATCTACAGACCATCTGAAGGATCTCTCTTATGATTTGCGTAATCATTCTTACTGCTCTCAGGTTTTACTAAACAGGTCTTAAGTCATCTGTTCATATGCAGACAACTTACACCTCTGGGCTACATGTCTGCCACATAAATCATCTCATTTCACCTCCAGCAACTCCAGAAGGGATCTGCAATAATCATGTGCCATATTCATTGTCTGCAAGCAGATGTCTCAGATACCTTACATATCTCAGAAGGTATTAGCCACTAGTATGGAGAGCTAAATCAAATCCTTTCAACCATTGACTGCAGTAGGATCTTAGACACCTAGTACACAGACAGCCTCTTGCATTGTAGACACTTAGAGCCTGAAACTGATGATGCCTCAAATTTTACTGATCCACTCAGAGGGACAAAATAAGAAGCAATTTTGTTACATGTTAGTCTTTGATATAATTCAGCAAAAACCTTGATCAGTCATAGTAATTAAATGTTCACAAATTTGTTTTGATTCAAAAACTCATTTAGATCAAATTCTTTTGTTGACTTTGATGAGTACTGGGTCACTTCCCCAACAGGGTTATTCACGCAAGTCATAATGACTTACAGAAGAGTTGTGTAGTCTCTAGACACAACATCTGCCTTCCTGCTATTCTGAGCTTCTGTTTTAGGATTTCACTTTATTATGGCAGCTTAGTGTAGGTGAATACACTGATCAAGATATTGATGAAATTATAGGTAAAGTTTTATCAGTGCTTGTCCCTGCATAAAAGATTTCAAAACATCAATATAAAGTTCACCTTCTTATGTTATTCACTCTTGGGCAGACAGAAAATCAGATGCTGTACACATAAAAGGGTGCAAACAGAATGATCTTAGAGACTTGTTTGTGAAAACACCTGTAGGATTAATAATATCATTGATAGTTTCCTTTCCATGACATGTGTCTAAACATTTAAATCAGTATCACTTCCCAGAGCACATTCTGACTGGCAGGATACTGGCTGGCAAAATGAATCTGCAGCACCTGTTCTTCCCAAGGCCATGCAAGACCTCTGTGGGCAGAGCAGTGCTGGTGTCCTGTCCTGAGTGATGCAGACATTTGAGAAGGCTCTCTCTCAGCTCACACGTACTCTAAAGCTCTAATTTATTACTTGGCTTGTAGTAGGATTCCCAACAGAAATGTTCACAGCGTTGCTTGCCAGTTGAAGGACCTGCTCATGCCCTTCAGAGAATTTGCAGCTCAAAGGCTGTCACCAGTTTCCTTGGCCAGCACATTACATGGTGAGGCCCCGTAGCTCACACAGAGAGGTGAGGTGTGGACTAAAGAGAGGTGAACTCAAGGAGAGGAAAAACACACCAGTGATAATATCAAAGGAGAACAGCAGATAAAACAGATGTAAGGCTGCAGCCTTACATGGGTCATCTGAGATCTCTGATCACCTTTATCTTGTTTCAGACCCACAACTAGAAGCACATTTTTGTGCATTGGCCCATATCCATTTTCAGTACAATGGTGATGTTGTTTCTTTAAAACAGTATGGATTCATCTAATGAAAAAGCAAGTAAAAATGATCTGTACTCCCTTTACCAGAATATCCTAATCAAGAACATTTTGATAACAGCGTAAGATTCTCAGAGCTGAAGCTAAAGAGGGCATTTCCCAAGGCAGAAACTGGCTTTTTCTTTTCTCCTTTGCCAGTTTTCCCACTACAAATAATCACTACTACTACCAGATTCAGCATAGTACTAGAGTGATTTTTATCCCCTCCCTCCCCCATATTGCACCAAAGTCCCACAGTTTGAGTACATCTCAGAGACTATTCTGTTTCTCAAATGGAGATTTTTCCTCCCAGCAGTAAACATTTTCCTCCAGGGGTGTGAAGCATTCATGCTCCTCCCTTCAAATAGGAGATGCAGCTAAAACAATGTCCCAACAAAGACACACAAAGATGTTCCACATTCCTGGATGCTCCCTCTGAACCACAGTCCATATAAATTCAAGAAAAGAGGCTACTCATCCCAGGGTGCTTAATCACCATAGGATAAATTACCTGTGAGAAACATGGTAGAGTCTCATCTCATGCCTTTTTGATTACAGAAGAAGAAGCACAATGCAAACTTTTATGCTAGAAGTTTACCTCTCTATCTAACTGAGTTTATCCAACTGACCTTTGCAGGCAAGATCTGCTGGCTCTTTCCCCTCCTCGAGCATCCCAGGGATGTTATTCAGCTTAGAAAATATGGAAAGGAGGGTAACCTTGGGGCAAATAATTTGTCTGAGGTCTATATGAAAAATCAAAACCTCATCCTTCAGTCCTCAACATCAAATGTGTCAAAGAGTGACATGTTGACCTAGTAGTTTCAGCATCTTGGAGCCCAGGTTCAGATACTATAAATTAACACCTGCTATAGACAGCATTAGTCAATTCATTAATTTGTGCACCTCTAATAAAAAAGAAACCTGTATTTAAAGCATGTTTGATATCATCCTCTGTTGGAAATGGGACTGTGGTCTAGCCACTGATAATAAGCTGAGACAAAGGAAATGACGATGGCTGAATTCAACCCCAAACAGGAATGGGTCTGACAAATTTGAAATTAAGAGGCCTAGTTTTTCACCTAGGTTTTTACTTTTTTTTGCTGTTCTCTGGTCTTAAAGATGCAGTGTTTAATTTATAATATCTTATATAAGATTGTACTACAAAGTTTTCACTGTTATGCCCACTATTTTTTTAGGACCTTTTAAGATTTCTTTTTCTTTTTTTCTTCTTTTTTTTTTATTTTTTTTTAATATGTAAATAAATAATTGTAGCCAATTTCTCATGACATTTTGGAGATCTATTTTTATAGTCAGCTTTGTTATCAGACATCTTCATAACCCCTTTCACAACCACAAATAGTAATGGCTGACCTGTGAGACATAGCATACATCTCAGAGGATTTGCAATCTGAAAATCATTACCTACAGGCCAAAAGGAGAGAGGAGAAGCATAGGGACACTTTGGGCTTCCTATTCCTTTCTACAAGATCTATGCAATTGATATGCTGGTCATGAAAGAACATACTGTTTGGACACCTGTGCCAACCAAGAAGCAACCATCCAAGATGTTTCATAATCACACTTATTTATGGAATCAGAAGAGCATGCCAAGTCAGGTGGGAAAATAAGAGACAGTGTTTAAATCATAGCAAGTATTACCCAGTGAGGGGGCAAGGGGAAGCAATGCTGTTGTTAAGTGGTGAGTAGGGGGGAGAGGGAGGAGGAAATTGCAGAGAGTGATTAGATCCCACAAATAACCAGAGGATTCGTCAGGGAGAGGGATGTAGTAGAAGAAAATGGAAGGTTTTTTCTGAGTCAGGGATAAAAGAAATAAATTGAACACCATAAAAGCAGCTTACTGAACCCCAGTCTCTGAAAGAGGCACCAGCAGTAAGAGAACAAAGTCAAACAGTGTCAGCCTCCCCAAACATGGATGGGTGCCACAGGACTGAATGCAAAAGAAAACACTAACCTGGACTTCAGGAAAATGATGAGGTATCCTATCTACTCCCTGGCTTTCAGGGGATGTTATTCAAAGGTAGGTGAGAGGAAGCACCTGGGCACCTGGTTGACTTAAGCCATGGAATGTCATTTGCTCAGGAAAAAGTCACTAGAGAGGCAAACCACCAGGGTAATGAATGACAAGTAAATGAGAAGCTGAAATGGGAGAGGAGCAGGCTCGAAATGGTTGATAGGGATGCTTTCAAACTCAGCTGGTCACCTCATATATTCTCCACAAAACTTTCAGTTTCCCCTTGAGTCCTTCCCATTCAGTCTTTGTTTGACACTCTTACCAATCTACATTTCCTAACAGCTTTTCCAACTCCCATTCCCTTTCCTGATATCCTTGCCAAATCCAAGCAGTATCTTTTTTCCCTTCCCCACATCACATACCAGAACATAGTTTTCACAACCTGAGGGTGCCAGCTCTGTGTTGTGCATTAAAATGACATTAAGCATTATGTGGATCCACGGAAGCTAGAATATTTTTTTTGATGGGGTGGGGGTAGAGGGATGAGAGAGAAGGAAGAGGCCTTGTAAGTGGGCTCTCTTTAGCAGAATATCCTACAAGAAACATATGATAATCTAATCATCACAGATATTTGACAAATGCTACTCAGTTCATTTTTTCCCTTCCTGTTGACATATCCCAGGCTTTATGCTGAGCTTCCCAAAGACGGATTGTGCATACAGCAAATATCTAGAGGAATGTAAAAGCAAAAAAACAGAAACACTACATTTGGGAGAGATTCCTTCACACTGACTTCTTCAGCAAGACCTGCAAATGAAGTTATTAGGATAGTTAACACAAGCCAAAGGTATCTGAAAGCAAGCAAATATTTTGTCATGAATAGTACCAATGTTTAATTTTACCATTTAAACCAGCATCCACACAGTAGCTATGATTTAGCCCTTTGGTAGCATTATCTAGCCTTCATTTTTTTGACTGGGAAAAATAAAAGATAATGAAAGCTAAAAAAAAAAAAAAAAAGACTTTATTGAGAATCATAATGTGTTGTTTATGATTAAAATTATATGAGCTGTAGCAAAAATTGTTTTTAATAAATAGTAGTTTAGGAACTTTTCCTAGAAGTTTTATAAAAAGAAAATGTCAGAGGAAGTTACCAGAAAAACATAGGAATAACACTTACTACAGATGATTATTGTCATTTTAAGAGGATACCTAGCAGAAAATAAAGTGTAGTTGAAAACATAATTTCATTTTCTGGATTTTGCAAATAGATTTTTTTTTTGAAGGCACTATAAAAATATGGAGACTTTCCATTTTTCCTTAAAAATCAGTGTCATTAAGTTATTTTTCCCTGATTTCCTGTTGAATGAAAGTGAATATCAAAATGGGAACAGTGCTTTTCCATGTTTTCATATTGTTTGTGAACTAGAAGGCACGGAAAGCAAAGAATTACAGAAAGGGCATGTAACAGACGACAAGGAAGGAACGACATTTTCCAGAATTTCATCAGGAAAATAGTCTTTCTTGTAGGAAAGAATATGTTAAAACCTCAAACACTTATGCATTTTATGAAAACAGTCTCTCTTCCTGATTTTCATGTTACTTCTAGTATATTAAGAGTGTCTCACTTGGCAGCAAAGGAGCTAATTGTACTTTACGCCTTAGAGCTCAGATAACAGCTGATCCATCTTGTTGAGCTAAATCTCCTTGGATGATGCTCAGAGTGAGATCAAGGCTTCATGTTCCCCCAGTTCTCTACCCATGCTGAGGAGGTCACACTTTGATTCCTGGACTTTCATGCAGGAAAGGATTTACAGTCTCTAAGATGCTTTGCTTTTCACAGATTTAAATTCTTAGCCCTGCTTAGCAAGTATCAGCTTTATGTTTGGACCCCAAAATGTCAGATGAGAGGAAGGATATTCAGCAACTCCCTGTATTTATTTGACATTCCAGAAAGAATACATGTTGTGTGGACAAAAGCAGTGTTTTACAAGTTTTCACATCGCATTCTGAAAGGAGTGTTTTCTTTATAATCTATGTATCTTTATGTAGGCTGTCAGCCAGGTTAAGCAGTGTGATGCAAAGGCTGGGCAGAGGGCCTCTATTCACAAAGGAACACTTATTTCACTTCATCTTACATGGCTATCTGTACCGCCAAGCTCATGCTGAGGGATGTTCTACACACATCACACAGTGTGTGTTGTGCTCCTGACTCTCTCCTCTACTTTTATTGCTTTTGTGCAAACCAGGAGGTGGGACCAACAAATCTAACTATCAGCAGTGGTGATGAGGCAGAGGACAGCTTTTGAAAGGGAGCCTACAATTTTAGCTGTTTGACATATCTTGCCATCAACCCATGTTATTGCCAAACATAATTTCTCTAGTTTCACAGTGTCATGCCCTGAAAGAGATTCCTTGGAAAGTGGTAGCAAAGCAGACCACTCTGAAGGGATGATATAGTGATGCTAACAGCCATAACATGGCATAGTGCCATGCTCTCTCTTTGAAATGTACAGTGAGAAATGGCCTGTATTTTCATGGTAATATATTATCTGCCTGAGAAGCAAATGTTGCAAAGCACAGAAACTCAACCCTGATCCATCAGTAACACAGATATTTTAGCAGAATTTTTAGTAGTGCACTGGCAGAGACATTTAGCAGAAAAAGAGTTACTAGTGGAGATCACAATATCTTTAATGCATTGTTCAATTAAAGATCATTTTGTCATGCTGAAGCTTTCTCATTTCCAATCAAAAAGATAGAGGTCCCGAATGGCTCCAGGTCACTGGAAGAAGCATGTTCAACCTCTTGTTGGCCTTTCTTTTTAGCACCCTGGTTAAATTTGAGCCAGAAAATTCAATATATACAGTTGAAATCCAGTACATACAATAAAAGATGCAAGGGTCTTCATCAAAACTAAAGTGGATATGTAGAACTTAGGCCCAACATTTTGATCCAAAACCCACCCACTGAACTGCAGCTTCAGCAAGTACCTAAATTCTTATTGTTTCCTCAACTGGTGTGCAGATGTTTTACTCTCTGTTTCTGCACATGTCTCATGCATCTGGGTTGGTGTATCATTCCTGTCTCTCTCAAGTACACTACTCCTTTGACCACAGGCAATGAGTGACTTAAATCATGTGATCAGATCATCTCTTATCTGCATAATGATTGACTTGAATACCACCTAAAACCCAACACCTTTTTCTGAAAACAGTTGCAATTATAGGTGGTCCCTTGACCTTTGAGATGCAACATCCCACTAGTTAAAGCTGCTGCTCAGGCTGCAGGAGATACCAGGGCTCCACAAGGTGATAGCAGACACCATCTCACCTACTCAAATACAATCATGCAGCAGAAACAAATGCTACTTCTGTGAACCCACAAAAGACAAAATGAAGCACAATTCAGAGGATTAGTGGCTAAGATACTGGTGTGGCGGTGAGTCGAAATTAATTTTGTTCTTTTTTTCCTAGATATTAATTCCTGCTTATTTTAGAAAGTGTTGCAAAGTATAAAGATTTGTCTTTTTTGTATAGTGTCATTTGAAGGAAAACCATCTTCATTCAACTTCCAAGAACAATGAAATAATGACAACACTGCGTGGCTTCAGAAGTCTGACATGAACAGGATGCTACAGGGGATGTATCCATACAATCAAGCGAAACAAGCCAGTTAAATGACCCTGCCATAATCCATCTCTCCTACTAAGTGAAACCAAACCTGATGAGCTCCAAAGAGGACTCTCCAAATTCCATTGTGCTTCATAACTTTATCTAGGTACACCATTTTCCTGTTTTCTGGTTAATATTTTCCCCAGTTTGCATGCAGTTTTACAAAATGCACCAGTTTTATTAAATTATGATGCAAATGTTTCTTTGTCAACAAGTACTTTTTTTTTTCCATTTAGGTTCATATACATACATATATGCACCTTGTGGTTAGATTTCAGTACAGTTGCAAAAGAATTAGTTCCTGAACACTAGCAAAGAATTTAGTCAATAACCAAGGGAAGAAAGGCAGAGAGATAATGGGAATTAATAAGCAAAGCAAGGTGCAATTAACTGGAGTCTTCTGGACTTTCAGCCATTTTGCATTTAGTACCTGAAGCAGTGTCTAAAATCATTATCAGTGTGATTTGATCTGGACTTATCATGGCTGGAGTAATTCAGATACTGAGCTACAAAGGAATAATGATGTAATCCTCATACTTGCTCTCTTTGTAGCCAGCAGGTGCCTTAAAGCCCATAATTCCAGATGACAGAGAGTTCCCCTGACAAAGAAGATCATTTTAAAGACATGTTTCAAGCACCAATTGCAAACCTTGGCTCCGGTTTTACTTGGGTTTATCTGCATGCCTGAGGTTTATGCACAAAAAGCCACTTCGCAGTACTGACAATCTCACAATAGAAAAAGTTTTTTATTATCCTGGAAGACAACAATGCCAGAGCTAGTTTTTATTAAATTAATTGCTTGTTCCCAATTCTTCCTTTTTTATTTTATTTTGTTTTCCATTGGGGGCTTTCCTAAAAACAGTAAAGCCTGTGGATTTTATTTAATTTTGTTTGTAAACACATCACTTTAATGCAACATCATTCAAAATGCAGAAACATAGGCAAAAAAAATGCAAAAAATGCAAGAGAATATTTTACTGCTGCAGACTCAGTGTTTGTGTTTCTTACTTAAAAACAACCACTAAACAAACAACAAAACAACACCAAGCCAACCAAATAAAAATAAAATAAATTGTCGAACTATAACCTTTCCCTCAGAATGTTGGCATTTTTTATAGAGCGCATCAATGTGCAAAAATCTAATGCTATCAGAGGCCATTATAAAGTCCTCATAGACATTAAAGTTTTTCTTGCCATTTAACATTGATATAATTCTGGTTTTTTGCAGATTATTAGTAACATCAACAACAAACATGTTTAAAATTCTACCTTGACTACAATGTTAAAAAAAATGTGTTATGAATAACTTTGTTTTTAATATCTAAGCTCCACTAACTAAGCAAGAGTAGAGACGTTATTGGCAAAAGCTGGTCAGAGGAAATTAATATGTTTCTTCATATTCATTCAGAGCAAACCATCTACCTTGACTTCATCCAAGAATTGAGTTCAGTGTTGATTCACAGTAAGTTTCACCTTCTGAAGCCTCTGCTGTCACAAGAATTTCACTATTTCTGTCTGAAATTTCATAAGACCAATTCTGACTAAAATGAAGGAAGGGTTAGAAAATCAGCCCAAGTAAGGGCTTGTGTTTGTCTAGTAGACTAAAAGTTAGTCTTTTCCTACAATGAAAGAGGAGATTTGCATAAGTGGATCATACTTTCTACAATTTCAGCTGGGAAAGACTTCAATCTACTTCAGTAGATCTTGCTGAGATTTAACTATTGGGATTAGTTTGAGATATGAGGTAGAAGTAAATGTAACTGTTGAGAATAATTTCTGTCTTCAGATTCTGGCTATTGCAATTAAGTAGACACTGGTCAGTTCATCTCTGCAGCCAAGTGATGGAAGCTGTTCTGGAAAAGTGATGTCCTTTTATGACCAGTAGACCCTGTGAGGTCCATGAACTACTCCAAAACCACCTGTGAATGGTACAAATGAAATGCTATGGCTTAAATTCAGTAAGTGAGGAATTGTACCTTTACAGATTTTCTGAGTCTCCCATTCAGAAAGGATGAAAACCACTGTTCCAAAATATTTCCATGCCAGTCCACCCCGTGAGGGTTAATGGCATACACAGGAGTTCTGCTAAATGTCACAGTAGTTACTATGCTCTAATCCTGATCCTCAACCTACTGTAGCTGCTATAAAATATGTAGTAATAATTTCCTGAGGCAGGGTAATGTATAAGGAATGTCAGACCAGGCTCTGGACATATTTGCCTTAGCTCTGTTTTATTAAAGTGAAACTTTTATTAAGGCATGTGGTGAATTGAGCAATCTGCATGATTCATGCAGTTATAAATGTATTGCTACACTCACAATAAATCAATGAGCCATTGTCGTATGTTCACTGTAGAGTAGATTAAATAATAAGGGGGAAAATCAATGTGGAAGTATTATTTGACCATATGAAAGTATTAAAAATGTACTTTGAATGTATTAAAAGCACCGAATTTTAGTTGAGCTAAGCTTTATTCCATAAACAAGTTTTCTTGTATGCAGGGTATTTATTTACTCACGGTCTATATAAGAGTCAATATAATTAACCAAGTTAAATTATGTCTTTTGCTGAGTTATTTCTGATTGGAACATACTCTCACAATTTGCACTGTAAAACTAAGGGCCAAGGCTCCAATCTGACCTCTGCATACCCTCAACTTTACTGCTCAGGGGGAAACATGAGAAGGAACCACTCCTTCAGGACTAGGATTGTCATAGGAAGATGCTTATTCATCACTCCATTGATGCCAGAGTTGAAAAGGGTCATTTTGGGTTGGGGCTAAAAGGAGTGGTTGTGGTTTCTTCGTGGTTTCCACATACCTCTGATTTTCTCTCAGCCCTCTCTGAATTCTTATCTGCTCTGAGCACAGCAAACCTGTGCAAGGCATTTAGGGGGCAAGTGAGAGTGAAACAGATTAAACATTCTCTTCTCCTTTTCCACAAGAGAAGGGAAGAAATAGGTAAAAGACTTCTACCAGTTCCTGGATGAAACTGTGATTGTTGAATCAAAGTGGTCATGTAGAACTGAATACTGTCTGTAAGTATCACTGTAACTAAAGAAAGAGGTAAGCACCAAAAGCACTATGTTTTAGAATTTGCATGTGAATGACATTGTTTCATAGTAAGAAACAAAGTATGCATTTCAGTCATAAACTTATGTGTTTCTTCTTCTCTAATACTCCCATTCTCTAGTGGCTTATTCAGATTGTTTGAAGGCCTATTCTAATTAAATCAGAACAATTATAATAATTATTTTTCCCATTATATTTTGAATGAGCACCAGGAGCAGAATCTTGTATCTTTACCATTATAAAATGCAATGCTGAAATATATTAAATTTTCTTTAAAATTACAGCTTTAATCTGTGTAATGTAGATTCATTTTCTTTACAACGTTTAACAGAAACTGCCTCTGTTACTGTTGCTAAGCCATTGCAAAGGTTGAATAGATTTCTGATCTGACCTCAGGGACAACAACTTTCCTTCAAGGAGTGGAAAGATCTGTGTGTCCAAGGGACTAGCAGTTGACTATATAACAACCACAAGTCTCCAAAATCATTCCCAAAATATGCTTTAAAATCTACAAACCATATACTTGATAATCCCCTTAAGGATAAATAGTCCAGATACAAAGCAGAGAATTGAGACTTGTGTCCAGTTTTTCATATTCTATCATGTCAAACAGCCATTCCCAGAGTATATTTCTTAATTACAAAGCTGACCAGTCATAGACTCTACTCAGAGGGGTGACTAATTGGAAGCAGTCTGACAACATGATTTTTCATTTCTCAGGAAAAGCAGAAAGTCAAATGCAACATCCAATGCTATGGATCATCATGTAGATTCTGGGATTCTTCTGGGCAGGACTTTGGATCCACAGATCAACTAATTCTTTAGTAGAAATGGTCTGTCTTTCTGATTGATTGCTGTAAGAATAAGGACAATATTTATGATTTACATAAAGTAGTGTGTTCTCAAAATCTGGTTCTGAAATAGAGTTTAGAGTGCTCAATTTTATCTAACAGCTAAGTTGTTAACTAAATTTCACATACCAAAAGGAACCCATTATATGCTGACGTGCTATCTGTGACTTAAAAGGCTGTTGTAGACATTCCTCATCACCAACTATACTCACAAGCCAAAACACCATATTCTGGTTCACAACAGTCCCCAGGTCCTAAGCTTACAGGTTAAAAGGAGTTTGAATAAAATAGAATCATAGAATCGTTAAGGTTGGAAAAGACCTTCAAGCTCATTGAGTCAACCTTTGATCAAACACCACTGCATCAACTAAACTATAGCACTAAGTGCCATGTCCAGTCATTTCTTGGACACTTCCAGAGATGGTGACTCCACCACTTATCCTTAACAACCAGTTCCAGTGCTTGACAACCCTTGCAGAGAAGAAATTCTTCCTGATGTCCGACTGGAACCTTCCCTGGCACAGCTTGAGACCAATTCCTCAACCTGTTCCTGTCACAGACCAAAATCACAAACATGTTAAGGATTTTCTCCTTGTGGGAAAAGTTCAACAGCTCATGCAATCTCCTTCCACTTATCCTAGCCTAAACTGGCCTCTTTGTCATGAAGCTTGGCAGGAATAGCTTAAATGATAAGAAAGGGAATAATAGGAGGATTTGAACTGCCAGCACCTTCAAAACTATGCAGGGCCCTGAAGCCAAATCTTTGTGATGCAGCAGTTATTAGCTATGATACACTGAAACAGGTTGGTGGAGAGCTGGACAACATCCTTTTACCTTCAGTCTCTTCCCACGTTAGTAGACTGGTGATATTTATGAAGTCAAGCTCAAGACTTTTCAGCATATGCAGTGACACTTGACCATTGGATGTCACTTACATTTAATAAAGCTGTAAATATTATTCCAACTCAACTTTTAGGATACGAAGACAATCTTGTAAATTCTGTGACTTTTGACAGATTTATGATTTTTTTAGCAAAGTTTTTCTCCATCTCTTAGATGATTCTTGGAGAAGAATAAAAAAACCCTCTATTTTTCTTCTGTTAAATATGTTAATTACTAGGGAGACACAAATCTGAACATCAACTGATACTCGAACTCTGCTGACATGAAAATTGTCATCAGTCTCTTCACAGCTGACTAAAATTAGTGATGGACCTGAACCAAAAGTCATTATAACAATACACTCAATTTCTAAAACCAAGATTCCACCCACAGGCACTTAAAACATTCACATTTTAGGGAAAAGTTTCTCATTTTATTGATTTTTAAGTGATTGATAAACCATAAGCTTTCAATGAGTCAGTCTTTTCAATACCTAAACCATTTTTAAAGTGGAATTTAGGCTCATAATTTATTGGGATGGTTTTGAAACTTACTTTTCAGCCTACTGTAAGTTAGACATTTTAATTGTGTCTTGGCAAAAATCAGAAGCTGTAAAACTACACAAAAATGTGCAAGTTTCCTCTCAGGAACTGTAGGAACAACGGATGGAGAGGTGTTTCTGATAAATACCCTCACTGGACACTTAATGGATGAAGAAAAAGAAATGCAAAAGAATCTGAAGCAAGAACACGAACTAATTATTTTGAGAGAGCAGATTTCATATTTTCATATCTGTGATGTGAATGTATCTTTGTACAAAGACCTGCTTTTTCCACACCTCCAGTGGAGGACAGTGTGGAAGGACTGGAACAAGAAACAGTACAGTTGTATTAGCACAAACTTGGAACTGCTTTACTTTAGAGGGGGTAAAAGTCTTTCTCAGACGTGAAAATATATAGCCAGAAATATTCTCCTCATTGCACAAGAGGAGATAACAAGTCAGTTGTCCAAGCAGGTGCAGAATCCATCTCATGACTCCGTGACGAATGGCTTCTCTGTTAGATCAGAGGAATTATGCATTTTTACTAGCCCTTTATTTGACCGTTTGAGACCTGTACAAACAAGTTTAATTTCAATACAACAAAAGCTAAGCAGATAGAAATGAATAAGAGAAAGTCAAAATAAGCAACCACGACTATTGGTAAAACTTTCACTTAACACAGTTTTGCAGCTTATAACCTTGGTTCACAAGACCTTATGAAACTCATCCTCTATTTTGCCATTGCAAGGACCTATTCCTTTTTAACCTAAACCACTAGATTTTATCTAGTTGAGGGTCAAACCACATTTTCCCTGGCTTGCACCTGAAATCATAACTCAGTATAGACTTGCTTCATCCAACCTCAAATCTTGAGAGTTGTGAACTCTGACAAACCCTTTACAGAACCTGATGTGAGTTTCAGATTTGTAATGAAACTCAAGCCTGGGTGGGTTTTGGGTTTCATTATGAAAGTTCTGCACAGCTGCACTAAAAACTCAAACCAGGTTTCATAAAAGTACCTGTTGTATTTAAGCCAGGGAGTCGCACTGGGAACTATATTTAATAAGAAGCTGTAGGAGTGGTGATGTAACTGTGTAAAATGTTTTTTAAAATACAGGAGATTTGACATAGAAACCCCTTTTAAAAGTAGTGGAATACTTAATCCAGGACTGCTGTCCCTCTAAAGGCAGTGCATTACTAGACCCAGTGTGGTGCCACTTCTGATAGGAAAGACTGCACACCGTACAAAATTCAGTTCTTGAATACATTCTGTAATTTCTAACTCACAAAAGATAAAAAAGGATGACTTCTAACAAGATTGGTGACTGGACTGCTTCTCTTGTCACTCAATTGTAACAGTGCTATGGAAGGGATAATCTCACAGCTTCTGTCTGGGCCATAATATTTTTTTGACTCTACAGCTGCTTGGTTACATAGGGTAGTCATGGCAAGAAAACCCAGATGCAGTCAAATCACCTACTTTAATTCTGATAGGAAATAGTTTTTACTCTCACAAGCTAATTGAATTATTTTCATTTCCAGCTGTGTTGCCTATTCCTGCAGAAATGCTCCTAGAAGTTGCTGTGTGATCCTCAGCCCAGCTCTTGTGCATGAAATTCTAAAAGTAGAAAGCACTGAGTCTTTCTATTCTGAGTTTGCATCATATTAAACATAACAGGATGCTAGTCTGTGACTGGGACTCTTGGCCAGTAAAGCTTTCCAGACTAGCAATGACAACGAGCAGTGGAGTATAAATTGTGGTACATCAAGAGTCTCTTCTGAGCTTGGAAGAAACCAGCAGGGCTTTATCCATCAGAGTGTTTAATACATTCTTGCTTTAAGCACATATGTAGGCCTATTCATTCAATTAAAGTTGAGGTAATGTAGGCTGATTTACAAGTTGCATTCCAAAAATAAAGGTGGAAAAGAGAAAGACATTGTCTTGAACCTTGGAGGCGAGAGAATGCATACAGCAACACCTAGACTCTGACAATGATCTGAGTCCATTTCCAAGTGAAAGGAAAAAAACTGAACTGAATGCCATGAGAGAAACTATGATGTTAGGAGATCCCAGTATAGATCAAAATGATCCAGGAAAACTAAAGTGAAGCTGAAGGAAGCAGTGGAATGTTTAGATAGGGGAAAAAAGTATCTTTAAAGAATCCTAGTAAAGGAATTAAGAGATGGAAGACAACAGCAACTTCAAAACAGAGAATGTGCAAGAAATTAACATTGTTAAGAATCTCAAAAGTACCTTGGACAGTTGTTTGTTTTGTTTTTTTCAAAAATAAGAAAAAAAAATTGTTGCTGATTCTTCACACACTGACATAGGCTTAAATTGCAATCCTCCGCATGCTTCATACAGCTAAAGAACAGGACATTTTAGAGCCATTCATCTCTGACACTTTTCTAAGTGGATCAGAACAAATACCCAACACAACTGTTTCTGCAATACCGTGACACTGAGAAAATCCACTATTTAATGACTCTCTGATGAATACCTACACCTCTGAAGTGGTATGGTGATGTCGTTTCTAATGTTATTATATTGGGCAATAATATAAAATATGTTGGAATATTGGCTGGGTCAACACCTGCTAAGCATTTTTTTCTCACTGACAACATCTGTAATTATTAATCTGGAAGTGTTTTGTTAACATTTACATTTATTTAAAATCCATGTTTTTTAAAGTTTGATTTTAAAAAGGCAGCTGACCAAGTCAACTGCCAATACCTCGTTATGACACAAAGGTAAATCAAGTGATTTACATATCTTTTTTTTTAAGCATGGTAATAACATGACACTTTAAATCAATTCTTTTTGCTGACTTCATACCCATTCCCAAACCTGTATTTCTCATTTGTTTCTCATTTGTTTCTCATTTGTTTAATGAGATCTGAGAATTTATACTTTTGAATCACGAAATCTGCCTCATCATGTGATTCCCATTCTCAAATAACTCCATCTTGGAAAAAATAAGCAAATCTATAAAGAGCAAACTAAAAAATAAAAGAGAATCCACCTCTATTCATGGATGTTAAAATTTATGGCTGTGCAAGTGAACCATTCATCACATACACAAGTTAAAAATTTAGTCATCTCTACCTCTGTTACACAGAAATTCTTGAAACACATTTCTGCTGTAAACTTACTATATTATAAGTCAAGCACTTTGAACACATATTTATGTATATATATATGCACATATGCATTTGTATAGAACACCACACTGGCAGAGGGTGTCAGGCCAGATTTTGTGCGTATTCACAACTTGCATTATTTACATTCTTAGCAGATTTTGTTGTCTCTTCCTTCTCTATCAGTAGATAAGTTTAGAATTTTTTTTATGTTGCCTAAAGTTCCTCCTGAATATGAGATTCTTATTCAACAACAGAATTGAGAAACAAGTCACTCTTTCATTTAAGCCACAGCATTATCTTTTGAGGTGAAATACATTGAATTAAACTAAGCAACTCCTTTAAACACAAAGTGTGGCCTCTGTGTTGAAAGGCTGGAGTTGTACCTGCTAAGATACAGAGCTCTCCCTGCTTTTCACCACTCTTAGAGAGAAAAGGCCTTAACAGAGACACAGGGTTTTTCACTTAGGATCTTATGACTGCCTTCCCCTTTGTACAGGTTAATTAGATGTGGAGGAGTCAAACAACACTGGTCTCCATCTGTTCTGCAGCTGTCACAGCTAAAGGTGCCGGTTTCTTCCAGTGTCATGCTCAACAGTAGGTGTACTAGTTGGGAAGCACTATGCTGCTACTAGTATGAGACCCACTGCTCTCTTTAAAAATTTTTAGAAGAAGCCCAAGAGGTTTATCTGGCTTTAGAAGCTAAATAACTTTCTAGTTATTCTCTTCTGCATTTTAAATTTGTTCACTTTAACCATTTAGTTTATTCTCTTATTTAATAGCTCAGCCACTGTCCAGCTCATTTCAGTCCAACTTTGCTGAGAAATTAGAACTGAAGCCACTGAAAGGTCATAGTAAATGTCTAAAGGAATTCAGGTGAATCACTCTAAAAATACCTATTTCTCTCCAGTGCAGTAAAAGCAGCCTGGAATGAGTAGCTTGAATGTAGAGACATATATGCAGACACCAAAAGCTAAGTAAAATTTCTGTTTCCTTCAACATCTTACTAAGGCATAGTAATTTGATTTACTTTGAATAGATAAAACTTTTTTGTCTTAGGCTTCATAGATAAAGTCATCCCCTAAGTATCTGCATAAAGAAGTAAATCAAAGCAAACTGTGAACCATGAATAGCAGAGGAAGGTCAAAATGGTGACAATCTGTACAAGTTCCACATATACAAGAGTGTTGAAAAGGATGGGATGCATCAAAGCATGCTAAAAGAGTTGCTTTTCATTATTTCAAAGCCACTGTCTACCATTTTTAATGATTGTGGAGTTCAGAGAAAGCCACAGATCGCTAGGAAAGATAAAATATTATGTCCATCTACAATAAATTGAAAAAAAGGAAGATCTAGGAAACTGCAGACCAGCCAGTCTCACTTCAGCCCTGGAGAAAGCTATGGAATAACTCCTCATGAAAAGCATTTCTGTACACTAATGGTGCAAAAGACAGGACTGGGAAAAAAACCCAGCATATTTACCAAGAATAATTCATCCTTGATCAATCTTATCTCTCATATGACCAAAAAACCAAAAAGCTCAGTGTGCAAGAGGAAGGCTGTGGACATCATCTGCCTCAATTTTAGCAAGTTGTAAGAGACATTCACCTACAACATCCTTGTTGGCAAACTGGTAAGATATGTACTAAAGCGGTGGAAAACTGGCTAAACCTTAAAAGGTGGTAGATAGTGGGTGAGAGTCAAAGGGACAGCCAGTTACAAGCAGTGCTACTCCAAAGTCAGTGTTAGGTTCAGTCCTGTTCATTACCTATATAAACAGTGTGGATCACAAAGCTGAAGGTTCCCCTACTATGTTTGCAGGTGATGGCAGGGAGAGGTTAAAGTGCCAGATGGAAAACCCACTACACCGAGATGAAAGACTGTGGCAAGAACTCCTTGAGGATTTAAAGAAAAATTCATGGTCATACACCTGCGGTGGAGTAACCCCAACCAGCAGTAGAGACAGGAGCCTGAGTTGCTGGGGAAGCAGGTCTATTGAGAAGGTGATGAGGTTCCTGGTGGGTCACAAACTGCACCTGAGCCAGCAGTGGGCCCCGGCAGCAGTGAAGTTAACAGCATCACAGCTTGCACAGGCAAGGGAACAACTTACAGATCAAGGCATGAGATTATGAACTCTATTTAACCCTTGGTTGGCCACATTTCAAATACCAAATCCATTTTGGTCCCTGCAGTGTGAGAGAGACACTGAAAATTTGAAGACTATTGAGTGGAGCGTTACTAAGACGATTAAAGGACTGGAGAATTTGACATATGACAAAAGAGTGATGGAATTATGTTTGTTCAGCCTGGAGAAGAGAAAGCTTAAGGGGATCTATTCAGAGCTGTTAATACTTAAAAGCCAGTTTTAGAGAAGATGAATATACAGCCAAAGGATCCACAGTGACAGGACACAAGAAACACAAGAAAGTGGTTTTAAGGGAAATTCTTTGTAGATATAGAAAAAAAAAATAACAGGAGAACAATAAAATTTAGGATTAAATTGCTCAAAGAAGTGCTGGAGTCTCCTCCTCTGAAAACATTCAAGACTTGGCTTCATGGAGCTCTGAATACCCTAATCTAAGGCCTGATGTCAACAGCAGTTCAGAGAAGATGGTTTCCAGAAGTGTCACCAACCCCGATTTTTCTATGGTTTTATGGTACTGCAGCAAAGATAACTTCTTTGCCCCTAATAATTGAGCCTATAAAATTATAAAGTAACCCTCTCTTTGTTTCTTGGTCTTAGCATGAATGTGGCTCTTTTGACTGTAATCTCCTTTGACTACAAAGAGAATGAGAATTTCTTGTGCACGCATAGACATCATCATGGAATCTTTGTGGAAGAAGCACTAAGACAAAAGGGAGTAAGGGTGGTAGAAACCTCTTAGAACAAATATGTTATTGGAGAAGGTTTCTATTCCCTGGTGCCTATTCTGTTTCACCAGTGGTTGTTATCTTCCCTGGAAAATATGGAGGTCTCTGCTCTAGCATTCATGCCAGGCCTAGATCAGTTCTGTATTTAGCCTTATTATAATGGAGGAAGTGGAATTCCCCACTAGATTCTGGGATAGCATGGAAAACTTTAAAAATAATTAAAAAAAAAAAAAAAAAAAAAAAAGAGTAAAGTAATAATCATCTAGGGAATGCTAGTCAGTAAATCACTCGCCTTCCAACAGGTCAAAAAATGAGACAAGATACCAATAGGAAAGGAATAAAAAGGGAACAATAATTCAGAGAGGTATGGTAAGCACCGGAGAAATTCTTCATGTTATAAGGAGTGCTGGTGTGTATCTAAAAACATTTGCACTGACGGACCTCCCTGGTCAAACAGATTGTCATTCAATTTACAGCAGTGTGGATGGGAGCAACAGGCATAACTTTAAGTCCCTGAGTTACTTCTTAATTGAGGTGCAGTGTGTTACAAGACGTATCACTTTTCACTTGGGACATACAGTGTGAGGTCCAGCGTTTAAATGTTCATCATTAACCATTGAATGACACTTTTCATAAGAAGAAAGGTGTCAAGTGTGGAGTCCCAGCCAAATTCCAAAATTTGAAATATGGGTTATTTTTAATGACTTGTAACTCAGGTGTGGTTTGGTCAATTTTCATCAAACTCCACAGAAGAATTCTCCTTTTCCCTTGGAGTAAAATCAGTATTTATCAGGGCAAGTTGATTTTTTTTTCCAAGTGAAAGTTATAAGGTGGCAAAAAGAAATCCTTCCAGTGGAAGCTGATGACCACTGTAATTATGGAGAGCCCATTATTTTTTAATAATAAGTTCATAAAGCTGTTTGCATCTTTAGGGAAAAACTGGCTAAAACTAAGTTATTATTAATTACATTAAGTGGAAAAAATTACATTAAGTGTCACCCTGGGTGGAGCACTAAAAATTAACACTATTTGGCTGAACATATAAATTAGCACTTCCCAGTTAGAAAGTCAGATGTGTGCTTTAGCTCTAAAACTCAATAGTCTCTTTAGACTAGAATTGAACAAATGTTTTCTTCTGTATTAGTTGTCCTGACACTCCGCCTCTCAGAAATTTTTGAACATCGGGACTGAGTCTGAAGACCATACTCAGTGCTAAAAAGAATGATGTTTTTCCCCACATTATCTATAAAGGTCAAATAAATTTTCAAACACTTCGAGACCAGAAGAGTCTTTAAATCCCATCTGAGGTTCAGGCATTGGCATAGTATATCTAAAGTAAAAGAGCAATGGTACAATAACTCTTATGAACAATCAATAAAAATACAATGTCCAGATATAAAATGTATATCTCAGTTCTATTACCCTGCAAGTAGAGGAAACAGAGGAAGAGTAGGCATAGGGAACATCAGTTCCTAAGAGCCATGTGTTTATAGATAAGTCTAGGTCTTCAATACGAGTTGTATTCTTCAGCCTTGTACATTATTGTGATGGCATCTTTGCAGTGTCATAACTAGAGGAAAGGAGCTACTTTTGTATGATTTATTAGATGTGCTGCACTACATGAGAAAGTATTTTCCATTGTTACCTTTATTCCAGAGAATAGCCAGGACAAAATGCATGGATATAATGAGCTTGTGTTGAGGCCTGGAGCAGGGTAAATTGATAAACTAACAGAAATGCTGGCTGGAAAGGACCTCTAGTTGGTCCATCCAGTCCAGCCTCCTGCAAGGCAATCATATCACTAGATCTGATCAGGGATGGCTCTGCTTAACTGAGTGTTGAAAATAGTTTAAAGATGGAAATTCCAGCAGTGTTTCTGACTGTCTAATTGGAACCTCAATTTTTTCTAGTCCAGGTGACACCCAATAAGCCTTTCTTCCATGGAAGTCAGCATAAAGGTCTCCAATGTGCACTCCCAGAATCCACAGCCCAGCACCTTTGGAAAATTTTCAGTTTGACAGGGTGACAGTTTCAGAGGGAGCAAGCAAATTTCCTCTTAGTAATAAGAAACAGGGAGAGAGGAAGAGAAAGAGGCTTACTCTCTGTTACTTTCTGTAATGAGATTTTTGACACCACAAACACTTACCAGTTGCTGTTTCTCCACCTCTGTAATGCTCTCGCCAGCCATTATCAAGCAGTCTCCTTCCACCTGTGTATTGTTTTAAATTATCAATAACCAAGGTGTCCATGATTTAAAGGTGAGCTTAGAGCTCACTGCTTTAGTACAAGAAAGTCTGTCTCATGTTTTTACTATTCAACTGGTAGAAGCACTACATGTTCTTGGCAGGAAAAATAGCTAGAAACCTCAGGAATGCATGATTTCTAATTTCAACAGAGTGGTAGTTGATTATAAGTATTAGCATAGCTTAACTTTATCCACTATCCAAACTTAATATTATCCTTTGTTTAATACACTGAAAAAGAGCACTCTCCTTTGTAAGACTCTATTGTTTTCGTTCTTAGAGGCCAAACTCGGTGTTGACATAAGCAGGCTCTAGTCCATGAAAATGAATGAAGTTAAACCTGACTTTGCCAGCAATGGAAGTTAGCCTCTGGAGTAATGCTAATTATGGTTTGTTTGTATCAATTAATCAACTCAAGGTTAACTTTCAATCAGCAAGTGGAAAAAAATGCAACACAATTAAGTAAAAAATATTACAAAATCCCTTTACTTACCACGAAGTGGGATATTTCTATAATCACGTGGTACAAGTGAAGGAAGAACTAACCAAAGAGGCTCAGAACAAGCAGTCCCCTGAACTACATCCATGTCAGTGGGGCTTGGCTTGGAAATTACATAGCCATACCTCCAAGCTGATGCATTCTCACAGTTGGGCTGGTATCCCATATGGCATCACACTGTTCTCTGTGTACATGGTAGCTCTTTTAGTGCAAGCTGACATGTTGCAATCACGGTTCTGTGTTGTGTAGTGTAATATGGCCAAAATGTTAGATGCACTAAAGGAATCAAACTCCACCACTAAAATTAGGATAGCTTTCCTAAAGAATGGACATAAAGTTTCAGAAGTTGCCCACAAAACGGTAGAAAACAACATGAAAAAAAGCTGCTGAAGATACTGAAGAAACTATAGATAGTGAAAAGAAACCACAATCATCCATCAAAAATTTCACTGTGTAGTCTGTCATTCGCTCTATATGGCTGTTAGGGGAAGTGAAATAATTTCATCTTTGTCTAGGTGCATTGCTCAAGACAAAGGAGACTGCCAGTGATAGTTCTGGATTTTGAAGGAAAAGTCAAAAGCAAAGCTGATCTTTAGGCAATGGGACAACTACCTTGAAACAACAGGTCTTCTGACTCCCTCTTGCTGTTCGTAAGAAAGAATGAAAGAACAAGTGGGCTTCAGAGAACATTGCATAGAAATGTTCTCTCCTTGAGCAATTCAATCTTATACTTTTGGTAAAGTAGCTTCACTGCTTGTATATTAAGTGCTGATCAAACTGCTCTGCAGCTGGATGTGTGACTGTGATATGATGGATGAAGTATTTGAATGCAGATATGATCTAAATTCCAGGCTCCCCTTTAAAGAGAGCAATCTGCATTATAAATAAGGAACAAATATGATCAGTTAAGGCTATATAGTAAGAAAGTTGAGAAAAGCAGTTGCCTAACCCTAGGCATTTAAATTAGTAAGAGAACTTCTTTCTTTCCTATTTGTTCCCAGCCTTGCAATTTGAGGATCCTCAAAAGCACTAGTTCAAATGGGTGCAGCAGACCATTCCCCGGAAGACTGGTAAGGGAAAGGAGCCAGAGATTACAGTGCCTTTGTTACTAAGTCAGACATGGAAACCCATGAGAAGAAAGAGGATTTTACATTTTCAAGGGGAAGAGGGGAGCGGGGGGGAGGTGGAATACCTGACCAAGAAATAGAATTCTTGTGCAGACTAAATTAGGTTTCCTGAAATGACATGTGGGATTGAGCTACTGGTATTCTGAGCTACTGGTGTTCTGAGCTACTGGTATTCTGCTAGAGGATGAGCTCTTTATGAGTAAAACTATGCCAGTAAAACTGCTGAAAGATCTGCTTTAACATCTGTAACAACCTATTTCTAAAGAGGATGTAGGACATCGACATACCTGATCTGTTCTAATCAGCAACCAGTAAAATGCAGTCTTCTCAAAAGAGTGTAATGCAGCCAGTTTTGTCCAGCAAACAGGATACTCAAACAGACATTACTGCATTAAGGAAGAGCAGGGACCTTAGACAAGCACAAGAGAACAAGTAGCACAGGATCTTAAGCAAGAGTCACCAATGAAAAGAATGATGGAGAGAGTTCATAATTTAGCAATCTGTAGGCTTTTCAGTGGGACTGGATCACCAAAGGACATCTGTGTAACATTTTCATCAGTCTGAAAAGAGAGCCAACATCAACATTTGTCCACAGGAACCAAACTAAATATTTGAAGGTGAACTGAAAAGCTAAAATGAAAGTTGAGTTAATCATGGAAATATGCACTGAATGACCCTACTTACCAGGTTGTTGGAGACAATTCATCACAGAAACAAGTTGAAACTCCTCTTTATCAACTTTTTTTCATGTTTTCTGAGTTTTTCTGTAGATTTCTTGTTTTTCAGAGGATGCTAAAGAAAATAATCTGTGAGACAGTAGAAGTCTTGTGTTATCATAAATATTTGGTGTCAAAGAATACTGTGTGATCTCTAGTAAATGAAGAAAAGCTGGAGGACACCCTCAGATAAAAATATAAAGTCGGTGACATCATTGTAGCTAACCTGACTTAACTTTAGGGCTCAGTCTAATAGGTCGGCCCACATATTTCCACACTTACTCCTTGCTTTGTCTCTTTGGGCAAAAAAAAAAAAAAAAAAAATTACTACAAACAAGTATCAAAACAAACAAGTTTACTACAGCTTCACTGAGTCAGACTTTAATAGAGAAACTATTTGAGAAAAATCAAGAGTTCTTCCAGCAGTTGTGTGGTTTTGACTGGGGGTTGTGAAAGGGGTGGGCAATAGGAACAAATGGATTACTTATTCCAGGCAATTACAAGGAAACTGGAAAATTATTTGATAGAGATTTCAGAGTGTTCTCAAAATGAGATTTCATATTCTATTTAAAAAGATCCCTGCAATTTCATTCTTAGATTTTCTTGGCACTTTTTTGACTAACTTTATTCTTACAGCCAGAAAGTTGCCCATAAACCTATTTTCCTTTATTCCAGCAGCAGTGTCCAATCTGTGGCACGCTCATCAACTGCCACATAGTAAGCACACAGTCCAACTCATATTCCATCTTCTGCTTCCTTCAGAATAATGGAAACATAGAAAAACAGAGACAGACTGAACACACTGATTCAGAAACTTTGGAGTCCAAGAAACCATGAGGCCATTCCAAAGCATAAAAGTCCTGAAGACTTATTCCAAAGCCCAGAGAAAGCACTGGGAGTTTGGCCACTGATTTCAATAGTCTTTGGAGAACACACATGCAGGCAGGGAGAGTTCACCTGCACAGTCAGCTGCCGGAAGCTGAACTAACAGCAGCATTTTTTGGAGGTGTCATCCCATTGCCAGCCGCTGCCTGGGAGCTGTGAGGAGAGCATGGGAAGGGTGCCAAGCATGAGTGTCTTGCCTTGGGAAATACCCCATCAGGCACCGCACAACACTGACCCAGCTCTGCAACTTCTAGACCCATTTCTCATCTCTTTCACTTGGGCCCTGATGCAAGCAGATGGGCAACACTGCATGCAACACCAGAAAGACTCTCTCTGCAGAGTGGACAACTGTGCCAGAATTCAATTACGTGGAAGAACCAGGAAGATATATATAGCCTTACAGGTGAGCCCTTTCTACCTGTGAATTTCTGGCCATCTAATCCAATTTTCTTGCTTATTTACACAAATATCTTCTGCTTTCATGCAGTGCTACTAAAGTATTAGGACATGTTTTGCTCACTGAACTTGAGAACAAGCAGAGACTCCCTTGTCGTTAGCTCAGACCCTGAGTTTGGGGCAGGTTTTAACAAATCAGGCTGATGCTCAAGGTTAATCAGAATTCACGTGGAAATATCAAATCATTGACAAATAGTTAATCAGGAAAAAAATTAGTGAAAAGATTGGGAATTGAACGTTTTATATCTGATAGGAAAATCAAGAACAAAGTGATGTCTTCATCTCAGATTTACTAAGAATTTTTTTTATATATTTATTATTTGGAATTTATACTCGATAATAGAAAGAAGTCACATGTGACTAAATAAAGGTTCACATCAGACATAAAATCTCACAAAATAATTTTATTATTGAAAAATCTGTAAACTCCTAAAAACATGATCCTGTTCCAGAACCCAGATGGGAACTCAGTCACTGATTTCAACAGGCATTGGAACAAACTCCCTCTTAGCTAAACACACAGCTATCAGTGTGGCACTGAGCCTGGGCTAACATACTTAACTCTCATCAGGACTCTTTGTTCCATGGCATGTCTCAGGAAAGTCTCACAGCTAGTCATTAACCAAACATGCTGAAAAATATATAGATGAAGACATTTGATGATGGTTTAGGGCATTGTCATGAAAACTTTTAACAGACTGGACATCATGTCTTTTGCAAGACTTAGCTGTGATGAGCATAACAAGGAGACAAACACTAAGTAATTATTTTTCTGCAGTCTATAAAAAAAGAAAGTTGGTCACATTGGGCAAGGGAATAGTATTTTAGCAGATAAAATGCCTCCCAACAGCTGGAAAGTGGAGCAATACAACTCAGGCATGAAATTGCAGTGAGGATTGCTAACCAAAGAAATAACACACTAAGAGTAGTAGTGGATTCTCCATTACTGGAAAAGTGTTCATCAGATTATCTTTTCTAGTGAAACATATACTCAGGGAATTCCTATGGCTTTTACTAAGTAGGAAATCAAGTTTGTTCCAATATATTAATGTTCCAAAGCATTACAGTTTGCAGCTCCTTGAAAAGTATAGTATCACAAAGGACTGTCACTCTCAATTACTCAAACAACACTTCTTGCTCTCAGACCTGTCTGATTACACCTTAAATCAACCAGCACAGAACTAAAGGGAATTCCATCCTCAATCTTCTCCAGTTGTTGGCTTGATCAATGGCTATGAAGGAAAGAAAACATGAGCGAACCCCCTGACAAACAGCTTGTTGACATGACTACATGTAACCAGAACAACAGCAGGACAGTCATCTAGGGAAAAGTTGACACCTGCTGTATCAGAAATTTAGAGTTTACAGATGTTGCAGTTAGGGCAATCAGCTTCTAATCCACACCCTCATAATTTAAGCCTCAAAAATTCTCAAAACAATTGTAAAAATGAAGAATCCAAGAGGTTAGGAAACTGAAGAAAACAGGGCAGAGCAGCTGTTTTAATTAGTGCTCTATACCCCTGCTCAGGGGGATTATTATATTAAACGAAGTTCCACATGGGTAATGACACTTTATTTTGCATCTTCTGTAGTAGCATTGCTAGAGATAAGCATTTACAGAGAAAACTTGCAATACCTCACCAAATCTTGGTCACAAAAAGGAGATCAAATGAATTTCAAATGACATACCTGCCTAGCACTAGGATATGGAGTTTTCTGGTCTCATTTTTATGTTGTTATCATCCAATATTTGTGTTTCTCATTGAGCAGTGAAATTTAAGCCACAGCTGTCCACTGCTACTTTTATTCCTGCTGAGTGTTCTACCTAGTTTTATGAAACACAGTTTATGAAGCATGAACAAAACGTGTGCTAATATATTCATATAAATACATATATGAATGGCATGTGGAGTCAAGAAGCTCACAGTAAAGAGCAGGTAATTACAAGAATGACTCTCAAGCTTGACAGATTTGATAAGGTTTAAATGGTATTCTTTAAATCATTCAGGCTCAGTTCAACTGCATTATACAATATTAAAAGATATATTTTTGACTAAAAAGCTGTTCTTAATTAGCATACATACATACATACATATATATATATATATATATATATATATGTATTGTGATTAAGTGTGTGAAGAAGGCACCCAAC
>JAWWEU010000111.1:106479669-106512458 GCA_035583155.1 Acropternis orthonyx
AACCGGACTTGCCTATCTCGCATTGGCCTTTTTAGCCATCAGTGTGCTTGCAGCAAGCATGGGTAGAGCCCTTCCCAGATCTTCGTTCGCGAAGCCTAGCCATGATGATGAAACCCCACTGTGGTGGGTAACCAATACAGTCAGAGAAAACCAGGCCCAGGTGACTGTAGTGCTCATTTAGGTGTTTTGGTCTCACAGCTAAATCCCACCTCTAATGTCTCTTCCCTCTGTAGAAACTAGGTGGGGATAGCCACAGCTTATCTCTAACCATAAAAAATGGCTAATCCCAATGCCCAACTTTTAGCATGGGATGCTCATCGAAGACTTTTCCTAAGACTATATATTAAGTCATACCATACTTACCTTACTCTGAAGACTCACATTCTTAAAATGGGGTAGTCTTTGTGCAACTCAACTCCCTTAACACAAGTATTGCCATTAGAAAACACACTCTGACACATACACACAAGGCTGTCAAGGTCTGATCAGCAGCAGGAGGCCAGCCAGGATACCATACAGATCTTGAAAGGACACAAGGTATCTACTGGTAGGCACCAAGATCAAACCCCAGCTATGAATGTTCACAGCATAATTTCTAACACTACTCAACACTCTGCTGATGGTTTAGAAAGATTTTTTTTTTCCATTTTCATGGTGAAAGAGACATCATAGTAAATAAAATTAAAAATTGTAAGGGGCAAAACGATCCAAGAAAAAAAAATTGTCTAGATGCCAGAGACATTTTCCTAATAATCAGTGGAATTTTTTCCCAAGGGAACTCATGATCGAACTGTTGATTAGTTAGTTAAAGCAAGACAAAACAATACTCTTAAGAACAAATATTTCTGCAGGTAATGATTTTGTATGTGCAGGGAAACCAGCATGATGACCTCTTAGCTCTAGTCCACAGATATTTTCTTTGAGTGTGTGATACCAGGTAATGAATGTACAGACTCAGTGTAAAAATTAGTTGGCTTAGGAGGATTTAAAAAATAAACATGTGGAACACAGTTTGAAATATTCATGTTTCCTCTCATAGTAGGCCAATGTAAATATTATTCCATATGTTATCAAGTAATTCCAAAGCTAAATGTACTCACCCCAAGAATGGTCATGATCAAAATCTAACAAAGTCCTTTTGAAAGGGCTCAGTGTATATAAATTAAAGGTAGCCCAAAGAGAGATAGGATTCCATTCCAGCTCCTGGGGAAAGAGTTGAGGAGCACTTGCTCTTGCTAGTTCAGTAAACGAGTTCCACTGCTAGCCCAGTCTGAGCTCCAAACAATCCATAGGCAAGTCAAGAAACTATCCACACTTTTTCCCCACAGGAAAGCCTGAGTGATGACACACAAGCAGAACTCAGAGCATGAGCATGGCCCCTGTATCCTATGCAGAGCTCAGCAATCATGGTGGCTGAAGGAGCAATCCTTTTTACAAAATGAGGAATGGTAGGATCCTGCACTGAGCAGGTGGAAAATTGGTATTATTTCCTTTCAGTCATAGGGGCTCATGTTGTGTCCATAAGAATTGCACTCTGAACTGTGCAGTGGCTCAGGTCCCAGAAAAGAGGAACACAGTGAGATCCCTTCATCTATGCAGCCAGTCTGCTTAACTGCTGTTGGTTGGGATGAGCTTCTCAGAAGACAACTATGCTTTTAAATCCCTCTCACAATGAGACCAAGCCTTTACTTCTGAACAGTTACTCACATTCAGATACAAAGTTCCTCAGCAAGGTTTTCTCTGCTCCATATTGAAGCAGGTGAAGATGCCTAGTCAATATGCAGGGTTTCAGAGCTGCAGTTTGAAAGAAAATGCTAACTTCAGGCTAGTTTTAGACAGCTCTTAACTTTCAGGAATAAGGGATGACTTATTTGAGGTTGTTCCATCCCTGCAGGGACTATGTAAGAGAATTATGTATCTGAATTCCATGCCTGTATCCAGATAGACATTTATAGACATTGCACTGCCAGAAACACATGCTGAGAGAGGGAATTCTGAACCTGACCTAATGGGAAATAATAATTGTAGGCCTGTCACAAACTAATCATAACATCACAAATGGGGCAAACAATCTTTTACTGCTTTGCTTTGGTTTTGGCTGTACCTACAGTTTTGATTTTCAGTGAATTAATGTCTTCTTTAGACAACATAATTGGAAAATATTCCCAAGAGTGACAAAGTCAAACAGATTTTATGGTTCCTATCTGCACCCTATCTGTGGGTGCTACTTTGCTTTAGTTAGCAGTTGCATTCCCTTATCCCAGTGATGAGTTTCCAAAGCCTTAACTGTAAATAATTACCTCCCAGCAGACAAATCCCATGTTTTAGACAGCTAAGTTTCTTTAATCAACACATTCTTAAAAATATTTTCTCTCGTTTCCTTCAGAATCTAATTATGGAACATTGTTGGTAGTAAAAATCTTTGCTACCAGTAACGGTACACTCATCAGCCCCATAAAAGGAAAAGAAGCTGCTTCAGCAGAAATCATTTATGGATGAACTTCTGAATACACGCGCAGCTTCTGCAAGATGTCAAAAGCCCATCTCTTTTAGTCAATCCAAGATTCAGGAGCAGAGGAATATCTGACTTCAGCTTTGCCAACTCTCATAATTTGCATCCTGAATCTTATGACAGTTTCCAGTTTCTTTTCCATCAAGTTTCACCTCCTGGGGTCATATGATTAAGCAAGATTCTCAGTTTTCCTCCTATAAAATAAATAGATTCCAGTTTCTAGACCACAACTGCAAGCTAGAAAGAAGGGAGCAAAAGAAACCAGGAGTTTCCTCGTTTTATTTCAATAATTTGATTTTTGAATTATTTTTTGACAGTTTGACAACCAGTACAAATTCTGAATGTCAATGGCTTGCAGTCTTGAGACTCTCTCAGCTCACTACAAAAAGGGAATGAAGGTACTTACATGGAGTTTTGCTTTATAGCATGACAAAATTCAGGGAGGATAATTGAAATGCTGGACCAGTTGTTAAATGTATACTATTTAGAGGCCACCTGCCTGGTAGATCAAGGCAATGAGCCCCTACAGAACTATTGAGGGTGCTGATTTTTGCACTTCCTTGACTTCAGTATGGTTTTACTTAACACATACACCTGCATAATTGAAATCAACCCAACCGTAAGTAATACTCATGAAAAACAACAACAAAAAAAAAGAAGTACAAAAAACAAAACAGAAAAAATGACAGAGTTAAGAGGACAGGCAGTAGACCAGTAAAAATAGCTGATGAACCTTGCCAGCTGTTGAAAAACTGTCTGTGGGATCAGTTCCTTTGTTCTTCTCTAATAATAGTTTTGGTTTCTTTTTTCCCCCTCTTCTTTTACTTTTACTGTTTTCATTTCCCTTTGATGTTGAAAACAGCCACAGCTGCAATACAAAAATTATTGTTCCTACTTTCATACACAAGTTCATGCACTGAAAGGCAACTTTCATTATGCATACACATTACATGTGCAAAAGTATACTGATACATGTAAATATACACATGCACCAACACACACAAAATATACCTTGCCTTGTGTATATATATCCTTGTATATATATATATACACATGTATCTTGATGTCAAATGACTACAAATAAAAAGGTATTAAGCTTTATTTAACAAAAGGAAAAATAGTAAAAATTAAAACAAAGATCTTTTCAATGTCAAACTTCTAATAACATATAAGAAATTCTTCAACTTTGTGAAACTCTGCAAGACCCCTCCACATGTTTCATATCCTTATAAAAGTATTTTAGTTGGTTTTGAAAAATTATTTATTTAAAAATTATATTTGCTCCAGATACCCTGAGTGTCCTAGGCAATCTTTTAATGTACAGAGTCACAAGCAGGACCAGCCCAGATCAGCAGCAACACAGACTGCAGAAATCATCCTTCCCAGATGCACAGTACCAAGTGACAGAAAAGCTCCTATCCAGCCTAGTTTAATATAGGTCCTCATATGCAGAAGAGATAAAATAGACCCTCCAGAGTGCTCTGAAGTCTGGTGTTCAGAGCATATTGAGAACACAAGGTTGTAGAGTAACTTCCAAGCGCCAGAACTCTTCTATAGGTTATTTGTCTCATTTCTTAAGTTAGTCTCATAAACCTCCTGTGATGTTAGTAGATATAATTATTCCTTTTTTGATGGGAGGAAAAGAACAGGGAAACGTAAATGGCTTATTCAAGGTGACACAGGAAGTCTGCGAAGAGCTGCAAATTGGACCCAGGCTCTCCAACTCCCAGTCCAGTTATTATATCAATCACAAAATCTTCCTTCCTTCACTAGATATTTTTAAAAAAAAAAACAAAAAACAAAAACAAAAACAAAAACAAATTTAACTTGACAAAGAGTTTTTTCTTCATGCGTCAAATTGGATGCCTGAAGTGAATTTTTCCTTTTGAATTTGACTCAATTGAAACATAGCCCAAATTACAATATTTCTTAAATTACCATAAGGATGACAGAACCTAAATTCTGGAATAAACTAGGCAAAGTCGCAGAAAAATATATCACACCAGCTCAGCTTGTAGAATCATCTTCTCAGATGGATCAGGCATTAATCCAGGATAATAAATTTAAGATCATCGATACAACTCCTTGAACAACACTGTGATGTAACTACACAAGAGATTGGGAGCAGAGGTCACAATTTTGTTGTTGCTATTATTGTTTTATATAGCATTAGCATTTTAGTTCAGGATTTCATGGCATTTTATATTTCTCAACTAATAGAAAAAAAGTTCTCCTTTTCGGAGTCTGCATTTGAAAAAACAAGATTATAAGCTATGAAAGACATGTTAACTATTATTTGGTAAATTTTCCAACTAATTTTTCTTTATTGTAAATGGATTATAATGACTGCTCCTTCCCTAGTAACTCAGTTGCAAAGTCTAAATAACAGGGTGGGGAGGTGATTTTGTCTTTGTAATTTATTATGGAGTCACAGTGGTCATTTGCAAGATGAGAAAACACAGGACTGAACTCCAAAACTAGAGCTAAATCTCTAACTAAATATTACTTTTCAGAAAAATGTAACCAGCTCTGAAATATACCTATCTGTGCATGTATTAAGTATATGTGTATAAATATACAGATGCAGATTCAGGAAGTGGAATAGGAATTATGTTGAAATCCATATATACATGCACATACATACTAGTTGAAAATACTGCTGTCTTTTGGAAATGTTCCAAGAGCAGCTTCAAACACTCATTAGTTCACTTTACCAGGAAGAAGAAAAGAACTTGTTCCAAGTATCTGAATAAAGAAATATAGCTTAAGGAGGTGACAGGAATAGAGCTAGCAGCAACAACAGCTTATGTGAAATTTTTAACTATTTAGGTATTTCGTTTCTAAATTACTCCCAGTTCTTTTTACAGTGCCAGCAACCAGAATGAACTCTCCTTCCTTTCATCCTGTCTGCTTCCTTTGGATACTTCCCATCCCTGCTAAAAACATTTTGAAATGTTCAGTGGTGTTGTAGATGTACAACAGGAAACAGCTGGTATTGGCAGCTGGCAGGCATAGGGCAGCAAGATGGGGCTTGGGTCCCAGTGCTGAAGTTCCTGTGACCGTGTGTTCTGTGGCTTCAGGTTATTAGGTGGTGAACTCTACCTAGAAACAGTAGCACGGCCATCAGGGGAGGCAGAGCCCTGCTGTGAAACAGTGCTGACCTCTGGCAGGTGGGATGGTCCATTTGAAAAGAGAAGAAAAATAGCATCTATTTTCATAGATTTCACAGAATATTCAGGGTTGGAAGGGATGCACAAAGATCATCGAGTCTGACTGTCACAGCTGTAGATTGCTGGTGATAAGATTTATCACTGCACTCTACAAACACTCTTTATAATTTGTTGCAGAGTTTGAAGCAATTTTTTTTATATGATTTGTTGGGGGAGTGGAGGAGAGGCTGTTTAATTTGTACTTGGAGCCAGTGTGAGTTCAACAAGAACAGCTCCACTTTTCTCTTGAATTTTGGTTTTCCTGGAAAATATCTTACATTTTCTGCCAATGAGAAGAAGACATAATGGGGATAATCAACCACTCTCCCTTTCCTCTGTGGTCCGAACACCATTTTTAGAAGAGGAATGAGAGGACAGGAAAAGCTCAGCTTCTTGGGTAGCAAATTCCACATGCCTTGGCTTTTGACTCTAGATTAACGCTCTACCATTCCTTCTCCTCTTGAACAGAGGAAACAAAGGAGGAATCATAAAATGGACACCCTTAATTTTAGGTGTGGCAGAGGACGATGTCTATATTAAGGATCTCCAAGATGATAAAAAGTACTATGGGCAAAAAATAAGGGAAGAACTACTATGTCTTTGGAGGAGAAAAAGGGCTGTGTGGCATGAGGACAAAAATGGATGGTGACAGAACCAAGGAGATAAGGAATGATAGGAGAGCTCTAGGAATAAGGCACTGAGTCATCTTATCCTGTGCATCTGTGGGAGCTGGAAATCTAGGGTGGCCCAGGTGCTCTGGGCTGAAAAGTGACAGGAATAATTCAAAGGACAGGTCAAGTAATTCAATTTAGTAGTTTTTAAATAAATCAGATAAAATATCCCAATACTTTGGGAACTAATTTCACAGTTTTGCAAATCAGTCTTGTGATTTTTGATCCTCTGGAATTGTCAATGCCATATGCAGTGCATAACCACAGATGTGATACAGCTTTTTGTATGGGTGCAAGGAAGAGCAATAAAGTGTCTTCCAGAGCATTTACAAGACATAAAATGACTCTATTTTCCCCTCCTAGAAATCAAGTTCATGAAAAGGAAGGGTCCATCAACAATCTTTTGCAGGGAAAGTCCACCAGCAGGCTGAGTAGTTAAGGGGTTTTCTGTTCTTGCCAATTGAATAAAATTTAATTGTTCCATTTATTGTGCTCCTCTTGTTTTCTTCTCTCCTTAGGCTGGGATGTGCAGTATCACTGCCAAGATAGAGGATGAAAACATACCTGCATGGTGTTTCTGTGCTGCGTAACATCATGCACCAATGTCCTCCCACACTGCTTCGTTCTCCCACACACTGGCCATTCCTTTGCCTACTCTGCACACAGGCATAGAATGTGGTACTCAGTTGTGAACTTGGATAAAAACAGACAATTCTTGAAGGGGACCTTCATATAAAGGAAAAAAGTATCTTCATTTTTGTTCTTTTCTTTACACTGTCAGTTTTCTTGTGACTGTTGTAGTCTTTTCAAACAGAAAATTTAGTTCTTTTACTGGAGTAGAATTAAGCAAATTACTGGATAATGTTGTTATTAAAGTTACATTACTGTTTTGCCTTTCAAATTCTACCTAAGCACTCGAACTTATTGTATTGATTTTATTTGATCTTGCTCCTTTCTAGTTCTGACCCTCTCACCTTTGGTCCTGGTGTCTGTCACTCTGCCATCCTAGTAAGTCATTCAAACTACAGGTACTGTCTTAAGGGACCCTTTTTTTAATTTCAGAATGGTTGAAGCAGGGAGCTGTGCTTGAGCAAACGTGACCTATCATGATTCCTATGAGAAACAAGGTTTAATGATCTTACTTAAAACATATTGTATAAAAACCTTGTCATTAGAACTGGGATTGATCACAAATCCATGGACACTTGGACAACTGTGCCAACTCCAAGCCAGAAAGACTTGAAATGATTTGTGATTCATCTCCTTGCTCCCACTGATTTCCATTTGATAGTACCCTGTGCAGATGGATTAAAGGAAAAGGAGTGAGATCTCTGAGATCACTGGGTCTGGAGAACTTGAGCACCAAGACTGTGAAGCACACACCAGTGTATACTCTCATCTGGTACACAGTCCATATCTATAAAATTAGCTTGTCTAAGTTTTTTCAACAAATAGGGTCATGAAACTTCTCTGAGGCATTGTGTGGGGCTTTTACATTACAACTTCCATAAAGGAGCAATTTAAACAGGTGAGTAGAAGAGCAGCACAGTTTGTTTTTCTTTAAAAAAAAAAAAAAAGCTGAAAGATTTACCAGCTAGGCAGAAGGCACTGAGTACTGATCTGACCTGAGCCATTCACTAATATCACCAAGTGACCTTTCACTTGTTCTTTGACTTAATGCTTTAGCAAGTTTAGCTGGAAATAAAAGCAAAACTTCACTACATTGAGTGTAAACTGTGGTTTCCTAGATAAATAAATTACAAAAGAAGTTTTAAAGGAGTCACTCAGCCAGTGTCTAGCACTTTGAACAGACAATGGGTAACAAAAACCGTATGCAGGAATGCTGTGTGGCAACACTGCTGTACTACAGATTCCCCATCCAAATTTGCAAATTATCTAAACAGCCCTTCTTTCTGAGCCTTTGAAACGACAGCGAGCCAAGATAGGCTCCCCTTGGGGCAGGAACCTATCACAGCAGCATTACTACCAGTTGCAATAAGATATTTCACAGCGTTAAGTAAAACTTGATGGCAGAAGTCTGGAAAAATATATCTGTTCATAGCATAAACAAGTATGAATCTAATCATTACTTTTCTTCACATAACTTTAGTTCCCACTCATAAGGATTATCCCATTGAGTTCAGTGGGGTTTTCCTTAGTTGTGTGCTGTATTTCAAATTGGAGGATAGCCCTGTATTGGCCAGTGACTGAGACTTTGAGCATTTTCTTCCAGATTTGGACACGTAAAAAATCATTTAAGTTTGGGTGAATAGAAAGCATGCCCAATCAATTGGAGAAAGCATATAAGGAAGGCTGACTTGTCAAGGTCCCAGCTGAGCAACTTATCTCACAGATCTGAACTACAGCCAATTGTTTTGACTTTAATATAGAATATTTTCTAGAAGCCTATCATCTCTAAGATCTACTTTAGCACTCAGCCTCAGATCACTTGCTACTATAAGGGCATTCCCAATTTTGATGCATTTAGTTGTGTCTCATTACTGATCAAAACTGATATTTGGAGCTGAATATTTCAAAATAATTTCTGTCCATTTTTTCAAACTCACAAAACTTGTGGAACTCAGGAGATGCGTGTTGTGATGGAGTAAATGTGCTGCACTCAGGGTATTTTGACTTCATTTCTAGTACCTCATAAAACTGGTTGCCAAAATTGAGACCTATAGCAATCTAATGGGATTTAATAGCTAGGTATTCCAGATCCAGTAGGGAATTTTGTACCCTTTTTCTTCAGAACTCTACCCTTGTCCTCTAATTCAAATTATCAGCATACTGGACTCCACTCTGAGCCTATTTGTTTCACATCTGACTGATGGTATGAAACACCAAGAGAAAACCACACATGATGTCAGGGAGGATACAGCCCACATGCCGGTCACTATGGTCACACTTCAGTCAGAATGGTGGCACATGCTGATAGCTCAACTGACCTCCCACTGTACCACAAACCCTTTCACTCCTCTGTAATTCACATCAAATCCCACCAAACCTATATTTCATCTTTCTCACACCAGGACTTTTCATCAAGATCTCCTTGGCAGAAAGAATGTGACTGTCAGTGGCAGTGAGACACAGTCTTACTGGGAATTTGATTATTTGGCAACCAGCATTTAATTACTTCAGAATTGTTCTGAATTGTTTCCACTCTGGTCAAACCTAGAGAGCATTGCCAGGAGACACAGATGAGGTTGTCAAGAAAATTTGAAGTGCTGATATGGCCACGTGCAGACTATGACTCACAATAGAGAACTATCTTCTGTAGATCAGCGGAGTCTAGGCTGACAATTCTGCCACCAAGAACGCTGTGACTTGGCTTGTGCAAACATTACTAATATTTATGTGACTTACATGATTAAGAATCAGACAAAAGACCTCTAGACCATTAGTCTTAGAGTGCAGTTTACATGTCACTAATTCAGAGGGATTTTAACTGTTGAATCAGCTAACACAAGGGCAATGCATAACAAAGCTCCTTCCTGCTTCTGAATTAAAGGAGATTTTTATTTTATACACAGAATACAGAAGAGTTTTAAGGTAAGCTTTGTCAGAGCCTTTCATAGGTTGCATAGACAGAGCTCCAGACAAGGTACTGGAATAAAACCAGGAAAAACTCTTCTCAAGTTAGCCAAGAGCAGGAATAAGCAGGTATTGCAGTATAGATAGCACCTGCCATGGCCTGTTGGTATAATCCCAGTTTTCCTTCTTGCATTTTACATTTACCTCAATCAATTTACTGTCTGGAGAACAGACAGGACAGTTCTTGCTCTAAGTGGTCCTTACTCTGGTGCATATTTGGATGAGAAAAAAGTAGTTTCTTAATATTCACACAGTTCTAGCCCTAATTGCTTTCACCAGAGCTGACCACAGTGCAGCTCTCTGAGCACGTGTGAGTTGCATTCCACACTCCTGGCTATCTATTGTTTTCCTCCTTGCTGTGTGAAAAGAGAAATTCTGTATATAAAAAGCCTGTTGGGAGAAATGTGGTTTTTTTCCCCAACAGTGAGCAGATGGCTCACAGATTTTGTGCATCATTTGTAAATTATTTCAAAGTCTATTTATCTATTCCAAAGAGATTACTGGAATCTACATCTGCATTTTCATGTAATTGTTTCCATGTCACATGAATGAGACATAAGAGAGTTACAAAGGAAAGATGATCACCTATAACATAGCTGGCTGACATCTGTAAGAAGGGAACCTATCTACTGAACTCAACTACACCTCTTTTCTTAGTCCCTAATACTTTTAAATAATTTTTTCAGGGGCTATCTAGAAATCAGTGTTACTGAAAAGTCTTCAAGAGGATAAATCACTAAATTAGCAATTAGGACAGCAGATATCTCAAGAAACATCACCTATTCCAATCCCTGGAGGTAAAGGAAAATCAGTTCTTCCCAAAAGAGCCCTGACAGTTCTGGTTTATTTTGTTCTAGAAAACCTTGGAAGAAAATATGAAAATTTTGCTGGTTGTCAAAACAAAAAAGGAAGGAAGAAATGTGAAGTATTTTGAACCCTAAGAAACTTCATCTCAGCCACAAATCAAGACCTTCCTATGATGTGAAAAAACAGGAAACTTCTATATTATCATGACCATAACAATTTTCAGGACCATGACAATCTTGTTCTTTCTTCAGTGTGGACTAAATTGCTTGTCAATGTGTGGAGATAAAATGTTTATATGAATATTCTCAGTTCTTTAGATGAGAGAACTAGAGACAGGATCTCTGCAGACATGATTAAGTGATAGGCCAGAGGTAGATAATTAAGTGGATGCAGAACGATTACAGACAACCATGTAGTATCAGACAGCTTCTGGGGTGGCCTTGAATAAATCAACACCACAAGACTGCTTTGAAAAAGGTATCAGAACCAGGCTCTGATCCTGTGATTATAAGATCCTGTGGGACTGAATTCAATGTATCTCCTAAGAAAAGACTTGACTGAAGAGAGGGTGGAGACCTGCTGGGTAGACCAGCTCAAGAGAGCTCTTACAGGAAGTTGTCTAACTTAAATGATTTTTTCAGCCATAGTGAAGTGCAAGCCATAAGCCTCTCAGCTCAATTACTTTATTAAAAACTAAAGAATGGAGGTACTCTCCATCTTGTTGATGAAATCATGATGCAATTCAATAGGGGGAAGACAAAGACAGATTTACAAAATAAATTTAAAAAAATTAGACTTTAAAAAACTTAATTCTGTGTCATAAAGGATGTACTAATCAAAATGATTGTTTAGTTACACCATGATACTTGGGAGAAGCCATTTGTTCAGTTTTGCGAAAACACTGAGATCCTTAACAAGATTCTTTAAACATTAATAAGACAATTCTAGCAATTTACTTCTAAGCATTAGTTTTATATCAATCTGTAGAGTAAACATTTGAGAGAAGTTGTCTGAAGGCCAAAAAAAAGATAAAAATTTTACGTAAAGACTAGTTGTTAAAAATGGGGACAGGGATCTAGTTATCTTGGTCATATTTTTCCAAAATGATACTTATGAAATACAAACTTTAATAATGTTAATGGAATCATAGAGTCATATAAGGTGTTGAGTTGGAAAGGATCCACCAGGTTCACTGAGTCCAACTCCTTGCCCTATGCAGGACACCCCAAGAATCACACTATATTCGTTCTATGTATTCCAATATCACCCAAAATCTGCTATCGTTACACACAGGAATTCCTGTCTTGAGAGCACAGACATAGTCAAGAATAGATATTGCAGCCAGCTTATTAAGGGATAAATAAGGTCATTGTGAGTTCTGTTGAGGATTTCACTTGAATGACAGGAAGGATGCTGTGGTCTCAATATAATCCAAGACGTTGGAAAGGCAGAATCCTAAAAAACTAATGCAGGATACAAAGGGCTCTTCATTAATAAAAAATAAAGAAACATTGCAGGAAAACTATGCTGACAAATTTTGGCATTTTGTTGGGTTTTCCTGGTTTGGTTTTTCCACCACCCCCCCCTTGGCTCTGAGTGTTAGGGGTGTGAATGGCAGGGGAGCAAAGAACCACAGACAAATTAGGGGGATGATCTTTCCATCCTCTTAACAGAAAAATAGATGGTGAGTTGCGCAGTCTGAGGTCTGTAAAGATTAAAGAACTAATAAAATATCGTTATAATTTTCAGTTTTCCTATTTCTTTCCATAATGAGAGTTCAACTTCAATGAAGTTGAGCACACACGAACAAGTAATGCATCTTTACCTCTCAGTGCCCTTAATTCTTGTGTTACCTCTCCTGATGAATGAAAAGCATTAGTTTAACCTACCTCTGCACTCAATCCATGGCTATCTGAGGGCAAGGCAGTGAACCTTGGTATTCATTATCTGAGAACAGCAAATGCTAAATCTCTTCCAAAATGTGGTGTAAAAAGTAATATAGATAAAGTCTATTTCAAATTAATTTTGGACATTTGCTCTTAATTTGAGTATTTTTCTGGTTTTTAGGTGTGCTCTTGAGACTAGATTTCTGTTAAATTTCCTTGTTTTGTGTTTATGCAAGCAAAGAGCATGGGTCAGGGCTAAGACAAAAAAAGATAAAATACAAAAGAGTTGGGGAGGGCTTATCTTGCAGGGAGAAAATATGCTATTCAGAAATTTATATATCCACCTTTACATCTGTGTGTGTCTTTGTTGTTACAGGAATCACACAGTAATCATAAATACTCATAGTGATATATGTTTAGCAGGTAGTTTGCAACAGTGCATCTTTCCCTCCTAGGCATGTATTTGCCTTTGCACAGAGAGATCCCAATCTCTGGCCAAGGCTGTCACATTTTGCCATCATACAGATGAATTACACACTAGTCTGTCACCAAATCAGCCATAATTGGCTCTGGAATGTCCTGAAATTGTCCAAATGGAATTTGTTTAGACTGTTTTAGTTAGAGAAATGTTTATGAATGTTAAGCATTCAGAACTCTAAAGCTACTGAACCAATCTGTTTAAAACTTGACTTGCACCTTAACACTCAATGAGACATACAAAAGTCAAGCTTTAAGTACAGATTTTATTGCCACAGCAGCTGTGGACAGAATGTAGTTTCATACTTTTAACTAAAGAAAAGTCATTTTGACCAAACATCCCCAAAATGTTTCCTTGTGGGTTTAGGCCAAACCTGAACATTCAATTTTATAAATAATTAATTTATTAGAAATGACAAGGAAGATTAATTCAGCAACTGAGCCAGAATAGACAAGAAAGTAAGACTGAACAACCCACACAGAGACTCCTAGATCATAAATTTAACACTGTCATAGACACTATAAAGCACTACAAGAAACTCTCTTGCAGTTTATATACAATCTACTGACTATCTATTATGGTTTGGGGATATTTTGGTTTTTTTCCTTTCCAGTTCTAGCCTTTTCTTAGAGATTTGTTCTAAGAGTCAGTGTTTCTGCAGAAAGTCCACAGGTTTATGTTACAATATAGTACCCAACAGTCAACAATTCATGTTCCCCTGGCTATGAATTTATAAAAACCGGATTTCACCCAATGATGGTACCTCCAAAAATAATGAAGTCAATATTTTCATCACTAATATGCATTTTCCCCTTTATTATTGCAATATTATAAAGAAAACTCAGCAAATGGGCTCAGGATACACAGTTCTTAAGGAAAGGATGTTCTGGGAATGGACAGGAGCAAAGGGAATCCCATGGGAGCCCAGAAGGGGCTTTGGAATGGGATTGAAAATTATGCACTTCAGGGAAAACTGATGGTGAAAATTGATTCTCTTGAGAATCTAATTCGAGGAAGAAAATACTGAATTAGGCAAAATTTTTGTTGCACACTTTGAAAATTCTTATTCCAATATTTTTTAAGTATGTCATCACCATGTAACTGTTTATGGTTCATAAATGCTAATTAAACTGTAATTCAACAGCAGATTGACATAGAATAATAAAAAAAAATTGACAAGATATTTGTGCAAATTTTGTTTGCAATATTCTTCCCACTTTTGCTTTTCAGCCAAGTCCCAAATGCACTTTCAAAACACACATTGTGTCTACGTTCTCCTCTTCAGATATTTTATATCCCAATTTCCTTGACTATAAACTGTTTATGTTAGTATTACATGATGCCAAGCCTTTCCAATGAGTCCTGCACATGGGATCAGAGGCTCATTATGATGACACAATGAACAGACCCAGGACACTGATAATGGTCAAATCACATCCACAGTTTATGCCTTTCAGAACAATATTCTAGTTTGATCTTTACTCCTTAATCAGGGAAAACTCCCACCGATCAGCATCTGAACACAAAGCAGTGGATTGATTCCTTCCTTTGCAGAAAGGTCTATGTTTTAAAAGTAGTATTACAAGGTTGGACAAAAGCCAGTACAAGTTTTCTTGCTGAAATTTAAAAATTCTCTTCACCTTTGCCTTTGGACACACATGAAGAGGAAATTATGTTTATTAAATTCTTGTGGTTAGAACCGCTGAAGAAGAATGTGGGGCTTTTCTTTCTGCATATTTAGGTCCAGATCTTACGCCTGTAACTATAAACTGACTTGTACTCTTCCCAGTGAATTGCTCAGCACTCGCACTTATTAGAAGTAATGAATGCTTTTTTTCCTCCTGTCTGCAGTAAAAGCTTTCAAGTATTTAATGTGTATCTAGCTTCCTTTACATCATTAACAGGAATGTTGAGGCATAATCTAATTATAGAACCTGTCATTAGGCAAATTCCAAAGCATTTTTTATATTGTATGGCATTCCCCCAAACTGAATGCATACACCTTCAAGCAAACTTGTGGCTTCTTCTTTTCTAGATAAAGTGATTTTATTTTTCTAATGAAGATCTCATTAACTGGAAGTATTAACATAGCTGAGTAAATAAAAAATTTCTGACTCTTTAGGGAGATCCTGTGCCATGGAATTTTTCCAGAACTCCTGAATTTTCTGGAAGACATTGAGAAAATGAGCACGGTAATGTTGACAATAGTATTGTCAGCCAGGCACACACAGGACACATCTATCAATTATATTTAAATACAGAATCAATTACATAGAAACATTGGCTAATTTCAAATAAATGTACACATGTACATTCCACCTTACTAAAGGCAATGACAAAAAAAAAAAAAAAAATCCTTCAAGAAAAAAGAACCAACCCTACATTAATCCATTATTCTCACTTCTGTGCTTGAATTCATCACTTTCATAGTACGTATTGACCATGAAGCCTCAAGACCAATTCCCTGCCAATTGTAACAAGTAGCATCTACTGCAAAAGGAAATCAATAAGGCTTTGTCCCTTTTCATGGCCTTGACATGTGCTGGTGCACATTCACCCCTGCACACAGTGCTGTTGAAGTCTCAGTGACGTAGTTCTGTAACGTGGTCCCAAATTAGATGAATACATGGTTCCAGAATGAAAATCCATAGCAAAAATGGTGATGAACACTGTTCTTTAAAGAGCTTTCAAAAAAAATATGTATCTAGATTACTTCATCTAATCACTAAGTGCAAAGTGTGCAGACTTGTGCCTTTCTTGTATGCTCCCAAAGACATTTTCAGGCATTTTCTCGGCATTTTCTGGAATCTCAGCTGCTACAGCCGCATGACCATTAGTAACGGGTAATTTGACTTCTTGGATTCACCACTGAGATAAAAATAGAACATGTGGCTGATATATAAGGAAGCAGATACTTTAGCAAATTTGTGTTATTTTAGAGGGTCGGGAACACTCAGTGCAGTATAATTTATGTGGGGAAGGATGAAATTAAGCAACAAAACTCAAAACTTTACTTGCATCCCAAGTTTTGTTAGGGGCCTTTAGTACTTTTTGGCACTGTTAATATTTGGTAAAGGAAGAAACTGGTAGCCCATTAGAAGCTTAAGTGTTAAGTGACACTGTTTCTCAGGCCAGGAACAAAGCAATCAATTACCAGCAAACAGCAGCAACAACAGCTGGTAGGGAGCATTGTATAAGAGTAGTGTTGAATAAGCCTAGGATGAATGAAATGTGTCTTTGATAGAAATCGTATGTCAGGACTTCACTGACGAAGCTGCAATATTTCCCATGGTTCATACTAATGAAAAACACTCCTCATGTCTTCCGGGAAAAGTTACTCTTTTTCAGCAAAATATTTTTGTTTTAATTTGGTTATTTCTATGGATGTTTTCTGGAAGAGGAAAAAATCATTGTTAATTATCTCCAGCAGTTTCCTATTTATAGCTGAAATAATTTCTCCATCATACAGAAAGTATGTTCAATTACTGTTTCACAAAAAATATCCAAAAGAAATTATATTTGTTTTCCAGTTCAGATGCCTTATAATTACTGCAGAGGAGCAGCATTAGTACTACCTACAATCAGTCTGCTTCTCCTTTTTTTTCTATTGTATTCCTTTTGTTTTGGTCCCCGAATATAAAGATTGAGGTCTTACACACACATTTTTAAAAGTTTTCTGTGAGTCTATAGTTCAGCCATGACTGTCAGTTTGACAAACTGGCTTAATTCACAACAAGTTCAAACAAACTTCAATTGCTCTTTCTCAATTTAATCAGCAGATTACATAAATATCATGGCCTACAAACTGGGTAGCATTTAGGAGTCAGTCATCTCAGGCTATTGACGTAGACACTGGTGAGAGAGAGGGAGGAAACTCCAACTTTCTGGAGGGGCCTGTTTTTTCTATGGAGAAAGCACTCGTTGTCTTCAGGTGTAACACTGAGTGATGTGAACCCAGGCTGAGGGGTTTCTGTGTCCTCATTAGGTGTAAAAGGTGTTTGAGGCAATTCTGATACCCTTCTGCACTTGGATTAAATGGCTCAGGAAGTTAGTGCCAGCTGCCTCCTGCCCATAGATGTGCCTTTTCTGGATTAAAAGCTCCTTTTTCTTGGAAGGCTGAAAGTATTTTAGAAGTGGATTAAGTTGTGCATTTTATGTTCCACTCAAATAGGCATATTTTGTGTACTAAAGCTCAAGGTATAATAGTACCTCACAACTTTTGGTACTAGAACAAGCAGATTAAATTTGGATCAAACAAAACTACAAAATTCACTGACAGCTTTAAAGAGGTAGGTTTGAAACTTGTCTAGCTCCCTAAAGCATCAGAATCATAGCATATTCATATTGAAAGATATCAGGATAATACTGCAGATCAAACAGCAAAATGAACCAAGAGCCTGTGACCACTCAGTGACCAGCTTCAAGTGTGGCCATGCCAGTAGAACTGGCCGAAAGTTCTGAAAATCCTCTACATCCAGAAGATGTTTAACAACCTCTATGAAATTACTGGGGACTCTTCATGCAGCTGAAAGTAGAATGCAAATCTCGAAAGGTGTCTCAAAATGTAATTAAAAAAGCACAAGTTGAAACTCTTGGGCTGAGTTCTGTTCTGCTCCCATAACAGTGATTTAAAAATGTCTTTCCCAAAAATATAGCAACAACTCACATATCCCTGATGATATTTTTGAACATCATTATTTGATGGGTTCCAATTCAGTAAATGACAGCTCCCTTAAGAAATTCAGAGTTTGGACTATACTTAACATTAAATATTTCTAATTTTATTCAAAAAACTATTACATGATGTAACTGCCAGGGGGAATTAAGATGATTTGGGGGCATTTACACTGAATCTACATACCACAGAATGTTTGAACTTTTTAAGTACACATTTTGAGCTACTCTTACATGAAGCTTCAGGAGTGCTTGCAACCAGATTAATTTATATTTCCCTAACATTATTGACAGGAATTTAAATTGTCATTCCAGCTTTGAATCTCAGAAGGAATAAAAGCTTGTTTCATATAGAGTACTCCACGGGTGAATAACAGGACAGTAGGTGCTTCAGAAGAGAAAAGGAAATATTTTGTTAGGTTATTACCTTCAATAGTCAGAACTTGTCATGAGCACTAATTTAATGTAAATTTATGTGTTTTCATAATGACAAACTAGGAAAAAAAATCTGTCTGCTATCATGAGAATATATAACCAAAGGCTACCAACTCTTTTTCAACTGCTGAGTAACCCATGGCCAAAAGGCAACCAGGTGGAATGTGCAATACATTTTACCAAACTGGGCTCTCGGACATCAAGACCTTTGTCTTTGCTCTACTAGGAAAAAAAAAAAAAAAAAAAAGCAGTATATTCATAAATCCATAGCAATGAGCTGACATTTCAGCCCCAGTCATACCATTGCCTGACATCAAGATGTAAGGGTTGCAGCAAGTATTACATCCCCAGAAGTGTTATAAAGCTCAAATCTGCCTGTACTCTTTTTCGAGCTGTAAATCTGTGATCCTGCTGCAAGCACCTCCTGTTGCAGGAGAGGGAGTGGGGCTCTGAATGGCAACCAGCGGGAGGCTTGGAGACTTTTGCACCTTTAATGACTTCCAAATCAAAAGCATGAAGATCAAAATAATCTCAAAAGATTTTCCCATTCAGACTTTCTCCTATAGCATCCCTGTTGTTCTCAATACTAGAGTGTCAGTCTTTTCGGTACATTTTTTAACATGGAGAGAAACGGGGTAGGGTGGGAGCAGGGATATGTCCAATGATCTCAAAGCATGTGTTTTTGATTCTAATAAGATTATGGATACCAAAGGAATAAAAATGGAAATCACTACTGCCAAGATATGAAAGAAAGTTTGCATAGTCAAATAATTTAAACCCTAACATTTGGACCCAATAAGGCTAACAGAACGTTTATTCCATATTTTTGGAAAGTATGCTTTTTCTGCACATTAAGTGGTACCAATAAAAAATAATGATTCTCACTCAGTTTATTTCTATAAATTATATTGTTTTATAGTTTTCCAGGGCATGGTTATGTGTCAGATTCTATGGCAAACACCTGGGTGTAAAATGCAATAAGCTTGTTACTTCCAGAGGGGGTTGTGGGGAGGAGAGCAGCAGCCCTCCATTCTCCCCAAAAATGTACCTATTTCCAAGAAAACTGGATCACAGCTCATCTGAAAATGGCCAAATTCTTTTTCACACTTTAGGAATTATCATTTGCATCTCCTCTTGACTTGCTAGTGACATAAAACTGAACCCTTCGGGGGCTTGGAATCAGACCCAGGAACAGTTTCAGAGATGATTATAAGCTGGTGGTCTTTGCCCAGTGCCTAATGGGTGATTGCCCATATCGTGGTTTTGCCCTTGATTTTAGCGCAGGTCAATGTACACAGAATACAATGCAGTACGTTTATGTGAATTTTTAAGAAGTTATGAATGTCACAAAAATTTCATAACTCTCAAAAGTTATGATGTTACAAAGACTAGCACTCAGAGGTTATGGATAGACTACAGTCAGGAATGCCCTTACAGCATCAATTTGGCCCCTTTTATGTATGCACTGTAATTACAGCTGGTTGGAAACTTTCCATCTAAATGTTTTTTATTATTATTTTTTCAAGTTAAAAAAATGGTTTTCTGTGGGAAAATGTTACTTTTTCCAGAAATGCTTCCATTTTCCACAGGGAAAATGTAAGCAAAATAAATTCCTTTAGATCAAGTCAACTGCATTCTAAATATTTCAGCTTGTCAAGTTGGATAAGAGCACTTCCTTTCAGGTCAGCATGGTAATGTGTATATGGCAGAATTACTGTGGTGCATCACAAAACTTGCAGCTTAGATCAGCTCCTCTGCTTCAGCACATGTACAGGGCAGTCCCTCTCGGCAATTTCTCCACCATCATGCAAGTGACAACACAAGATCACACACCATGAAGGAGGACTCACTAGAGCAGCTCAGGAGTTGCCTAAAACTCAAACAAGATGTGAGATTCATTTCCTTGTAGCTTATCCATCTCAAAATTAGTTGTGTTGCCTAAAGAGCATGGTTAAAAACTCTGATAATACAGTAAATGCCTCCAGAAAACAATTTGTCCTTTCCAAAGGTATATAGTTAAGGCAGGTAACACTGATTAGGAATTAATCTCTGCCACCTTTCTCCATTGATTAAGGACTGAGCACAGATGCCTACCTAAGACTAGACTCTAACTTTGCTGAAAGCAGTGAGATAGTCTTACCCTTTGGGCTGACTACCTTCCCCATCAACTCTGCCTGTTTTGATTGTTGAGGAAATTTGTGTCTGCCTTCCCTCTCAAAGTTAAGATGTTGCGTCAAATCCTTGAGCATGAAAGGGAGTTTCACAACAGCAAAGACTTCTCCAAGGGCCTGGGAAAGGGAGCATCAAAACAAATCAGTCACATACCCCAGCAAAAGGGCAATAACTACTTACATGTAAAGTAAGGTTCACTGTTACAGGAAAATTGACATAATTTTGGGACACAAGGACATCCTTGTCAAAAAAATTAAACCCTTATAAATCAGCAATTGCTTAACTATAGGCAATAATAGATGCCATAACACATATTTATGTTATTGTGTTAACAAAATTATTGTTGAACTGCACTTACAGTGAAGTGACCAAAGAGTAATCAAGAACAATGCCTCTACACAGTAATCACTGCCCACACTCCATGGAGTGGGTATCCTATTCCTTGCAGAACTTAGTCTGACCTGACAAGATAGAAGGAAGATAAGACAAGGCAACACAATAACATCTCATGATGTCATCTAGTGCCATCTTAGAGCCATGTGTAAGAGGTTATTTGCTAAATAGGAAGGCTATCCAGCGAGGAAAGGCACTGAGAAGAGAGAGGAGGAATATGAGAGGGACAAGCTGGGAGAGAAGAGGAAGTGGAAGGTGTATTATGGCCAATTACTCCAGAGAGGGAGTCCAAAGTGCATGCCTCAATAACTTTTGCATTTCTTGAATTTACAATACTCACTTTTGCAACCTTATAAAATGTTCATAATATTGTTTTAGAAAACAGAATATAAACCATATGTGCCTGTGTCAAACTACATATAATATGCATGTCCTGGGTATTGTGTTTTGCAAATTTAGCAACAGTCTCACACACACGGCTCTCATTAGCATATGTGCAACCACAGTGAAGTTAATAGGATTAGAGCTTGTCAGGAATTTTTCAATTAAACTTTTTTTTTTTAATTGGAAAATATCACTTCATTGAAATTTAAACTGTGCATGAGAACCTAGAGGTTTGGGTGAAATTTGCTTTAGGAAAAGTTCCCTGATCCTGGAATTCAAAACTCGGAAAAATAATAGCTCAGAGTAATGTTTCAGTCAGAATACCTGGCTGGACATTGAAGAACCAAACATGAGTGCCTGCTGCATTGCTGGTACAGCAACAGTGAGATCCTGACTTAGCCTACTGTTCATCCAGGAGTGAATTCTAGCATACCAGTCTGAAACTGTGTAATCAAATCCTGAGTGATCACAAGAACATAGCATCTTTCTGTATTGAAGCAGTCTCTCCACTGAATAAGTTTCCTATGTAAAAGTTGAAAGACTTTTGCTTTGTCCTAGTAGTAAATAAAAAGCGCTTCCAAACTCCAAAAGTTTGGAAAAAGTGGAAAACTTTTTCCCACTCTACTCTGTGCAGACCTATCTGCAAAACAGAAAACATCTGAGCAGACCATTGCTTTAACCAGCTATCTCTGCTCCCAGGATTCAGCAGACACATGCTGCGTTGGAGGAAGGGACTCAAATGAATATGTGAAAGGAAAAGTTCATATTAAAAAATACAATGTTACAGTTCATTATCTTTTCATTATCACTTCAGAAATTTAAAGATGTATTTTTCAATTTTTCCCATAGTGCACACAACACAGAGTTGTGACGTATCTGTTTAAAATCCCCACACACATTCTGACTACCCAGTACCTCTTTTCAGATGAGCCTGATAGCTGTCCCATCATCTTATTCTCATTTTAATGTAGATATTATGGGGCTTTTTTCTCCCCTTGCAAGCATTTCCTTTAGAAGAAATGTAAAACAGTTTGAAATCAACAAGGTTAAGTTTCCTTTGAAATAACTCTTAAATTTTCTGAAGGTGCTGTCAGAGTGCAATATCCCTTTAAAGAGCAGCAGATATGCTGGAAAGGCACCAAAGAAACTTCTATACTTCTGAACAGCATCTTTAAAACAGCAGCACTAGAACAGAAGAAGAGCTCAAGGGAATGCACAAAGCCACTTACTCTCCAAAAATAAAGTTTGTAATGCTTCACTCTGTTGAAGTTACCAGCAGTCGGTCATTGTTGGTTGAAAACTAAAAATGTATACTTTTACACTCTTAGCACACGTCCACAGTGCCAGCTGGCTTTCTGGCTTAGATCTGCAACCCAGGGGGCTTACAGGATCTCAACATCTGCAAAATTATGCTTTGATTTCTGGCACTGTCAGATCTCAAGGGAACAAAACCAAAGCAATTGCCAGCCAGAACTCACATTTTGACATGTTAAGCAAGGGACTGCTTCTCAGAGTTTTTGCCATTTGGAGAAGAGCAGTAAGCTATGTACTTGTAGGGGAATGGAGAAAGAAAGAGAAGCTGAAAGACATCAATGTTACAGTATTTCTGCTACCAGAGTGGCTACTGAAACCAGCATGAAGGAATAAATTATGAGAGAGATGGGAATGGAAGAAAATTGGCTAGTACTTCTATTTTAGTTGTATCATGTTCATTAAAATCACTGAAAATTTTAAAAGTGTAAATATCTATTATTAAGGCTCATGCTAAAAGTGAAAGAAGACAGAATGAATTCTAATGTTAGAGAACACATTATACACCATTAGCTTTCATAAAGACTTTTTAAATGTTTTGGGTTTTTTTACACTATTAACCTGAGATTGTTTTTTAAAGATTTATGGCTGTGCAATCAAAAATGTGACAGTTTTATATTATAAAACAGCACACAAAAAGTTTAGATCAGGAAAATGTTGGTGCTCTACCTATGTTTGGTATATTGGACAGTACAAGAAAAAAATCTGAAAGCTGTGAGTAGGAACTTAAATTTCCCCAAGTTCTTCCACACTCAGCACTTGAGGAATTGCTGTTCTGCAACACTGGAATTAATGGCTGTTTGCTGATCCCAGGGATTTACAGTAGGTCACTGGTGTTTAGTGACTGGTAACTCTTAACCACCATTTCCCACAAGAAAATGAACAGAGAAAACTTGAGCTGGAGCATTTTTTCAGTATGAAGACCACAGTGATTTCTTCCCTGGGCAACACCATTTCCATTGATATCAGCTCAGAATTTCCCTTGGAAAGTCATTTTCCCAGTACATTACTAACCATGCCAATTTTTGTTTGTTTTTTTTTTCTTGCTTCCTTCCTTTAATTCCTTTCTTTCTTGTGTCTTCATGTCTTTCCCTATTTTTAACCCACTTCCCTCCTCCAATTTCTTATGAATATAACAAGAGTAATCTTTCTTGTCATTGAGCCTGAGCATCCATGTTGTTTATTGCCCAAGAAACATTTACACTTTTGCCCACACTTTCCCTTCATGGTCAAGAATAATTTTTTTTAAAGTAAAAAGAAGGTGAAAGGATGGAAATTGGTGAAGGGTCTAAAGCACTAGTCTTAGAAGGAGCAGCTGAGGGAGCTGGGGTTGTTTAACCCCAGAAGAAAAAAGAAAAGGAGGAGAAAAGGAGGCTCAGTGGAGACCTTATCGCTTTCTGTAACTATCTGACAGGAGGTTGTAGCCAGGAGGGGAGCCATCTCTTGTCCCAGGTAACAAGCGACAGGACAAGAAGAAATGGCCTCAAGTTGCACCAGAGCAGGTTTAGATCAGATATTAAAAAAATCTTCTTCATGGAAAGGATTTTCAAGCCTTGGAACAGATTGCCCAGGCTTGAGTCACCATTCCTGGAGGTATTTAAAAGCCATGCAGATGTGGTGCTCGACAGGGTTTAGTGGTGGACGTGATGATCTTTGAGGTCTCTTCCGATCTAAAAGATTTTGTGATAACTTTGCCTTGGCCTTCCTTGGCAAGAAGCATCCTTCAGGCTCTTCTGTTGAAGTTTGTCATGGTATCTACAGGAAAATGGAAAATGCATATATACTTGATGTGCTGATACTGTTGAAGACCAATAATATCTCACAGCTGCCTCACTCTCCTCTACTTAAAATTGTTTAATGTGTTTTACATACCAGCTCTGTAGAATCACTGTCAGCATGGTACTATAGGGGCAGAGAAGGCCCTTCTGTCACACATTTGTGTAACACCTAACACATCTTCTGTGCTAGTCTAGGCTACTCACAGTCTGCACCAATAGAAACAAATGCAGTAATTTTAGAAAGGCATTATACTCAGATTAAATTTAGGGTCCACCAAGATGTTACCTCATGCTCAGGAAATCCAGATTGCTCGAGGCTGGGTTGGAGGAGAGAAAAGACAGAAACATCTCTACGTGACCTTTGCAGGCTTTGGACGCCTCCCTTAGCATTTGTCACAGCCAAGACACTGGGCCAAGGGACCTTTGGTCCAGCATAGTCATTCTAACACATGTACATCCTTTTCCTTCACCTGCCTGATGGTGAGGAACAAGCATTGAAATGGCCTTTTGGGAAAATAAGGTGTAATTTTAGCCTTTAGTAATTTAGTACACAGTTTATATGTCTTTCCTGATATCTCAAAGGCAAACATGAGGCTTTGAGCTGTAGAAGGACTGAGGATTGCTGGAAACTAGTTCTGAGAGGAGACTGCAGAAAAAAATGACTGCAGGACAAAATGTCTGCAGCATAAAATCCTGTTATTTTCACATTGCTATTGCACTACAGAAACCCCAAAACTGAAAAATCCTGAAAGAAGCCAGATTGTCCACTAGCCACAGCCATTACCATTGAAAGAAGATTATGGTCTTTTGTTAATAGGAATTGATTCACCTACAGTGTTCCAAAGACAAAAGGTATCAGCAGTATTCTCTTCACTGCTTTACCTGCTCACTTAGTCTTACAGGGAAAGACAAATTCATACACAGCAATACAATGGGGAACACACTCTTACCTCTTTCCATGAAGTTCTACAATTTAGTCCCACCAAAAATCATTGTTTCTTCAAGAGCTGAAACTGATTTCTTCTTTGGACTTAAGACAAAATCAGAAATCTGATTCACAGTCCAGGTTCTGTTTTTGACTTAATTAGATAGATCTGAGCCTGTCAGTAACTAGTCCACACAACCCACGCAACCCTGAATGAAGTGAAAAACAGAAAAATATTTAATAAAGGAGGTGAGGGGCAAAGGGAAGAAATTAAGAAAAGAGAAAGACAAGTAGAAAGACTCAAGCTTCAGGAAGTCAGTTCAGGGAAGAAAGGATCTCAAACTTCAAGGAAATTATCTTGAAAGTGAAATGTTCTTTTCTGCAATGTGATCCCTTTCAGACTCTAAATATAAGGGACATTGGAAGCTTAAGCTTCCCAAAACATGTCAGCTTCCAGAGAGTCAGCCTTAGAAACACACAGAAGCATAGAAGATGGATTATGGTCTGATATTGCGTCCTCCCATCACCTCCAGCAGCTCCCTCATCAGGAGATATGGCTTTACTTTGCTGGAAGACAAGAGTTTAAACTTCCTTCAGTCCTGGGTAATGTACAAATCCCAGCCCACCCACTTCCTCCCAGGAGAAACTTCAAAGCAAGAGCAGAGACTGCAGTCCTCTGGGTGACCCTCCCAGAGGGCCTCTGGCCAGGATGCAGGATGGGAGGCAAGAAGGGCACTAACAAACAGGATGACCATGAGTAATCCTGTTGTACACTTCTCTCCTCTCATCCCCTTCATCAGCAGCCCCAAATGCTGTGCACTTAGAAGCCAGTCTCTCTCCAGCAGCAGGCTGAATACTCATCAGCCACATTCAACATGCAGGAAAAGACAAAAAAAGCTCGAAATGGTTTTGATGACTAGGTAGACACATTGCAGAAGAAAAGGCTCATGGGAGGGGATAGCATTTGTTTGCTAGCTGTGATTGACAGGACTTTAATTCCTGTTTCCTCACTGGCAGGACCATAAGGCAGATGATAAAGGGGGCTTCCAGGCAGGATGGAGAGTAGAGACAGTCATCAAATTCTTTTATTGTTTTCTTCCCCCATTTTATTTTTAACCTTACAGGACATTTCCCTTAAGATGGCTTTACCTCAGGTTTTTCATTTTTGCTCTGCAGGGAGAAACGACAGTATGTACTCATAGTCCAGGCACTCACCCTCCTAGACCATGCTCACAGGCTGTTTGCACAGAAATGCACTTTTGGAGTCTCCTGACAATCTCTGATTATGGCATTTTTGTTACTGTGGTAGGAACTGGAGATTTTGGGGATGAAACTTTATGAGAAATTTCTTTCCAGGACAGAACTCCATGAACTCCAGAAGATTACACATATTCTGTCAGCAAAACAGATGAGAACTGTGCTGAGGTAAAATCCTCAGCTCCAGTCCTTCTCCTGACCCAGAGTGTTACAGGCTACATCCATAATATTTCAGTAAGACTCTCATTCCTTCAGTGATCCAGGGCCACACGTGGACGTGCAGAGCTATCAACCTTCATATAAGCTCTGTGATGCCATGTTGAATGCTGCTACTGTAGGGACTGACCACATTTCCCCCAGCTCTGCCCACACAGCAAGGCAGGAGCAGGACACTGAACCCAGGAGCAGGTCCTACTTGATGAATGTGGTTTAACACCAGCACATTTAAGAAACTGGGATACATTGGTAGTTATAAATACTTCCTCTCTATATTTTCACATTGAAAGTCCCAGAGGGCTAAACATATAGAGTGAGATCAGGACATGAAGAGAAAGATGTAAAATTATCCTGTCCTGATGTTAAAACTACACTTGTCTGAATGGCAAAGTGTCATTTTACACACTTTATCGGAATTCAGAATTCACTTCTAGCCCCTATCGTTGCTCCTCTTGGAAATGAGAAGGCTCCAGGGAGACCTTAGGGTCCCTTCCAGTACAGGAATGGAACTCCAAGAAGACTGGAGAGGGACTTTTCACCAGGGTGATATCAGGACTTATCACCTAGTGATAGGACAAGGTAGAACAACCTTAAGCTGACAGAGGGTAGATTTAGATTAGATGTTAGGAAGATATTTTTACCTGTAAGGGTGGTGAGACACTGGCACAGGTTTCCCAGAGAGGTTGTGGACTCCCCATCCCTGGAAGTGTTCAAGGCCAGGCTGGAGAGGGTTATGAGTAGCCTGGCCTAGTGCAAGGTGTCCTGCACATGGTCGGGGTGTTGGAATGAGATGACCTTTAAGGTCCCTTTCAACCCAGACCATTCCTTGATTCTGTGATAATATAGTGACAAGCTGACCAAACTCCTGTAACAGGAATGACCTCCGTCTCCCCTTTGCATGACTTCTCAGGTAACAGAAGTGTAAAATGATGACTCGCTGAAGCCACAGTATCAATTCACTTTTAACTGCAGGTGTGTGAGCCACTGATTCAGCATAAAGGGCCCCATAAAGAAAAAGAAAACAAAATTCAAAAGAAAAGATGTCTGACACAGTAACTTATTTGAGGAAATTAACTTGACCCTAAGTAGCATCCAATAGTAGCACATCTGTAAAAAATAAACAATTCCTACCACCTAGAGGTAGCATATTTAATAAGTAAATATGAACCCAGCAGAAAAAAAATGAAATCTAACCATCACGCCTGTGTGACCTTGAGTGATCCTCTTTTCCATAGCAGCATAACAGTCTGTTAAGAATCATAAGACTTAATTCAGTACTTTCCTTTCAAAATTTGTTAGATAAATTTCAAATTATCCTGCTATTCATTTTACAGACTATACTGGTAGGAATGAATGAAAGCTGCTTGCTCAGAGTCTCACATCAAACAGGTTACATAGTTGGAATAGAAAATTAATCTTCCATTTGTCAAAATTAGCTTGGGGGTTGTAAATATTATTGTGGTTATTATCAACCGTAAAATGAAAAATAATTAAGGTTATAAAGAAATAGTTAATGTCAAACATTCTCTTACAGTATGGAAAGAGAAGAAGCTTTAAGGGTATTATTTAATGAACGCTATTATTGACACACTTCACAATGCTTTCTACAGGGAATAGACATTTCATACTAAGTTAACTCATTTCAAATTGATGTCATATTAGACAATTGTAATTCCTGTGTATAATTGCATTGGGTTTGGGTTTTTTTTGAAAACCAAATATACCTATACTTTGAATTTCCAACATTTTATTTTTCTCCTTTATTTTAGGTTTATGCAAACAGTCAAAAACAACAGGTATATCTCATCATGACATTCATCTCACTTCACTTAACTCTACTGCACTGCTTAATTTAGACAATGTTCTAACCTGTGCCAATTAAAGATTTGGTCTTGTGCATTCACTCACTGAATTTAAGCAGGGAATAAATGCAACCTAACAATCATTATTATAATCCAGTTAATTTAATTTCTGTAGTCAGATCACCCTGCAAGTGTTGGCATTTAAGCTTTTTATGGCAAAATGGACTTCTATCAGTTTTACAGTTTGCTGCATCTGTAAAAGGATCTCTTTCCCCCTCTCTCCCTGCTGTATATCCCATGCTGGTGTTCCTGCTCCTGCCTTCACCTGACCACCTAATGAGCGAGCTCAGCTCACTTATCAGCCTTTTTCTGATTGTTTTTTTATCAGTTTATTGGCCTGAAACAGTCCATCATGGGGTAAGATAAGCATTAGAGACAAAACAGTGAAAGTAGGAACCCAGGGGAAGGCGAAAGGAAAGGCAGTATTGGTTACAAACCACTGAGTCAGCTCATGATGTAATGAAACCTCACTCTGAGAGGAGGACCAACAAACATGGACCACATTCCAAGTGACATCAAATGGCTTATCAACATATAACAAGAATTAAGGTTGTTTTACAAAAGAAAAAAAAGAAAGTAAATATCTTCCATCAGGTCCATTTAATTCTACAGTGTTTTTAATAGACCTATACATTACAGACAGAATTATATATTGTCTATTTTATGAACTTACACATTTCCTTATGGTTAGCAAAAGCTTAAACACAAACAAAAGAAGAAAACTGATGATTACAATGCCAAAATCCCAACTAGCATATCCAGTCTGTTCCTAAGAAAGAGGAAAATGAGAAAAACAGACATCAAAATCCTTCTGAAAGCAAATCCAGGTTTTTGCACCATACAATCTTAGAGCAAGCAAAGTAGAAAACAAGCAGCATTTCCATTCAGATGACATTAATGATCTATTATGGACCCTGTACTGCATTGCTCCATGTTCCACAGAGATTTGGATGAGAGATGCCCAGACCTGCCCTTTGAACATCACCTTTGCTCAGCTAAGACCACTCATGGGCAAACCACTCTGTGGCACAAATAGGGTAGAATGACTGGGGCATGCCCTGGGTCTGACTCTCACTGTTTTTCATGGTGATATCTGTAAGAGAGAAGAAATGCAAACTCTGGGATGGGAGGAAGGTGCCTTTATTCTGCCTCCTGCATCCCTCCTGCCACATGGCTGTGCAGAGGTCTGCTTCACCACCCACAGATCTCACTCTACTGGCTCCCCACGCCTTCCCACTGCTACATATTTACCCATCAAGCAGAAAAGAGAGGTGCAGTCGTGGTGTCCTGAAACTTGTCTGCTGCTAGAAGTTTCTGGCTAAAATCAGATCATTGAGGAGTCCCAATACAAACAAAAAGGATTGTTTGCCCTAAGTGCACTTACAGTCTGTGCTGTAAACGTACAGTTTACATGTTAGCAGTCCATGTTAGCAAATAAACCTGGCAGAGCAACAATGACTTTTGAATGAAATGCATCCTTCCCTGGGATTTCTTTTTGTAGACAAGGAATCTTTGACCTAATTTCATTTTCTTAACTGCATGTTACATAAGTGAAGGACGTTACTTTGACCTACCGCATAAGTTCCTAACTTAGCTTAAGTCCAACTTTAGTCAATGGGGCTTTCAATGTATTTCAGGTTAGCTGGGAGGAATCTCAGATCCTCTTTCCAAAGAGTTGTCAGAAAGGCTTTTCCTTTCTCATTCCTTCCTCCAGGCAGAGACACTTGGTATTTCTGCCACTGCTGTCACTAATATGAAAACCACAGCCTATATGCCTGGCTCAGGGACATATTTCTACTCATGTTCATAACTCCTGCAGAGTTACTGAGTATTATATATCAAAATATGTTTGAAGATCAGAAGTGAAAAAGACAGACTTTTGAATCTTTATGTTCTACCTAATTTTCCCAGTAACATAAGACTGGTTTAAGTAGCACTTCATGTCCACAGCTTGAAGTTACAGATATTGAGGGGATAAAAAAAAAGATACTGTTGGGGTGGTTTTTATATACTACTTATAAAACTTCATTTATGCAGAAATTGCAGCCTAAGCAGTCTGCTTAAGTGCCCTCTGCCTTCCATGTGGGCTGGAATAGAAAAATCCTCGCAGGGCATGTTGCACGTACCTCCTAGACCAAAATGTCCATCTTCAGATTCTTTCATCCTTGTGTCCTTCAAAGAAGAATTTCTCTCCAAACTGTGTGGTTACATTTCAAAGGCACTGGAATATTTCCCTTACCAATAAAGAGAACTTTGACACTTTGAAGCTCATTAACTAAGTACTTAAAATTTAATTGAAAATTAAATGTTTAAGATAAGTAACTAGCTTGCATTCTATATTGATTAATTAATGAATCATAGAATCATAGAATATTTCAAGTTGGAAGGGACCCTTAAGAATCATTGAGCCCAGCTACCTAGCTGGAAGTTCAGGGTCATATGATACCTATATACTGTCTAAATTGACCCTGTCTTTGTCACAAGTCATTTGATTTCACTGCCTTGCCTCTATGTCATAAATCAAGCAAGCTTATAAAGAGGCTAAAAAAAAGTCTATTAAAATTCAAAAACAAACAAATAATGCCTAAAGATAGGGCTGATCAAGTTCTTGGCCAAAAGTTTGAAAATGAAAAATATATTTTCATAGTATCATAGAGTTATAGAATGGTTACGGATGGAAGAGACCTTAAAGATCACCCAGTTCCTATCCCCTACCATGGGCAGGGACACCTTCCACTAGACCAGGTTCCTCAAAGCCCCATTCAACCTGGTCTTGAACATTCCCATGGATGGGGCATCCACAGCTTCTCTGGGCCACCTGTTCCAGTGTCTCACCACCCTCAGTGTAAAGAATTTCTTCCTAATATCTAATCTAAACCTGCCCTCTGTCAGTTCAAGGCCATTTCTCCTTGTCCTGTCACTCCATAGCCTTGTTAATATTCCCTTTCAGTTCTCTTGTAGCCCCTTTAGGTACTGGAAGGTGCTATATGGTCCCCCCAGAGCTTTCTCTTCTCCAGGCTGAAAAACTCAAACTCTCTCAGCCTGTCTTCATAGGAGAGGTGTTCCAGCCCTCTAATCATCTTCATGGACTCATCTGGACCCATTCAAACATCTCCATGTCTTCCTTATCCTGGAGGTCTCAGAGATGGATGCAGAAGCCCAGACAAGTGCCCAGACAAGACTAAAGGGGCAGACTCACCCCCCTCAACCTACTGGTCACGGTTCTTTTGATGCAGCCCAGAATACAGTTGGCTCTCTGGGCTGTGAGTGCAAAGTGCTGGCTCATATTCAGTTTTTCATCCACCAACAGTACCCCAAGTCCTTCTCTGCAGGGCTGATCTCAATAAATTTCAATTTTGAAACATTTCAACCATCTCTGCCATTGGCTGCAGCACATGCCCTACTTGGACAAGACACCTCAAATATCTTCCATCTCCCGCATCATTCTGAATTTATTCCTGTGCTTTTAATCCTGGCATGTGCACCATTACATAGAGAGCTTGCCAAGACACAGGCATAGAAGGAGAACGTCCCCCTTATTAGGCCCCCTCCCCCAGGAATCTACTAGTACACCTTTCAAAGTTTTTCCACCAGTGGAGTGGTTCTGTCCAGAAAACAAAAGTACACTGACATATTCTTAATACACAGTGTTCACCTTTACGTGAAAGAGAAATATGACTAATATTTTCTACTTGAAGTCTTCGAGAGTCTTTGGAGCTATGGATGCACCTTTAACTTTTTTGGGTGTTTGAGGATGGCAAGAGTACCTGAGACCTACAGAACTTGCACATCTAGGAAGAGAAACTGGCATTTTACTGCCCATGCAGTCAAGTCTGTTTGAGGAAGGAAGTCTCAGATCTTTGCCTCCAATACAACTTCATGTCACCAATTCAAAAAATTTTCCCAAAAATGACAATACTTCTGAAAACATCCCACAAACTCAAAAGTTGGTAAGACTCACACCTTACTTATAGGCTATAAGATAATTTCGGGTAATTGAATCCGTGCTGGTGTAAATACTGGTATTTTTGGTCTGTATTTTGCCCAGCCACCTGTGGGAAATTATGTTTTCCTCACCAAGTTATGGGGAAAACACTGATAAAGGGAGAAACTTTGTCCTTGAGGGAAATTCCAATGCTGCCACACACGTGTGGTGGAAGACCACTTGCATGGCAGGGGAAGAAGCCAGGGACCTCTGCCTGGAGGGTGATGGCCACACCCACTG
>JAWWEU010000111.1:106516065-106552607 GCA_035583155.1 Acropternis orthonyx
GAAAATGCTTTTCTTACTCTTTTTGGTTTGGTTGGGTTTGGGTTTGGTTTTTGTTTTGGGAGGGGTGGGGGGCAGTGTTGGGGGGTGTGTTGTTTTTTTTGTTTGTTTGTTTGTTTGTTTTGGTTTTTTTTTTTTTTGGGTTGTTGTTGTTGTTTGTTGGGGATTTTTTTGTCCATTGAACTAGAGATTTGGCTACCTTTAAGCCACTGAGGTAATGGAATAGATTTTGTTTTGTGAGAATTAATGCTTAGATAATTTACAACATAAAAATGGTTAATTTCACATTAATTTTTATTATTTTCCAAACATGTAGCAGGTAAAAAACAGCTGGTGCAATTTCCAAATGACATTACGGCCAATGCTTGTTTTTTAATCTGGGTTGTTTTCTTTCCTCAAGGTTTGGGATCAGTTTCTCTTTTCTGGTGTTTATTTTTTGTGGGAGGATTTCATGCATACTGCTCATCAGATCACATGTACGTTGAAGGTGACTCTAGTCTTCCCTTTGAGGGGGTGCAGTGTTTGGTTGAGGGATTAGACTATATTTCAAATGCTTTGCAGAAAATATGTATCTATGTGTATGTTGGCCTGAGATCTAATGGAATTTCAGTTATCCCTCACCACTGTCCCTGGGTGCCTTGCTGACTGTTTTGGGGAATCTCAGTCCTCCCTCTCTCCTTCACTGGGGGATTGGCTTCGCTCCCTGGACTGGGGTGGAAGGACAGAATGTGCCCAGTATTTTGCTGGGGAAAACCTGCTTGTCAAGTACCTGCAGTTATGACTGTCCTCTGCATGATCTTTCCAAGATTTTCTGAGACATTCTGAGACTTGCAAGCTAAAGCTTAAGGCTATTTCTTTCCATATAGTCCATGAAAGTTACCTATGATTCCCAGTGTTGATAAGGCAAACCACTATATTTAAAACCAGATACTTTTTAAATGGTGGAAATATCAACAATGAAAACATTGGAATCTGTGGAAAATTTCACAACTGCGTCAGGAAATGTTTGTGACCTAGGTCGTGGTTACAGTTATACTTCAGCTGGGAAAAAAAATTCTGAAAAAACAACACTGGTGTTCATACAGTGTGAAGTAAAACTCACTAAACATCCTTGCCTATCCAGTCCAAACTAAAGCTGCTCCTGGCAGACAGAAGCAGCTCAGAGAAATAAAATTTTATGGACTGTAAATAAAATCAGTGAAACATTTCTAATGTAAAGGTTATATATTTCTCCTCACTAGCCCCTTATTGAAGTTGGGATAGTCAAGGTCTGCATGCAACCATCTCACTCCTCATCAAAGTGACTTTTTAATTATACTCCAGACCACTGAGTAAAAACATATTTTCAGATCTCCTGAGGACATTTTTTCCCCCTTAATAACAGTTTCAGGATTTTTTTTCCAAGTTTTATCTGATTATTTAGTTAAAAAATTAGAAACTGAGCCTTTTATTTATCCACCATCCAGAATTTGCAGCTGCAGGACAAGGAAGTTTCCCTGTGTTGCCCTGGGGGTGACCTCAGCTCTGACCTTGGGGGACCACCCTTACCAGAGGCTAATGGTGAGCCGGGTCCCACTCCTGCTCCCCTGGCCTCTTCCCTGGGCAGAAACCAGTGTTTTATGAGATGGTTGAACAGTGGTGAGAGACAAAGCCGAGGCCACCATGTAAATCCTGACTCTGGCCACAAAGGTAGAAAACCAGCACTTTATCACCAAGCCACCCAAGTCCTCACTGTGATTCCCAGTTATTTCAGAACAAGCATAAAAATCTACAGGCCAAATTCTTCCCCAGGTCTGAGCCCAGTAGGCTCACTGCCTCAGCTTGTCTCCTCTCCAAGGAGTTGCAAAGAGTGTGAGTCAGTGGAGAATCTGATGGACTTTATTTCTTTTAATTTACCCCACAGAGTTCTCCTTTGCCCAGGAGATTAATTTCTTCTCTACTTTTAAAAATCCACTTACCTGTCAAACTTTCCCTCCAGTTATAACACAGAACTGAAATAACATTTTAAAAACCTCAGCATAAGATCCCGTGCTGTTGAATAATTTAGACCTCTAGAAGCTGGTTAATTTTTAGGATCTTAGCAAAACCATACATGGTTGCTTTAAATAGCAATGAAAGGCTGATTCAAGCCATTAAATTTTATGTGTTGTGTAATGTTGTAATTGATGTCAAGCCTTTCCCTTACTCTTCACGCTGACATTGGGCAGTCTCCTAAATGCTTAAAGTGCAGTTACAAGAGTCCAGACCAAGTAAAGTACCAAGAAATGGGTGGCAGATATCAGAATTTATTGCTAAGGACAGAAAGGTTCAAATGTTAAATAAATAAGCGTGAGCCAAATTTTGCCAGCTTCTTTCTCATCTATTTATTTTGGGGGATAATTGGGTGAATTAAGTATTTTGCTGCAAACTGTTTCTTCTGTGTATGCATATAAAACTTTATTACCCTTGTAAAGAGCATGCTGTGAATTCTGATGCTTCTGTGTGTTTGGGAGCGTATAATTGTTCTCTTTGCAGGAAAACACTTTTACCTACATCCTAAGCCGAACAAACTGGCTTCCAAAGCAGCATCTGCTCAAAAGCACGTGCTTGGCTTTGAGCATCCCTGAGGAAGAAGTGCAAATTCAGGTCCAAGTTGAATAAGAAGGCATCTCTCCTTCCAGCAGATTTCAGTACAGTGCTTTGCCTCTCACCTTTGCCATTTCCCTGATAATCCTTAAGCAGTTTAAGAAAAGTGTTAATGATTTAAGGCCTTTATTCTAGCACCACTAAAATGAGCTGAGTAACCTCACAGTCTGCATATAAAAATACAGACATGCCACCGTCAAATGAGGAGAAAAATCAAGGGAATTTAGTGAAGTTTCCCTTTGCTACACGATGCTGCTGTAGGGCTTGCTTTCTGCAAATTAAACAGAAACCATCCCTTGTCACAGGTCACACATCATTAAATCAGGCTGGTACATTTCCCAGCAGGCAGTTTGTATGAGGCCATCCTGTTTTGAAGGATGAGGAGGTTTGCTAGCACAGAGATGTGCAGATCTCAGAGATGGTCCCCGAATGGCATGGATTGCTACTGCAGGTGTACCCAAGCCTGTTCTCCTGGTCCTTGCATTCCAGAGATGCAGTGATCCAGCCCTCAGGTTTATATATAGCAGTGGGGGAAAAAAAAAAAAGATCGAATAGGAGATAATAGGAAATAAAAGGTAGGACAGGTCTTTGGACAGCTAGAACATTGGTGTGAGATGCTAAAAGTCAGTGGGACTCAGACCTTGAATTTGAGTTGTTGTCTGTTTATTCTCATGGTCTTCCCTCCCATCAGGAGCAGAGGTCAGGTTGCTTTTCTAGATTTAATCCCTCTATGGACTGCAAACTGGGAAAAGAAATCCAGCTGGAACCATCTGTGACATGCTGAAGGAGTGGAAAGAAGGAAGAGGACAACATTTCAGTGATTATAGTGCACATTGAACCCAGACTCTCTTGGCCAAGGGTGTGATTCCTTTCCTTTAATGGCCTGTACCTGTAGAAATATGGACATGCCTGGAGAGAGAAGAGCAGTTTGGATGTAAAGCCACAAGCCTGCTTTGACAGTTATTCCTGTGCAAAGATCTTGTCTTTCACTGTGAGCCAAGAGACTCCCACACATCACCAGCCACCTAAAACACAGGACTGTCCTCCTGCCTGACAGCCTCAATTCCCTCTACAGTCAGTGGCACATCCAGAGGGCCAGTGGCATGGCTTATCCTTGTACTGGGACATGTCAGAGAGGTTGTATCATCTTCTAGATATATATGTCAGCTCCCGTCCCAGAAGTTACAACAATCATTGCTGAAACACCAGACTAGTGTAGCATCACATCTTTTATTTTAAATAAAAAAGTATTCAATGTACAGGCTCCATACTGTAGATCCTTGAATACAAGAAAAATCCTTCCATTGGCCAAGGGAGTTATTTTGAGATATGCAGAGAAGTTACACGAGTAGGGGATCTGTACACGGAGGCCACACTCTGCCTTCTATCTTAGCCACACAGTTCTCCCCATTTTAAAATGGTTCATACCATGACCTTGAACCTTGACAGTAAAATATGAGTTCCAGACATTCCTGCCAACTGCTTGGAGGCACCAAAGAGAGGCCAATTATTTCAAATCCTGTTACCTGCCAGATTTCATCTCACTGCAAGAACTGCAACTTGTGTTTCATGGAATAGGTTCTTCCTGTTTTCTTTTTATGCCAAAATAATTAATTTCTGATTCCATAATTCTTTTTCAAAATTAATAAATATCTATAGGCAGAATATGGCAGCTTCTTCTTGAATAGCATGAAAATCTTAAAACATCAAACCAGCAGGATGGTCACCTCTTCAGATCTTCAATTTCATCCTAAGCAGATCTGATTTGTTGGAGGAAGTAACAGTTTACACATTGCAAAAATAAATGGTGCAGCCCGCACTCATACACAGTAGGAGGTGTGAAAAATGGTGGGAAGGGGGAAAGGAGACTGATGGAAACAATCAGCTAATGCAGAATGAAAGCCTTTTTCTCTTTCCAAGTGGAACTAATAGGAACATCAAATATGTTAAACTAAAACAGAAACACGAAATTGTTTTCCAATTTTTTTAAGAACCTTTTATTTTCAGGAGTGGTCACACATACTTGTCCTCTAAGCACAAACAGTTTCAAGTGCCTGATTTTGAAAACCTATTTTTATTCCTCTGTGTATCACATATGTCATCTTAGAGCAAATAGCTTTGGGCGTGGCTGTAGATGGTCCATACTCAGGGGATATTCCCACAGGTGCTGGAAAGCAAGCAATATCTTGCCAAGCCAACCACTAATTGGCAGAGTAGGACTTGGTGGATCAGTTGTGAACAAACCCCAGGTCTTCAGGAGGCAAAGGCAGCAATTTCCAGTGGCTTCAGTGGGTATGTTTTATGCTTCATTCTGTTGTAGGTGATGCTGGAAGAAAACAAGAGCAACATCTGGTCTTGCCAAGCATCTGGCCAAGGGAATGGGCATAAAAATGCCAGTTTAAATTTCATCTAGTACAGCTCATAAATACAGCTGTCAGACCATGTAGTCATCTACCACTAAATTCAGTATTTCAAAGGTGTTTTTTCTTTATCAGAAAAGCCATTAGATGTCAGAAATCATTTCATCAATAGCACTGCTTGGAAGGAAAGAGCTTTTCAGTGAGGCAAGGGCAAATTCTTGAAGGAAGCATCTTTGTCTCAGAGGTTAAAAGAGTAATATAAGGAAAACAAACAGTGAGTGACATATTAACCCAGTTTCATTTAAACACACCCAAAATAATGTTAATGTCAGAGGGTTAAAATATAGATATTTATTCATGATGTTATCAAAATTTCCTATAGGCTAAAAGAAACACAGAACCAATTTCTTCTGAAAATGTCACACAGAACAAAACGATGTTCCAATTGATGAATGCAACTGAATGGCTTATCCTAGCAACCTTCTAGAGGAGACTAGGTGATATAGCAGCTTTACTGGGCTTAGTCCTATATTAGTCTCCAGGGCTCTTGCATAAGCCTGGCCTTAGACCAGACCCTGTTTGGCAGATCTCCACTCCTACACATCTTTTGAAACTCTCACATTTAGACATCCACATTTTAGCTCTCAGAGCTGAAGAATGCAAGAGGCAAAGGAGGCTGGTTGCATAATCACTGTCACCTCTGCAAGGCACTGTCACCACCATTATCTAAAAGCACCCTGAAGAACTTAGCAGTGTTCACATGCAGCTCCTCAGTACTACGTACTCTGCTTCCTCTGGAGCTCCTGTCACTGGTATGAAGATAAGGATCATACCATGATGGTACATGACAGTGATCCCAGGCACTGGAACTGTTTTCTGTGTCATTACTTTGCTTAAAGGGTCCTTGCAAGAAATTTCCAAGCATCACTGGATATTTAGCACAGTACAGAGACCATTCTCAATGGGGAATTTGAATGCAGGATCCCTGCTCTGCAGGATGAGTGTTTAACAGCATGAATGTGGCCAAACTAACTCACTAATCTCAGAGCCATATAATAGGCCACTGCTTGCTGGTGCTGATGTAGCCAATGGACCATGCACTGTATGGATGTGGACTACCTGGACCAGTGTAAGGGCTGTTCCACTGCCAGCAAGCATCGTTCTGGCTTGGCATTATTAATACTCTTTGTTCAAAAAAAACCCCATCTAATGGTATTGCACCAGTGTTCTTGTTCTAAATAGGGTAGAACAGCTAGTGATGGACCTGATGTGGTTAAATCTGGAATCAGGAATGCAAGGCAGTGCACTTACAGAGATTTGATCCAATCAGATTCAAAGCAGGTCAAAGAAGCAGTGTGGTTATTCAGTCCATCTATTAAACCTCAGTAAACAGAATGAAAACACTTCAGCCATTCAAGACTGAATTTTTCTTCATATATTACCTGATGCAGCTAAGCCTATCATGACACCAGTTCGGAAAACTAACAAAGTGCACTTCAGGCGTCCTTCATGTGAGCTGACCCATTGCAAGTCACATGCAAATTCAGACTTGGAATAAAGTAACTTTCTTTATTCAGAGCCTGTATGTATATTTGGGAAACAAATAATGAATAAAACAGAAACTTACCTAAAACAAGGTCTACTTTTAGCCAGATGGGCATCAGTTCCATAAATTATCACCTCTGTGTATTTTGTACTGCTAGTTGGACAAAGAGCAAACAGCTCGTGGAAATGAAACTCAACTCATAAATTAGTGTAGCTGCATTTAGAATGATAAGTAATTCCAAGACAAGCTGATGCTTTGGGGATAAATATTTCCCTAATTTAAAAAAAAAAAAATATAATTCTTTTTGGAGTTATTTTCATTCTGCTTTTTTTTCTACTGTAAAACAAAGTTAAAGAGAAGTCTGGTGGCAACACAAGTGTATATTTGGCATGGCTTATTCTTGGTACCTACCCATTATCCTCATGTAATTACTTAAGTTTTTCTTGTGAACTCCTTCAGTGTAAACAAACTGTGTTAGTGTCCTTTAGCTATGGGCTTCAAAAGACCTACAATTACAAATTTTATTGCTCAGCATTACAAGATGATGGTATCTCAAGAGAAGGTGACAGTGAGTTAACAGATAGGTCCCCAAGGACAACTGGCCCAGACCTACAGACTCCCTTCTCCAAACAGAGAAACAGGCACAATTAACAACTTTCAAAATGATAAATCTCTTTCCTTCATTCACCAAGCCTAACGTGGTTGAGTGGACTGCCTTTCATTCACATTTTGGTACTAATTAACTCATAACATTTGACTTTGTCTCAGAAGGATCCCTGGCTCTTTAGATGCCATCTCACATGAGAGAAAGTCACACAAGTAATGTCAGAATAACCAACAACAAAATTAATTACTTTGCAAGTGTCTTGGCAAGCTGTTACGAGGTAGGGTGTATTCATTTCAGGTACACATTTATTTTAGGTTTTTCTAAGGTAGCCTTCAGTTCAGAATAGCAGAACCAGCAGTAGCAAGAGACAAATAATTGCCAAAAGCCTCAGAGGTGCATAAAGCTGTATTTCTAACCCACCACTACAATATATGATTATTTTAAAAGATATTATTAGAAAATGCAGCACGTGAATACAAATGACTAGCTGCTTGAGTTTTTTAAATAAAACTGGGATTTTCTTTTTTCAAAAATATATGCCAACTGAGATGTGGACATTTGGACCTAGATCTCTTTTGGATCTATGTGGGAGTCAGCTTTTATACAGGGGCAGCATTTGTGTCTCATAAACAAATAAACCAGATGGAAACACATTCAGGAGACAAGAGTTTTTCACTTGGGTCCTTTGCCACTTTGAACATCTCTTGGGTCCAATCTCAGACTTTATCAGGAAGCTTAACAACATTTTTTTGAAATGGATGTATTTTATACTCTCTATTTAATTTTCCTTTTCACCTCATGATATAAGCCAGAACTATTATATATATAGGTATTTCCCTACTTGTTATATTTTCTGTTCCCTAAATAAAAAGATGATTTGTGCTCCAGCCCACCCATGCAAGAAATGTCATTTCTCAAAGAAACTTTAATTCTTGATTTCTAGAATTGAATAAGAATTAAAACACAATATTTGGATGCATGGACCCACACTTTTATGAGCAGGGTCAGTAACTTGCAGTTCAACCTTTTCTTCCAGGGAGCCGGTTTTTTACAGCCTGGAGATGATAAGTAACTGAAAGTGGACAAGTAATTTTACACTTGATTTCTGCAGATTTTGACAATTTCAAATTTTTTTAAAAATATAGATTTCTACAGCTCTGTTCTCACAATTTACTGAGGTCACAGAAGTTTAGCTCTCATCCAGCCATAACAGAATTTTCACCAAACTGTCTAAAGTTTGCCTATTGCTGTTTCAGGCAGAGAGCAAATAGTTTGTGTGAAGCTTTTGGCACCTGCAGAGGTAACAACATAACTAAGAGAAAGACATCTGTTTCTGTTATGATGGAAGGATGTTTACATTATGGCAAATTTGCAAGTTCTGCAAAGCAGAGGCTCTGTATTGGTAAAGGAAGTCATCATTTAGTCTGTTTAGCACTGAACACTTACTAGGGGCCACCTTGATCTGCAATCTGGAAGCCAGAAAATGTTGTGGATCTTGGCTTCCCAAAAGACTAAGCACTTGAGCAGAACTTTTGGCAAAAGAATCCATCTTCTTCAGTTTTGACAGCAGTGACTTGGGTAAATTGCAGGGCAAGAAGAGGTCTCTTCCTCCTGTAGCTCTGCACTTGATTTTGTCAGGTGCTTTAAAATCAGGTCTCTGTGGCAAACCCAGTTTCCACAGTTTAGAAGTTCCAAGGTCAACAAACTGATGAACATGGAAAGTATCTTACATTTCCACTCTGAGAGTAACTATTCAGAGTCGAGGGTTAAGTAATAGCTGTGGGCAGAAGGGAAGCTCAGGATGCTGGACACAGGAGGGGAAGGGAGAAGAACAAAGGCACTAAGTGGTGATATCACATCAGTAAGCAGTCCGAGTGCAGCAATCAAATGGAAAGTAAAGCTGGAGAAAGAGTTAAATTTAAAAAAAAAAAAAATAAAGTCTGATGTTCATCAGGACTCATTACACAGTGTTTGTGCTAAAGCAGAAATATTCAGCAACAGCAACCTCCCTCTGAGCAGAAAAAAAAAGTGTTTGAATATGAATCAAGTATGTATATGTATAGGGATCACAGCAAATCCCTCTGGAAGAAACCTGGAGAGATGCTTTAGTCCTCCTCACTGTCCAGTGCTGACAAAATTCAACCTCTGTCATTATAAACAGTTGCATTTTAATTGTTCAACTGTTCAGCATCCACAGGGTTTAATCTCTTTGTAGGTAACACCTTTACATTAAAATTTACTAACTTTAATTTAACCTCATTATTCCTTGTGCTATACTCAATGACATAAAAAAGAGTTTATTCTGTTTTTATAGTTGTAATTTTATGTGTCTGTAACCTATTTTCATGTGTCTTCTGAGGCATCTCTTCGCTGTGTTAAGACAAACACAGATTTTCAGTCATATGTGCTTCCAAATCTCTACTTACCCTACTGTTACCCTCAGGACTTGTTCTAACATCCCCTCATCTTTCTTAAATGTGCCCCAAACTATGCACAGTACTTCAATGGATGCTTCACAGATTCTGAGTAAAAAGAAAACAAAATTTCATATATCTTATATTCCCATTTCTGTATGCCTATGGTTGATATTTGGACTGATGTGGACCTGTCAGTGCTGGATTAATGGCTGAATTCAATGATCTTAGAGGTATTTTCCAACCTTAATGATTCTATGCATATATTCTGTATTTGCTGGGGTCTTGGGGTTGTGTTTTTGTTTGGGTTTTTTTGTTTCCTTCAAACACCCTGCTGCTGCTGGACAGTTTGAAATACAGAAAACTGTTCTCAAAAATCAAATCTGCCAATCAAATTTAAATGCAATCGGTTGCAAACATTTTATTTCAAGTCCTTGGTAGAGCTGCAGTTCTGAAAGGTTCAGTTCCCCACACTGACATGTGCCAGGGTGGATGAAACAGCTTTGAAACATCCTGCATATTCACAGTCTGCCTGAGAGACAACTTGGTCCCCAGTTTAGGTATCATAACCTCACTCAGAGCCAGAATTACTGATTTCTTCTCTGACTGCAAGAACTTGGGCCCTATGCATCATTTTCTGTTTCAAAGTACTAAAAATGCAACATACACTGGAAGTGTATCTTCCACTGAGAAACTTTCACTCCAGGGTTTTTTGTAAAATTCAGGCTCCATCATTACTGTCAGAAAAATTTCTGAAATTCCACTAACAGCCTTTTTACGTCACCTAAACTGTGAAAAGAAGCTGAGATATGATGATTAGAAAGCGTATCTTCTTCCAGAGCTTTTACATCACAGTTATACTACAGAGATACTGTTAAAAAAAAATAAAAATAAAAAAAAAGCTGCTGTTTGAGTTAAATATTAATGCAGATTTTCTATGAGAAGCCTAAATGCCTTTACACATGTTCACAGACTATACACAACTGAACCACTAACAACTGTAAAAGGAAAGTTAGAACTGGACGAGGGAATCACCGATATTCCCAGGGTCTGGTGAAAACAGTGATGATGACACTGCTGGAATTGTTGTTGAAAAGGTATTTCAAACCAAATACTACTGAAGAGAATCAAGAAAAATACTAATACCAGCCTGTTAAGTGCATTTTCATCAATAGTGCTCAGAGACCCATGTCTCTTCTACATAAGGAAACTGAGGCATCATGAGAAAAATAATTTTTTCAAAGTCTTGTGACAGAGACAGGAGTAGAAAAGAGTCCTTCTGAGCACAGTGCTCTAGTTATTAACTTATTTACTTATATTATTTACTAGGTTAAGCAGGCAAAACACATACCATTAAAGCTCAGGGTTTCTTTCAGAATAAATTCCCCTTTAGATTAGAATATGTGCACTTCATGCACATGCACCCATCTGTAAAATGGGATTTAGGAGGCCAAGAGGTCTGTAAAATGAGGATTAATCAATTACTTACACAGTTGAAGAACAAAACACACCAGCAATATTCCACTTCATTGAGTCCTCTGCATCCACATGCCTTTTCTGGTGTTCAAAGGTGGGAGAGAAGGATGTGAGAAGAACAACTTGTGTTAATATCTGATCATACTGGATTTCAATCTGAGGAAGAAAAGTTTTGGTGCATAGAAAGGCCCAGAAGAGTTAAGGTCAGCCCTGGAAGGAAAATTGAATGTGTCAATGTTCTAACAAAGACAGATTCTAGAGAGCAAATGTCTTTCTGTCTGATACATCTTGTCTGTAATGCAACGTTATCAGCATTACTGTTGGTAAAATCTTTCAGGTATATTGTCTTCAATATAATTAGCATCCTTGTTAGAGATCAAAATTTTGTCTTAGAAGGTAAAAGCTCATTGCTATGAATTGCTAATCTTGATTTCACATTTTCTGCTAATGATACACAGCAGGACAAGACTGGGCTGTAGCCTCTATCACTGGAAACCCCCAACATTCCTCACTCCATGGGCTGTATTAGTTTTGCCATCTGAGAATCTGGGTTATTAAGAAATATCTGTGGTTGGTAGTACGACAGTGATGGGAGTAACCCTTCATCCATCTAGGTCATTCGTCTGCCCTGAAGACCTTTGTTTTTTCCATTTCTGGCAATTTCACTTCTCCTATAGTTCCAGTAACAGAGACCCCCACAACCTTGTTAGTGATCCTTCTTTTTTTTCCAGTTTTTCACTGTTCTTTGATTATCCGTAAAAAAAAAAAAAAAAAAAAAAAAACACAAGCTCAATCTTTTCTGTAATACAGCCCCATTCTTTTCCTGTGTACCAATGGCACAAAAAGCAAAATTTCCCACTCTTCCTTATGTCAGTCATATATAATTCATGTCCCCTTGGTTATCTCCTCTCTGCTTTAACAACTGTAGATGACACGACCTTTCCTGATAAACTATGCTTTCTAGATTTCTGTATGTCTTGGATGCTCTAAAACGTCTCAAAATGACTCTTTGGGTAACTGAGTAAAGCCACCACCAGCTGCTCAGCTGAGTCACTCTACTTACCACTGCCTTCACTGGCCACAATAAGGCAGTGATACCTAATGAGCATAGAGACTGAACCATAAAAACATTAATAAGGTTTTAACCTTAAAGTGAATTTGACTCAACTGGGCATTTTGTTGTACATCTTACTGTCCCATAAACTTTCCTGCCCCTGTGTTCTGTCCCTTTCATTTCTACTTTTCATTCTCTAGCTTCTTCATTACCCTCCTTGTACTGGTTTTGGCTGGGATAGAGTTCATTTTCTTCATGATAGATTATATGGTGCTGTGTTTTGGATTTGTGCTGAAAGCAGTATTGAAAACATAGATATATTTTAGTTATTGTTGATCAGTGTTTACAAAGCATCAATGCCTTTTTTGCTCCTCCCCCCTTCCCACCAGTGAGTAGACTGGGGGTGGACAGTGAATTGGGAGGGGTCACGGGTGAGACAGCTGACTTCTACTGACCCAAGGGATATCCCAAATCATATGACATCCTGCCTAGCAATAAAAAGTGAGGGAAGAATGAGGTGAGGATATTCAGAGGGATGGTGTTTGTCTACCAAAGTCCTGCCTTCCTGGGAGTGTCTGAACAGCTCCCTGCCAATGGAAAGAAGTGAATTAATTCCTTGTTTTGCTCTGCTTGTGCAAGTGGCTTTTGCCTTACCTATTTACTCCTTTGGACTCTTTCCTTCATCCTGCTGGGAGGACTGAGAAGGTGGCTGTGTGGGGCTGAGTGGCCTACTGGGTTAAAACATTAGACCCTTTTTTGTTTGTTTGTTTGTTTGGAAGGGTTTTGGGGGGCTGGGGGGAGGGCTGTTTGTCTGTTGGGAGGGTTTTATGAGGAGGGTGAAACAACCACCACAGACATGTATTTTTTCCCAAACTTACTCAGGAAGCAGAGGTTATGGCAGTCATGGGCAGTAGCTCGTCTGTCCACCCCTCCCTCAAGGCACAGGATCAGCAATGGGTACTGCATTGTTTGATGAGTTTTTTTATTATGGAAAATCCCTTGCACCTCTTCTCTTTATGTCAATCACAAGCCCCTGAGATGTCACTGTTTTTACATGTATTGCTTTCCTTATATTTCTCCCTTTTTCTCAGAGAGAAATCTGGGAGATTGTGTTAGGGCTCCACCCAAATGTAAGAAGGGAAGCTACTTTTTGACAGTGGCAAATAAAAAGCACAAGGATACTGACTCAGCATGTTCAAAACATCATGGAAGCTGGATCACAAGTATCTGAAGAGGAAAGATATGTAGTGAGGAGGAGATGTCTTTTGGCTAAGGAAGCAGCTGTAAATCAAAAGAGCTGGATTGATGATGGCTATTTTACATTTAAAATAATGTAAAAAATGCAACACAGAATAAAAAAATAAAATTAAACTTAAAAAAAAAAAAAAAAAGGCTGTCAGTGTCAAAAACTCCAGGGATGACAACTTCAATTTTGATGATCTGTCTCTCATTTCTTTGGTTCACTAAATAACAGCAACAATTTCTTCCAAATTTCACTAAGATAATTTTTACAGCAGGTTCGCACATAAAGAAAATACAAACAGATGGTAAGTAACATGGTAAGTAACAATCTGGCCAATATACAGGAAAAGGGAGTTCTCCCACATTTAAATTCAGAAAGATTTTAAGCTTACAGTGGTGAGACAGTAAACAGGCTGGGCTGTAGGCATAGAAATGAGGAACAGCCTGATTGCTGGAGACATACTGAAGTTCAACCATGAGACTGAAGGTTTCACATCAAGGTGACAGCTTAGAATGGGTTTGATAATAAGACCCGAAATTGTGCTGATACAGGAATCTCTCCCTTTACTTGACACAGACAAAATCTGTGATCTATTCAAGCCATTCAGACTCTCCAAATCTGACTCTCCCTGTGTAAACTGAGACTAGCTCTTAGTCCCTTTAGTAAAGTGCTTTAAGAGCTACAGATTGGAATTGATGCTTGCACAACACTGGCCAAGTGCTGGTTCCTTTCAAACTCATGGCAAAATTCCTCTGGGCCTCTTTGGCTATGTCGATATTAATAAATTAAATGTGCCCAGTGCCATTCTCTGGTGCTGCAGCCAGCTGGCAGGGAACAGCCTGCATCTATATTACGAAGCTTTTTTACTCTCTTAAATAGGGTGGTCCTATCCAAACTGTTTGCTGGGAAAGGCTTGTACAAGATCCTAAACTGTTCCTGGGAACTGTGTGCTATGTGCTGGGTGCCACCTGGCACCAGCCCAAACCATACCAGGGTCTCTTGTGACCCTTCAAATGCACAGAAATTATGGTCCTAGTGCCTGGAAAAGTTCTTCAACACCATCCACTAGTTCTGAGTAACTCTTGAGGCAGACACTGGACCTATTAATTTTAATATGCAATACAGTTAGAAACATTAGCTCCTATGATATTTCTTTCAAGTGTTCAAGTCATTTCCTTTTATAATATTTGCAGTTATTGCTATGTTCTGAGGGTGCCTGTAAAATACCAGTAGCATTCAGGTTGAACTTAATCTGACTACTACTGCAAAATACCAGCCTGCAAGTTCTCCATTTCGGTTTCTTTTCATCAGCTCATTCTGCAAAACCACCTTCACATAATTACAGAAACATCCTGCGAAGTTTGTGAACCACTGTGCTGTTCAGATGGTGGTAGAACACAGAGGTTAATCTCAAATCTGAACCTCAGCCAAGCTGGGCTGGTAAACCCCAGTGAAGCATTAAGAGCTAAATTATTAAGGCAGGGCAGGTTTTAACACTGCATTGCTCACTTAGTGCAGGCAAAATAGACTAATCCCTGAGCTACCAATCAGCTGCCTGTTTCCAAAAGCCAACAGCAGCAAGGAAGTAATTGCATGACTCTTTTTCGAACAACAGAAGGGAAGACTGGAGAAAGGAGGGGCTGGGTGGGAGTGGAGCAGTTTGACATCTAATCTATCATTTTTATTAGGCTGAGTCTGCAGACATTTGAATTGTGTTTTCCTCACTTTTTAAATGAAATGGAGAACACTAACACTAATAACATAGTTCCTCATGACTGATAGAATAATTTAAACTTCATAGAACCTCCCATTTCAGATAGTGCTAATTCATGTGTGAAGGAATCTGCAAATATGGAATTTGTGTTTAAAAAAAAAAAAAAAGCAGAAACAAAACCTTCAGAGTGCTGTAACCCATCTGCCTGAGGGCGCATGTAAGAGACCTAGCAGGAAAGTGGAAAAAAATTATGTTGTCCAAGTACACACATGAGTACACACACACATGAACAGAAAAAGACAGAGAAGACTAAGGGAAGGCAGAGGCTGGGTGCTCCTTGGAAGCTGTTTTCTTAACCTCTGCGACAACCTGGCCTCCCTGCTGTGCTCCCCCCCGCCAGCACTCCTCGTGTGCTGCACAATGTCATCCAGAGCACCAACAACAGCTTGAGTAAAAACAGCTTTCACTGGGAACGGGAAAGATAGGAAAGAGATTAGTGCTTTTTATGTATAAACCCTGTGGTTGGTGACCAAAGCTGAAGACAAACTACAGGAGCGAGGTGAGGGGAGTGAGCAGAAGGAGAGGCAAAGTCTAGGGGGCTCAGAAGGTAGTTTAAATCCATCAACAGGCAGCTAAGATCTGAACTAGTCATCTGCAACCAGGGGAGAAATCACAGTCACAGTGTCAACGGCCACAAATCTTATTGCCTTTGAAGTGGCCAGTATTTTACCCCAAAGTTACTACCTCAGATTGTTATCTAGCTACTTGCTGGCCCATGTGAGACAAATTGGCAGTCTTTGGCTAAATCCTGGTAGACTAATTCCACAACACCACATTTGGCATTCATTAGTTGTCCTGGCGGTGGGGCTAAGCAGGAACAGTCAGAAAGGCTGAACCTACATTTCACCCCTCAGAGGTGGTCTTTCCAAGCCAGCTTTGAGACCAGTAGATAAATCAGTGTGGGGCAATAAGTCCTGTAGTAGGTACATGGATAATTAGATGACTTTGAAGAGCTCTGGATATTTCCTTCAGCAGCACTGCATTTGAGTACATACTCCTTGCAGATTGTTACCAGTGCAGGTAGAAGCAGTCTTTCATTTTTCTTCAAGCTTCCTAAATGTGAATAATAGAGAAAGAGAAGAGAAATAGTTGAGCTACCTACTGAGAGAAAGGTGCCTAACCCAAGGAAAGTAAAACCTGAAGAATAGTGCTAATAGTATAATAAATATTTTGTGTTACTGAAGAAATGTAGTTTGCTCTTTCTTTTTTATTGGAAGTTTTCTTGGCATTCTCAGACAAATTGACATTGCAAAAGATCCTCATTCTTAGGTTTAATCTGCATTCATAAGCTTTATTTAGACTGATTGTTCCTAAATGGCAGCATAGATAAATGTTCTCCTCAAGCACTCTTACTGTAGGTACAATGCAACCCAAGGAAAATCAAATCAATCAGCACTAAACTTGCATTCTGAATAACCTACTACAAAGAACTTGTAATGTTTTAAACATTATTTGTCACTGTCACACTGGAAGAAAAATTACAGTTCACTTCAGCTAAGTGGTAGCTCACTTCAACAACATGAAAATCCTCTGAACTCCTGCTTTTATTCTGACCTCAAAAGCAGCTGCCTGTGAGCTAGGACTTTGAAAGGAGGGAAAGAGCAGGAATTGTACTGAGGCTTCATCCCTGCAGGCAATTGGAATGACTTAAGGTTAGTAAGGATATAATTAGGTGTGAAGACCCCTACCACAGTGACACTGCAGGTCCCTGGTTCATCTGGATACCTGTTGTAAAGATGAATCTCACATCACTGCACGACAAGCAACCTGTGGGCCATCTTGTAGATAAAATAGTGTGTGCCAAAGACTGTTAGCTGCCAGGTTTTGACTGTCAAACTGAGAAGGAGCAAAACAAAGGGAAAAAAATGACCGTGGCAGAGCTCATGTTAGACTGAATCTTGGAAAAGCAAAGTTGGATAGTGACTGACTTGTGAAACTGAGCATGGGCCCACACTGAGGGGTGGTTTGAGGAACAGCTCTGAAAACTCAAGAAGCTTAACACTTCAGGTTACCTATCTGATCCTTTTCTGAATGGAATTTATGGGGAATTGTCCACTGAAACACAGTCCTCTGCTGTCTCACAGAGACACAGAATCATGGAATGGCTGTATTTGGAAGGGGCATCATCTAATCCAACTGCCCTGCTGAAAGCAGGATTACCTAGATACGTTGCTCAGAGCCATGTCCAGATGTTCTTTGAATTTCTCCAGGGATGGAGACTCCACAGTCATGCTGGGCAACCAGTTCCAGTGTTTGACCACCCTCAGAGTAAAAAGGTATTTTCTACTGTTTATACAGTTTCTTGTATTTGCATATATGCTGTCTTGTTCTCTCACTGGGCACGATGAGAATTGGCTACAACTCTTGTTATTCAGGTACTTACGTATATTGATAAGATCCCCCCCTTAAACCTACTCTTCTCCAAACTGAGCAGCCTGGGGTCTCTCCGCCTCTCCCTGATAATTCTCCTTATTTCATGTTCTAGCACATGCTCAAGGTTGTGCTGGGTCTGCTTTAAGAGAGAGGCTTTTTAGCCCTTCATGAGTAATATGAGTTCTCAAGTGCACTAAAGTGTTCATATTATGTCAAGAATTGAGAGAATCCCAAAATTCTTTCAACTCCTCTGCTTTAAGCTCTAACTTGTTGAAGCTCTTCTCTGTCACTATCATTTTTTTCATATTAGGGGTCTTTTACAGAAGACAGTCCATTGCTTTGCTTTGCTATGAGAATGTGCAGTGCCAGTGTGCTGGATGGATGCAGCTCTGTAGGACATGCCAAGGGGTGACCAGAGAGGTGACTGATCCCCTGCCATCCACTGCCTTCTCCACTCAGGACACAGGAATAGGATTTCCCTCTGTGAGCAGAGTTTTCCTTGTGCAGAGCACTCCTACAAATTCATATACCCTTCTTGATCAAGTGCTTCTTTCTAATGTCCATCTGGTTTTGAGTAGAGAAGTCCTCAGGGCAAAGAAAGAGAGAGTATGGCTCTACTTCTTTAACCACAATATTCTGATAAGGACATAAGAAATTCCCGTTAACATAGGGACCACATACTTCTCTATACTTTAGTCATCCAGAGCACATTGAATAATCAAGAAAGGAATTGTTTTTTCTACTGCCGAAGTTAATTTTCCCCTTTAAAAAATAGTTTTGTGAACACTTATGAATAGGATAGTCATTTCATTAAAATCCCACAGTTTATGCTTGTGGGTTTTTTTGAAAGCGAAGGATCAATGCATTTTCCCATAGAGATTTAAGATTATTTTTCTAATTTATTTTTCTAAATATTGAACATTTTTTATTCACTGAATACTTATTAGACACATTTTTAATATTCTGTAATCTCTGAAATTAATTCTGTAGGTTTGAAGATAATTTTATTTTCAGAGTAAGAAAATAGTTGTTTCAAAGCAATTTTAACAAAAATGTCTGAAAATGTGATGAAGGGTCTTCATCATTGAAGCAGCACAAAGATTATTGAAGCAGCACAAAGACTATTTCCATCACAGTTTTGGGGTGGGTTTTTTTAGATCTTCTCTTTAGAAGTAGCTTTTAGACAAAACACTCTGCACACATTTTTTTTAATGAGCAAATCAAGGCAAAATTGAATGTACTAGTAAATTAAATAAATGCAAGGCTTTAGTATTGTTTTTTCTTTCCCTTCAAGATAGTTATCAGTGTTAAACTCTTCTGGAAAAAAGGGTGGAAGGTTTTTGTGGGTGTTTTTTGTTTTGATTTGGGTTGGTTTTTTTTACTGTGATATATTGTGGTGGATAAATAATAATTTAAATCCTGGATGCAGCCCAGAGAAAGTAGACATAGAAACAAAGTAGCTCTCTTCAGCCTTAAGTGTTTTTTCAGTTTCTCTTTCTGCTTTTCATAACTTAGAAATTCCCTTTCAGTAGTGAAAGGAAATATATAACAACATAAACTTAAATTAAGTTGTTTTGATATGCATTTATTTTCTTGCGCACTGTCTGCAACTTCCATTAACATGTTGAAATAAATCCCCCAAAAAAGGAGCTGTTCTGTAGCTGGTTAACACTTCTGCATATATTATGTGCTCAATTCATGCAGGTAAATTCAGATTATTCTGACAGAATTTACCTTCAGTTTTTCTGTTTTCCTGAGTCGAAAGTCAAAACAATGAGAACTGAAAAGAACTGAAATATAACTAGCTAAGGAAATCAGGTTGTTCCATCTTTTCGCACATCATCATGAGGAGGGATTCAGAGCAGCAGTGACAGATTTTCTCCTAGGCTCACATAGTTAGATAAATGTGAGTTGTTTATTCAGCTCCTCTAGCAAGAAATGTGTAGGACACAAATATAAGGTAGGATAGAAATAAAAGCATTATGTATAGGTATCACTACAGTTCTCACCTCTGGAAATACAAAAATTGGGAAAAAAATTATATCCTTGATCCAAGCAGGGTTATTTCCATCTGCTATCATCTCACACAGAATTATAAAAATTTCTGATAAGACAAATTACTTCTAGGGAGTTCACTTTCTGGAATATACACTGCTGAGTCTTTGCCAGACTAACAGGTCTGAGTCAGCCCTATCCTAATCATTTTATCCATAGCCTGATTGTCCATGTGCCTGATAATCTTGGATCTTGTTCAAAATAAATAATGGCAGTAAAAAGCCACAGCCTGAACTTTCCTCTGAAATTTTTTTAAGACAACATCTTCTTGCATAAGGCAAGCAACATCTGCTGAACTGAATGAGGAAGAAATCCTAATGGCTGTGATGGAGGATAGGAAAATACAGGAAGATCAAGGAGAAGTCCTATCCCCAAGAAACCAGAAGGATTTCTAGTTCAATTTCCAGGCAAGCTGGGAATGTGCTCCTTACCTCCACACTCACCTTCATCACAACTCTAAGCTGGGTAAACTAACACCGCTGTGGCTCTTCTTCCAGCTGAATGTAAACAACACATCCTATTTAAATAATGAGATCTTCTAATAAAAGATTTAGCTTCTTTGACTCCAGTTTGCATACTGGAGTTCAGAGGCAGCATTTCAGTGATGCTTCCTAAATATACAGGCGCTGTCGTTTGCACATTCATACTCTGCAATCAAAGGCTGCTCTTCTACATTTACTTTACTAGTAACTTCGGAATTTTATACTTCTACAAACATATCAAAAAGATCAGCATTAATTCTTCATGTACAATAACTCAGGTTACTTCTGCCTGCTGAGTATGTTTCAGGTTTTGTCTTACACTGGGGCAAATTATGGTTTGTGAAATAGTTTCATAACTGGTAGGTAGCAAAAGACCTTTTCTGAGACAAAAATACATTTTCCAGCCTCCATGAGAATAGCAAGCACTCAAGAGGTGTGCCCCACAATCTGGAATTGCCTGTTATATTAGCATTATGTTGAGTGATGTCACATTTAATCAGTTTTAATACTTTTCAAGTTGCGTTTTCATATATAGAAATATATCAGAAAGTACAATGAGATCTAACCGATGCTGAAGTTAGAGCAAATCAGTGATCCAATTGCACATAATTCAAACTCCCCAGATTTATTTCTTTCCACTAGAGAATGTCTGTCAGAGCCAGGAAAAAATTTTATCACCATGCTAAATTCATATCAACAATTAAATAATCGTTTACAGAAATGGCAATTTTGCTTTGCAAATAGCACAGTGATTCCCTGAAGTCTTTTTTTTCTTCCTGAATCTCTCAACCCTTTTCTCTTTTGGATTTTTGTACATTTTTAGTTCTCTGCAGAAAACTTTTTTTTTTTTTGCCTGGGATTATAGCTATCGGCTATCTTTCATATTAAAAAAGCACACACAAACTGTTTGCATTTGAGGTTGGAGAAGTATTTGTTTTTGTTTTGAATTGATTAGCTGTTAGCAATAAAACAAAATGTAAATAACTTCCAGAAAATTAATCAGAACAGCAAAATTCCTTTCTGTCTCTGGTATCAGATCTGGATGAGACAAGGAAAAAAAATGCAAAAAACTAATAAACTAGACTAAAGCTCTAATGCTGTCTTGCCTGAGTATGTTGGATATCTTTGTGAATGTAATGATTTGTTAGAATAGGCTTGGGATCTCCAAAGGGAGAGGATATGGGATACAGGAATGGGAGTAGGAGTGACTTGATTTCTGAGGAAAGCACAGGACTGGTGAACAATTGCATCTGAACAGGTTTCAGCACTAAGTCTCCCAGAGCAGCAAGTAGTCTGCCTCTGTCTGAAGCCACACTGAAGTAACAGGGAAAACTGTGTCAGTGCAGGGAGGAAGCCTTCTGAAGGGAGGGGAAGCTAAAAATGGAAGGTCATTTGTACATGATTATCTATTGTAAACTTATAATCCAGGCCATCCTTAATAAAAACATTGAGTTCACACAGACCTTTCTACATCCTCAGGAATGCAGAGCTGGAAGAAAGCACTGAATCACTGAGTCCAGTTTTCTGTTACTTTGGGCACCATATTGCAAGATATCTTTCACAAACTTGAAGAGTATCCCAAAATCCTTTATGAAAAAAGTGGCTATTGCAGCCTCCCTTTCTTCAAATGAAGCAACTTGATCCTTGGAGAGGTGAAATGATAAAGCGATGACCATCCAGTAGCCCTGCAGAAATACTGGGACCAAACCTGTTTTTCCTGAGCATCCTTTCTGTGTTGATCAAGGGCTTCTAAAGGTGCTTTCCAGGTTTCGAAGATCAGTGTCCCATGAAACTGTTGTTGTTCACGCTTGCAATGCTTTGCCTTGCTGATTTATGTTAAAAAGGACTCAGTGCTCTGCAGTAATATTAGAGAAATTGTTCAGCACACATTTTTTTTCTGGCATTTTTCGGAACACAGAATTGCTCCCAAAGTGACTGGCTTCTGGAAGCTATTGGAAAACAACATGAAGCCTTCAGTTTCTGAATAAAACTTTCCACCTGTCCTTATGGATGCTTAAAATTAAAGTGTGCAATTTTTTCAATTACAATAGAAAATACCAGGGCCATTACTTGAGATGGTTGTATATTGAATACAGACCACCCCAGAATGCCTTTAAACAAGAGCAGGAAAGAGATCACTGTTCATGGGGCTCAGACCTGCCAATCAGACCAAGACTGAATGCCTGTCAGTCTCCCTCATATTTGACTTGGAAGCAACTCATATCAATATGTAGTCAGGAAATGGCTCTTTAATCACTGCAAAGTCTCTGCCGATTTTAAAGATTAAATCAGCCACAGACTGCTTCAGTCTTTTCTTTTTTTTAACTCCTCCAAGATAACTGACGATAGCATTTGAGAATGATTAGCCATGCAGCACGGCCTGAGCATACAGCTTGCTCTGATTTCATGCATTACAGGCCATGCTGTACAACACCAATCTCAGATAACAGGACATTCAAAGAGATCTGACAGACTTGTCTATGAGTGATATATGGGGGTAAGACAACTTTAAATATGTAAGGAAAATAAATTATCCAATAGATTAACAACAATTGTGTTAGAAATGCTGTAAGGAGATGGGCCAGCAAAGGAACAGGGTCTCCATGGAGATTTCAGCAAGATGGGATCTGAAAGGCACCTCCTGTAAAGTACAACTAAAACTGCTGTTGCTCCAGGAGGAGCACCCAGTGAGAAAGGTGTATGTTTACAAAGGTACCCTTAAGGCTAGCAAAACGGCAACTGGTGCTGGCAGCTCTAGGACTACAAGTGACAGCCAAAGGTACCACATGAATGTTCTTTGGAATAACAGTGGAGGTAAGGGAGAGGGCAGAGAGAAAACAAAGCCCCAGGTTACAGGTTCCCGAGGCAGGCCAAATCTGGGATGTCCAGGTGGGAGACAAGAGATGCAAATGTGGAAGGGGCTGTCTGCCAAGGTTGAAGTGAGAAACTCGAGTTTCAGGGGAAAGAGGACTTGGGCCAGATCAGTCACTCTTATAAGAGAGGACACAGAGTGTGTCCTGGGGAGCAGGAGGCACGAGATGCACGAGAAGGGACATCACATGAGATGTGCTTTGTGTAAACTTCCACAGCAGAAACACAGGAAAGAATGGAGTGAAGGAATGAGAAAGCACAGTCTACACATTGTCAGCACCCTGAATTCACCCTGAAATAGTCCAAGGCTCCCCTAGAGGCTGGTGGCATGTCACTGAATGTGGAAAAGGGACACAAGGCTGGCAGTGCTCCTTCTATTCTTTTACCAGGCAAGTTGTCCCCGGGACTGTCAAGTCAGCCCCTATTCTCACAGCAATCTGCTTTCAAGCAGAGAAATACTCCCCAGCCTGATACATTGCCAAGTAAATCCTCTTGGAAGTTATTTTTCTCAGAATCTGGGCTTATCTAATAATACCTGTGCTATGTTTCACCCTTCTCCATGCTTTTTTCACCCAGATTAGATTTATAGTGGAAATAAGGTACTGCTGTGGCAGTCCCTAACTTCACTCTCACTAGAAAACTTTCATTTCCATGATGTTTAAAGGATTTTAAAAAATGAACTATCAGGTAAAATTTTACAGCAAAAGCTTTTCCTTCTGCTATGAGGTTTTTTTCCCCACAGAAACTGTCTGTTTGCAAGTTTTTTCTATTCAAACACATGCTAAAGCATGCTCACCCACCTCATTTAAACTCAGCAAATGTGAAGCCAAATGGCCTATCTTGTTCCACATTTCTGCTACTCAAGCACCAGTACAAAATGAAATGGAGAAAAGGCAGAATTCATTTGGTTCCTCAAGGCTTCTCGAAAAGCCACTGAAGTCAGCAGCATGACTTACTTTTAACATGTGCAGAGTGAGTCAGGCTGTACAACTTCAGTTAGAAATACCAGTGGGACCACGTAAGGGTGGGGGTGGTATGCATGGAAAAGCTGTAACTGCCGATGTACAGCCATTTTAGAAAGAATCTGAAGACCTTGAGACCTTTGAAATAACCCAAGAAAAATAGAAGCGCACTTTCAAAGTTTGCCTTCTTGAGTGTCTCCAACTCCAATTAGTTCTTAAAGAATTACTTATTAATTTGAAGTCTCAACCTCCTTTCACAGATATGTCTTCTTTTCTTTGGAATTGCATAACTTGAGCTTTTTTTCAAAGAATAACTGGATGACGAGATCACAGTCTCACTCATGTGCTACTATTTGCAACACAGAATTTCTTCTTGACAAATCACTCTTACAACAGTATCCAAATTCTAAAGATAAATTTCCAGATAGTCACACACTAAAATAATGAGTACAGGAAGCTGTACTTACTGGTTTCTTCAGGACATTCACTGACCAGTCAGGATTCTCAAATATTTCACCTCTGAATCCTGCTTAATCCTTTTGCTTAAATCCACAAAAAAAAAGAATACACCAGTGCCCCAAAATCAGTTCTTCAAGCTTACTGACTTTATATAATATGAATAACTGACAATACACTCTGGATAGGTCATTTTTTCCATGAAATACCTCCAGCTGTGATATTGCCTCCAGCCAGATTGGACTAGGCAAACATATGGCAGCCAATCTCCATAGCTGATGATGAATTGAAAGGATTTGATATGGGGAGTTAAAAGATAAAGATGAGGGAATAGTCAGTAATGAATAGACAATAAGGGGAAGCCTACTGAACCAAAGTTACTTCCCTGTGTGTATACATGGTTTTACTTATGAATTACTAATGTTATCTCTTTTTCTAATTCTTTTATTAGTTAATTTATATGGTCAGTTCTTGCGTCCTAGATTCTTTTTAAAAACTTGTGACCATTTGTTGGAATCTGCATCAGAAAATAGATTATATATTATTGTCCCTGCTCTCTTCCTAAATTAATGTAGTTAGTTTATTAATTAGTATTGTAAGTGGTTCACCTTTAAGATAATATATCACTGTCAAGGGTTTAGTGTTTGGGCTTTTGAGTCCTCTAGTGAAATAGTTTCTGTACAGGATGTGTCTGCTAGAGATTTCAGAAGTGGAATGTTGCTAATAGCATTAGAAGTATCAGCAAATTACTTAAACACACACATATATATATATGTATATACAAACTTCTTTATTTATCTGTCAATGTAGGGATTGCATAAAATGCTTGGAATTTTGGCTTTAAGTCTCCTGAACCATGCACTTTTCTCACTTCATCCTGCTAAATTTTGTGTTTGATTAGATGTGACAACTGCTGCTAAAAATACTGGAGTTTGTGGAGTGACAGTATAACTCCAGTCTGCACAAGAGAGGGCCAAATTCAGACCTACTCAGAAGATACAAATCCTGAAATACTTCACTGGAGTCAGGAGAGCTGGTCCACATTTGCACCCTATGAAAACAGAAACTGGCTCACAAAGTTAAAGAGTGCAATTCAGCTGGCAGTCCTGTACTGATTTTTAACTTGGGTTGCACTCCTGCCAACATGTTTTGCAACTTTGCTTCGCTTCTGCTATTGACAAGCTCTGAATTTTATAAGAAGATGAGAGCCTTCTCCATTTCACCCATATTCATTTCCCTGACCCTTCTGTTCCAGAGGAGTTGCTTGGCCAGAGATGGGAGGGGCTGGTCTGCACCTGAGCTCAGTGCTCAGTAGTTGTGTTGATGAAAACACATAGCACGCACGGACAAAAAGCCCAATAATTTGCAAAATGCACCAGAGCAGCTTCCATCTTCTAAGCTGCATCAGTACAAATTATAGTTTGTTTTCACCTAGTTGTGTTCACTCCTGGGCTTTGTATCAGGCATCTAGATGATGCTTGTATCTGAAAACACCTCCTCCTTCCTCCTGCCCCCTTCCCATCTTCTCCACAGTAGCAGAAAATGTAAGTGACCAGAAAAAAGACTCTGCAGCACTTTGCTGCTGCTGCACAAGGATGTAAAGTATTCTTTTTTCAGTGCATCCGGTGCTGTCTAGAAAAAAACTCCTGGTGTAACACATGCAAGTGACAGTGCCATGCAAAGTGTCGTCTTCAAGCTGCTGAAATCACACCATACCAAGTTTGCCATCCTTCCCTCCCTTTCACTCACACAGTGCTTAAACGTCCATTCCTGGTTGGTTCACCAGTGGAATTATAAATGTAATCACAGAGTCCAAGGATCAAAGACCACACTTCTTGCTATCACTACTCTGCCTGCTCAGGTGAACCACTCTGCAGGACAGGCTAAGCAATACCCAGCTCTTCTTTAGACCACAAGTGTCCTGCAGTGAAGAAATACACCTCAGAATTTTAAAATAAATACTTTACAAGTAAAAGATGGGGCAAGGCAGGGGGAGGGGGAAGGGGAAGGCAGCTAAAAATTACTTTGATTTCATTAAGATTTCCAGCTCACACCCTTGTTGCTGCCATACGAATCTGAAGGAACACTTTTGAGCTTGCTATGACAGCAAAGTAGCAGCTCATAGTGTCTGGAATTGATTCAAACATTCCATCGGGATAATGCCATGCTCTCTTTAGTAAAGCATCCCATGTGAGAAACAGGACTATCTGGGGTTTGCCTTTCCCACTATAATGGATCGCAGTTATGTTCTTGTATAAGTTTCCTTACTTTTCCTATAAGGAAAATCTTTTTAATTGTCTGCCATGGCTGTACTGGTACATACATAAACAGAATTATCCTTCATTATTTTTCTTTCAAATGTATTAATAGTCCCTACAGAAGCTTAAACATTATCTCTCAGGACTTATCAAAATTCAAGGGAAAGAATAAATATAAGTTTTGAGCTTCTGGGTATTTTGGAATTATGCAGTGCATAATGCCTAACTTCCATAAGGGTTCCAAGAGGCTACAGAAGTTCAAAGTGATAAATTTAAGTATCCAGACTATTCCACAGTTGTCGGCACAATGGGGTATCAAAGTCCTCTATTAAAATGAACAGCCATCAAAACAGAGGAATGAATTTTCAATTGTAGCCCACAGGAATTTCTGTATCCAGATCCCATTAATCATCAGAGCCCTGCATGGAGTTCGTTGTACAAAACCTTTAACATTAAGCTTAGTATGGCAAGTTATGACAAGCATGGGATCAGGGCCAAATTCTGCCCTCAGTTATATCTCAGCAATACCATTAACTTCTGTCAAGCTGCACAGCCACAGCCAAAATCAGATCTGGTCATTTGTCTGGTGTGGAACTCTCACAGCACATCAGTTTCAATGGGCCATTTATTTACTTTAAAACCAAACACATAGCTAGTGCTAGGATAAACTGGGAACCAAAATTAAGTTTGAGATATGTCTTCTTACACTAGGAAGAGTTCAACATTTAGATTTCTGCCAGAATACACAAGTTTGACACTATCAGATTAAGAATGTAATGGGATATTTAATTAACAAAATTAGCCACAGGGATTCAGGTTTTGGGTCTCAACAGAAAAACCTGTGAAATATATACTGCATGTTTACATTTTGTGAACAGCTTCTCGTTATTTTTCATAAGTTTTGACTTTTTTGTACTGTGGAATAAATACATGCTAGCTTAAAATGTTTTTCTTTTTTCAATTCCCCATGACAGAAGGAACCATTTAAAGTGTTGTGGTGAGCTTAAATGATGAAATCAAGTTCGTTTTTCTTCCATAGCTGTCTAGAACTAATATTTGCTACCCAGTTTAGGTAGCAGCTTAATTTCAGAAAAAGTTGTGTGCAAAACATTTGGCTTTATGAAATATTCACAGCTATTTTTTTTTTTTTTGTTTCTGTTCACTGGAAGGCAAAAGTGGGGTGTAGAGGATTTTACCATGCATCTTTACCATAAATGGACAAGGGGGGAGACACACCTCTTAACAGTGCCACCAAGACTTGAAAGCTACAATTTACAGTAAGTAATAACTCACAAAAGGAAAACATTGCTTCTGCTGCCCTTACCACAAAGGTCCGTACACGGTATTTTCTTGCTGAGTGCTCAAGTTAAAGCTCAACCAATGAATCATCTACTGTTGCTTCTGTAAATTGTGCAGTTTGAAATGTGCTACTTTTTGGCAGTAAATTTCTGATGGCTAAAAAAAGAATGCAAACCAGACACAGGGAGGCCAGATCAGCGAACTTAATAAGAGGTAAGAAAGCTAGTGTTTCTGGGAGGCATAGCATTTGCAAACTGTGTCAAATTGAAGTCTGAAATGCAAAACCAGTGTTACCTGGCGTGTTTCCATATAAACTTTTTATATTTATAAATAAAAATATCTCAAAAGAAGCATGCCAACTTGTATAAAGGCATACTAAATATATATGCATATAGATAGATATAGATAGATATATGCCTATATATGCATTCATACAGTGTGAAACCCCATAAATCTGAAACAGAATTGTGTTGGCTTCATTCAAGCACTCACTTGGCACTTAAATTTTAGGCACCCAGTGAGTTAAGTGGTTAAACTCCCATTAAAGTCAGAAGGAGAAACACAGGTGTCTCTGAAGGGCTGCAGAGAAAAGGGGTCTGACCACTCAGACAGACTCTCTCCTGGAAACCTTCAAAGTCACCTGTACTCTTCTGTTGACTACAACAGCAAGTGGCACAGCTACTTTCGAAGAGCTGCTTCACCAGATTCATAAAATATAGGAATAAGTTAGATGTCTAAGTTAGCCTGACTGGATATAGCCTTGATTTCTGATCAAGATAGGGAAACTAATTAAGCTGCAGACTCCCACTGAGCTGCCTGCGTAGCACAAGAAAAAGAAAATAATCCATGAAATAAGTCCAACAAAAACACCACTAATCAGTGGACTATTTATCGAGACTATCACAAGGTATGACAGAGGCCAGAAACTCTGAGATTCCAGGCAGATTAGAGCTGTATCTGCACAATAAGAGTATCCATGTCTATAAACCACAGAAATCACTTATACTCAGCTACAAGAATTTACATTATCAACCGTAAACAGTACCAACTATCATTACGTTTTCCAGCAATTTCCCCACCATGTTTTCAGTAGCTCAGAAAATTATTAAATTTAACCATTTAAGTTGCTTCATACTGAATTTTGAGCTGTTTTTAAGAAAATATTCTTTTGAAGCTTCTTAGCCAAAGAACATGAAGGATTTCCAAGAGTTCAGCCAAAAGAGAATACATATTTTTGTCCATATTTAAAAAAAAAATCTGGCAGATTTTATTCTTTCAGTAGTTGACCTCCTCTCCTTGTGAAAAGACATAATACTGAACAGAGACCCTTTCTGTCAAGAAAACGCTTTCAGCTCCCCTTAAGAAAATCTACCCTTGCAACACCACAACGTGCTTCCTGAACCAGCTAAGGCTAAGTTGATACATTTAGCTAGCTCACGTTAGAAAAGATGGACCACCTATTTGTTATGCCACCTCTTTTCTGTTTAAATTAGCCTTGAGAAACTAATTACATGGCTAATGAAAAAGGTACTCTGTAGTGAACAACTGTGATAAATTCAGAGCACACTAGTTTGGCGACAGTAGTTAGTCTCATAAATTTTAAACTGTCAGTCACCTCCCAGATGCACTCACCCTCTCCTGGACACTTTCTGAGGCATCTGGGCTCCTAACTTTACAAACTCCCTGAGGGTGTCTATGCTCAGACAGTAGGGTGCTCCTTCAATAAAACATCAGTGTGAACTTTCAGGTTTAGTGCAAGTAGAGGTATAAGTTATACTGAAAACAGGTCACTTTTACACAGGGTGCGGTTACACCAGCTTCACTTTGTCTGTATAGCCGGTAAAACTTTCCCATGTCAACAGGGCTTTATCTTCAGGAAATCTAACTACATAAGGGAATATAAATTCAAGGGAGTTTAAATTACTGTATGACCATCTTAGATTACAAGGAACCATGAATTTGGCTGAAGCACACTGCGTACAGGAAGCATTATAGTCCTGCTTAGCTATGGTGCTGCTTTTGTCCATGCTCAAGCCTCAGTAGGCTACTGAGGGATAGCACAGGCAGCTCAGGTATGCAGCACTTTGGCAGAAGGAAGCCAGACAAAAATTGCCTTCAGCAGCGAAGGATAGCAGGGCTCCAGCAATGCCTCTCTGGAGTGTCACAAACAGAATCACCAGCTTGGCTCTCAGCTTGCCAGCTTTTACTGCAGCGGATTTGCTCCTCCCTCACCATCGCGGGGCCACAGGTGTGTCGCGTGTGTCCAGCCAACAGTGTTCACCCTCACAGCTTGATTTCCTGTCTTAGGCTCTGTGTCTAATTTTTTGTTTAGGACGCCATGCTCTGTTGCTATGGAAGTTTTTGGGATGTCAGAGGTTTAGCACAATGACTTCACTGTAGGGCTAGAGCTGGGGCAAGGCAGGAGATTAACCATGAGATAAACCAGTGCTGCAGCTGTGACTACTTGATTGCTAGCATATATGGAGATGTCCTCTGAGCCCAAAATACAGCCCTAAGGAAAGATCAGAAAGTGGTCTGAGGGGTGTTTTGTGTTTCAGCTCCTCTTCGGATGAGTTCTTCTGAAAGACGCAGCACTTGCATTCATACTTTTTCGGGTTTCTCAGAGCACTGTAGTTCCTTACCTTCTCCCATCCAGCCCTACCCAAACGAAATGCATTTGCATGTATTGTAAAGCAAGTTAAATTCCAGAGCACTTTCCTATAGCCAAGACTTCAGTTTTCCTTCTTCCATGCTGGGATCTAGTGTTTAAGTCCTTATTGATTTTCCTGGTTTGTAAAAGTGACATCTGTAAGTCCCTATCTTGTTTGGTAATTTTCACTCTAAATCTCAGCTCAAATCATCTCATGATAAATCCCTTTCCCTCATCATTCTCACCCCATCTGCTTTCCCTAGGGAGACCTTTATTTTCCATCTTCCAAGCTCATCTCTTCGAACAGCAAGGAAGCTGTCAACTGCTGTGAAGATTTGTAGGGCACTAAATCTTATTCATTAAACCTTTAAATACATTTATCCAGGTAAAACATTTTGAAGCAAATATATAAACGCTGAAGGTTTGCTAGCATATGGCATAATGATTAGCAACCAGATACCAATGATTTTCCTCCTCTTTATTATCATTATTTTAACTGTCTAAAATCTATTTTCCATTTACCATTTTGCTTGAAAAAATGTTCTACTCAGTTTATCCTTCATCAGTTTCACCATTCTCATTACTTATGCAATATCTGAATCCAAAAGTCATCAATTTCATCAGGTTAAACACCTCACAGCATAGATTCTGATCTTGACTTCGATAACCATATTCCAGATGATGTTGCCTTTCAAACTAAATATAGCATCAGAATTATCTTCTGATAATCTGGTTGTTTGATGTTTTGAACCTCATTAGTTACCAAAAAAAGTACAAAGTGTGCAAAAATAACTAGAATGCATTTTCCTGAAGACGCTAAGTTTCATTTCAAGGGATGAATCACAACGTGGTTTGAATCTTTGTTCATCCAACTTCATTTGTCCATCGACTGAGTAGAATAGGAGCCAGTCACCAAATCTGCATTGCCAGGGTTCCCACCTACTGGAAGCTTGTAGTACCTGACACTATATGAAAACACTAATTTATTTTTCTTTTCCAAAGAGACTACTCTTATTACATTTTTCATTAGTTAGAAAAGAAAAGGCTATGAGATTTTCTGGTCTGTTCTATGTAAGTTTTGAGCCTGTATTAGTGAATGCTTTGTCAGCTGCTACTTCTATGTCAGACTTGGGCACTGGCAGGGTTAACAGGAAAATATAGAGAAGAAATTGCAGGAATCTGTGATAGAAAGGGACTATGAAGTCATCTGGTCCATCTTTTGCCAATATAGGCCTGTTCCCTACAGTATATCAAAGTACGAGCACTTTAAACCATCCTGGTTGAAATGAAGAGGAAGCATCTAAAGTTAACAGCTGCAGGTGTGACCCCAGCAGGAGGAATAGGTGGCTTACAGTGATCCAGGGTAGCCAATGGCCAGAGAGCCTCGCTGAGACCAACTAATTACAACGGGATTACTGTGTCCTGAAATGTATAGGCTTTCCCAGTCTATTTGTTCTCAGCCTCCTCTCCCTTCGGGAGGAGCACCGGGATGTTACCTTATTCCAGTTTCTGAAATATACTCTTATTTCCAGCCAGGCCTTTCTTGAAGCTGTCAAATTGCATTGTTAATTGAAGGCTGTTCTTCCTGGAGACACAAACTCAGCATCTCTGCCCTATGGTATGGGAACAAACCTGCTGGCTTTGGCTCCCCGAGCACTCCAGTCAGAGTTCTTCCCTGCAGGTGGCTTTTCTACGTGCACCAGTGCAAACAAGTGCTGCAGACTCAGCCCTTGAGGTGCTAAGATTAGACAAATTTAACTACACATCTCATGTGCAGTGAAATAAATGTGGTAAACCACCAATGACTCACCGTTTACCTATTGCAGAAAACAAACAGGTTTTCTTCTGAGTCACACACATGCTAAGAATTTTTTCCTTCTCAAGCAAAACAAAAACGAGTGTTATTTCAAGGCCGGTCAAAAAAACCAGTTCAGATAAAATAAGAGCTCCTTGAATCTTTGTTCAAATCAGGGACTTGAACGTAAACTTATTTGATGTTCTGTGAGGTTTGGAACTTTCATTTTCCACCTGTAGGACACATTATTGTGCAACTGGGGGCCACAGAGGGTTATGGAGTATGGAGAAACTGGGATCCATTTGAAGGTCATGAGACTCTTTTCCTCTTTCCACTCCCACTTTTGGAGATTCTGAGTGTGCTTTTAATAATACAAACATGTTACATTAAAAACTGACCTGAGATCTGAGTTCTAGTGAAATGCGCGCAGTTGGTCTTCATATGTCAGCAAAAGAGATTGTTCATTTTTTTAAAATCAGCAGAGTATCACTGAGAACAGTTCCAGAGAGAAAAGAGGACAGGAAGAAAAAAAAAAAAAAAAAAACCATAAATGATTAAACAAAGGGACAAGTGAAATGACTGGAAAAAACATTTAGTTTTATCCAGGACTGGAGCAACTTTGGAACATAAAACTGTTTCTTTTTGCAGTAAAGAAGCACTATTTTAGATCTATGCTTTGAGGCTTGAGGCTGTGAAATGTATATGGGTTCTTTTGCCATTCATTTAAGAAACTAACATCTGTCTTGCCTGCCACAGACTTCAATCTGAAGCAGAGAGAAGTGTGTGATGCAGATCAGCCCAGGAAATTCCACATGGATTTTTCTGAGGGATGCTGAAGAAGAATAGCAGTTAAAGTTGTCAACAGGTTCATATGACAAATCCTTGAAAAATTACAGACTCACAAACTCTAGCTGAGATTTAGGATCTGTTTCAGTGACACATTCAATATAAATATTGCTGTGAACACCCAAGTCTATGATATAAGTAGCTTAGTGTAGTCTCTAATGCTGTAAAAATATGAATATTTTGTAGACATGTAAGTTAATTAACAAATTACACCCTTCTGCGTGGGGGCATTTAGCACTGGGAAAGCTGTTTCCCTCCATAGGTACCACAGAAAACTTCTGAGATTGGTTTCACTGCCTTTGACTACTATCATCTTTTCATATATTGTTTCCTGCATCATGAGTTAACTGACACATCATCATGACAGCTAGTATCTCATCAACACAGTGCCCTGTTGATACACAGACTGGGGAGTAGATTTGGCAAATGCTGTGGAGGAAGAAACAGAAATATTCATGGAGGAGAGACCTGAGTGGCAGAAAGAGGTGTGAGTCACTGTCAGTGGAAATGAGGTGATGCTTGAGACAGCCACTTGTGCATGAGGCAACTGACTAAAACAGGAGAGGTAAGTGAGGTGACAGATCAAATCACAGGACATGGAGCCTCAATATAAATACAACTTTTAAAGCTCTAATAATAGCCTTTTGCTACACCTCAGGGGTGTTTCCAATGATGGCTTAATATCAAAAGGAGAAAGGAAGAGGATAAGAATTTGACAATGTCTTCGGAGAAGTTTGAAGTGAAATAAGGAGACTAAACAAGTGCTGCGGGGGTGAAAGAGAACCAAGAGGAGAGTGATGGAAGACAAAGAGGAGATTATATCAAGAGAGGTTATCAATGGCAACAAAAAGTTGAAAAAAAGTTAGAAACTATTCAGACATTCAAGAATTCCCCAAGGAAATAATTGAGTGTTAAAGAGCCATAGAGGACAAAGCAGGGTTATGGACTCCTGAGCCAGGGTAGTCATGAGTGTATTTAGAAAGGAGCCTTTGAGACAGAAGTCAACAGGGAAGTGAAATGAAGAGTTTAGAGCAGAGTAAAATGGAAAAGTGAGAATGAACAACAGGCTATGGGTAGCCTGTAGAGAAAGTCTGAGGAGCAAGAGGAATTTGAACAGGATATCTTCAGGAGGTTATGCAGTAGTGAGAGAGACTGAAGAATTAGTAGCCAGAAATGCAGAGTCCCAGTGAAGACCAAGAAGGTAGAATTAGGCAATAGAGTTGGGATTTTCCTCAGAAAATGTACAGACTTCTAGGGCACAACTAACCTTATCCTAATGCAAACAGTTAAAGGTGAGTGTGATGAATCACATTCTTAAGAGACAGTTTTCTTTCATTTACTGCAAAAGAAGCCCATATGCAATCATCTGCATTGACAATATCAAAACACTAATTTGGGAGAAAGGGGAGAAGGAAAGAGTATTTGACGGGAAAGGTGAAAAGAATTGGGACTTGAGATGAAGGAAGGTGCTAACATTGGGTGGAGAAGAAAGGGGAGAAGTGGGATGTAGAAGAGACCTTAAGACTTCTCTAAGACTGCTAACAGACAAAAAAAATAGTCTATAAAAAATAACCAGAGTATCTTCTAAAAAGTCTCTGATATCCACAGATCCTTCTGCATCCCCAGAAGCCTAGGAGATGAAGGGCAGTAGCAGAAATAGGCCAAACTAGAACTCTTGTGCTGATGCCAGAATCATGAGTGGGCAGATGGGTAGTGAAGAGACACAGAACCCCACCAGACATGAACTATTTTTGCTCCAGGTGCAGCAAACTCCCTATTGTGCAGTACTATGCCCAAGAAATGCAGGTCTGACAGAGAGATTAAATAGCTTATATGCAGCACCAAGTGAACAAGATTAAAAACTACTTCCAGACTCCAGCTAAAAGTCCACATTGAGTCGATGGGCTGGAACACGTGGATTCACTGTTTGGGTCTTTGCTAGTAATGGAATCTCTGCATCTGGATGACATGACCTAAAATGCACCATCTGGATACTTGAGAAAGCAATGCTTCCCCAATATCATAAGCAATATTTTTAAACAAACAGGACTTTCTTGGGGGAGCAGGCCAAAGAAGCGAAGCATAACACTAGCTTGGAAAAGCTGAATAATTAACAGTTGAAAAAACTCTCATCTTTCAGGATGCTGTGGCAGCGGCTCTGGGCCTTTCCTACTCTTGTACTCCTACTCTGGCTACTGAGGAAGTCATGATTATACCTTCCTTGTTGTACCGCTTCCAGCTCAGTGTCCAAGCTTGAAGGCATTCAGGGACATGTAATTTCCATGAGTTTTACTACTGAGCCTAACTGAAATCACCAGGCAGGAGACACAAGCAAGGACTGAGAAAACAGAGCAGCTCCATTTCCTGCCATCACTGGGCTGTCCAGGGTTTTGCAGCCTTTCAGACAGAGGTGTAGCTCAGCAACACCAGTCAGGAATAAGAACAGATGGCAATAGTTTCACCAGAGACTAAAAGTCCCCCTATACTGGTTGCCTGGGGAGTCTCAGCTCCTGAACAGGACTCCTCTGGGCTCAACCTCACATCACCTGCTCTGCCCGCTGACATTTTGGCAGCACCTGAGCAATGTAACTGGAGTCTGTAACACAGGGAGACACTCACCCCTCTCTGCTAAAGGGAGTGTCCTTCCATGCCTTATTCCCTCCCCTCCACCTTCTGCTCTGTGTCTGTTCTGAGAGTCTCTCACCATGCTACAGGGTCTCTTCCCAGGCATTTTGAAAAGTAACTTCAGCTCTGCCATCAATGAAACCACACTAGAACAAGAAATGCAAAGTTATGTGAAAGAAATGCAAATGAAGCCTTGGATATCTAGTAAAATTTTCTCTTTTCTAGAAGATACTGAAGACTTGTTCGTTCCCTTGGAGGCATCTCTGACTATTTGGACCTTCTCATGCAGGAACTGCTTTTTGCCTTCTCCATCTTTTATGGTTTTACACAGCTTAGAGCATCGGGCCCTAACAACAGGGCTTAGGGTTGGAGGAACAAGGAACATGGTGATGCTGAAGGGAGAGCAAGACTTAAAGGACACATTCAAAATTACTGTCATTGACCTTCAGTTACTTTAGTAACTGGTACAGGTGACCTAAAAAGTCCATTTCATCCTCTTGTTGTACCAGATGGACAACACGGATGGCATGTGCAATGGCTTACCCACAAGAGACTCCAGCAAGCCCAGCAACTGCATTTAAATGCTACAGGTGGCTGTAGCAAACTGTCTGGATTTTAATGGGAGCCACAGATAAACAGCATTTGCTGGATGTTGCCCTAAGCCTTAATGTAGCTGTAGATTTTTATATAGTTTTAGAGTCTTATAGTCTTTTGCATTTGAAAATAGCTTGTAACCCCTGTACTACATACTTAAGCAAGATCCTAACCTCTGTG
>JAWWEU010000111.1:106552707-106588956 GCA_035583155.1 Acropternis orthonyx
CTTAAGACCACTGACTCAATTTCAAAGGGGCATGTAAGGGGGGTGGTTTGGGATAGTTTGTAGGATGGGTTAATTAGACATTGGTTATGTTCTATAGATAAAATAATTAAGTGGAGTTATAAAATTGTAGAATGCTGTATGCCGGGCGCACGCGTCATTGTACTCTGACTGCTGAAAGCTTTTAGCCAAACTTAGTAAAAGACCTTTTTTGCCTTCACCCTGTCATGGAAGTTTTCTTCCCTTGGATTTACGGCAACATGGAGCCACGGGTAAACAACATTTGCAAAACTCAGCAGTTGGGATACAGCAGTGTTTGCAACCATAAGCAGAGAGCACCGACATTTAGAGGAAGGTATGCTGGGTGTAAAGCACAGGCCAGGTCCTGCAACTGTCTAGATGTCACTGCAGCAGCTGGGAGGGTGGCTGGAGAGGTCAGCAGGCCCCATCCCAGGTGCTGCAGCCCCTGCTGACGCCAGTGGAAGTTCAAGGCACTTAACACCGCCCAGGACCAGCCTGTGAGAGCGACTTCCAGAAGGAAACGATCTTGAAAATAGATCATGTGCTGCTAATGTAGCATAGATGCAAAAAGAGCAGAGCAGTGTGTCTTGCAAAATATATCTCCTTTAGTGCAGTATCCCCAAGCTGTGAGCTTATTCGCTCTTGGCTCTCTCTTCCCACTGTCTTATCTGTTATGATATTGGCACAGAGCTGACTCCAGTGGGACTACAGAGCTGGAAAAAAACAGCAAATGTTCTCCAGGTTTTCTTTTCTTATAGAATTCCCTAACTCCCAACCTACTTAAGGGGGAGCCATGAGCTAAAGAAAAATTATAGTTTTGTCTTCTTCTCAAGCCAGATATCTCCATAGGGAATTCTGCTCCCATTGTACTTTTCCTCCAGAACTACTACCACCAATACCACAGCACCTTGCAAGGAAAACAGATCCTTTCTGTTCTCTGATAAAGTTTTCAATTAACAAAGGTAGATTAAATGAACAGCTTTTAGTCAATTCAATTGCGTTGCTCTTTATACTAGTTGTTCTATGCACTGGAATTTTATATTTAATCTTTTATAGCCAGTCTGAACATTTATATAATGTTATGAAGTCTGCAGCTGTTCTATGTGATTTGGCAAAGAAAGGATAGAGTATGTTTGGGGGGGGGGGAACCTCCCAGGTCCTCTTATTTATTTTTAGAAATGCTACATTTCTAGTTAAAATAAAGTCAAATCTATTAAAAATAGTACTCAATGAAGCAGCTTACCTTTCAAACTTTTGAGGCTCTTTCAATTATTTCAAAGAAAATTTGTCTTTTTTTTTTCCTAGCAGGAAAATTAAGCAAGCGACAGTTTCTGTACCAAGCATAGTAAAAGCATTCAACAATTCTGTGACTTTTTCTCTGTTGTGTTTTAAAGTCGTGAATTGCAGCATCCTGGATACCACAGACAAAGCAATCCTATCTTCTTAAATCAGCAAAGATGACTTAAATACACCTACGTATATGTATGGTCCACCCAAAGGATGTCATATCCTAGATATGAGCAATTATCCTATATCCCCATATCTTACTGGATATATACATACATGATATTGTATCTGTTGGACCTCAAAGCTACCATTGGTGCTAAGAATTCATACAGATCGAGACTCCAGACCTTGATAATTTTCCATTACATTATATTCAACACAGATTAGTATATTTGCCTTGTTTATTGATTCACTTTATACACAAGGAAAATCCCAGTGGATATTACCTTCCCTTTAACTGTGGCAATAATAGCCATAATAAAAACCAAACAAAGCAAAAATAACATTTTAATTTTCTTTTGATATATTTCTCATTTACAACCTGGCTTCATTTGGTTTTAGCAGAGGTCATAGATGCTCCATATGACACAGGGTTGCTCCCCTCTGGCATGAACATAGAAATCCCTTTTGAAGGGTATGACAAGATCTCTGGGTCTAGCACAAAAAACCAGGAGATGACAGGACGTGGCTACACCAGGCTATACCTCTGGTCGTAACCAAAAAAAAAAAAAAAAAAAGGAGTATTTTAATCAGGCAAGAAACAAAGCAGTTAACATCTGCTCTACACCAGGAGGAATGATAGTTGACCATGTAATGGTCTACCCAACTTGTGATAACAAGAGCACAAGACAGCTTAAGACTCCTTCAGCCCCGTGGACATATTCTGTGAAGGCAGGAGTCTTTGACATCACACATGACAGTTAGTAAAGAAGGGTGCACTACTTCAAGAAACTCCCCAATCTCCATTCTCTTTGCATCCCTGGAAAAAAGCACAAAGACGGAGCAAAGAACAGGACAAAAGAGTCATAAACAGTCAGCAAACAAATTGTTTAGCACAGCAGAAAATAAAATCTGAGCTCCAGAAATGCTGGCAAGGATTCTCATGGATATTCAGTGTTGTCTGACCAATACTCACAGGAGTCGCCTAGAGGAGAGAAGTAGTATTCCAGCAGAGGCAGGGAGTGTTTCATAATTCTTTATTTAGTTACAGTGTTGTAGCTGGAATCTGGTCTCATGGGAAGCACAATGGAAGATTAAATGGCAGCAAAGATCATGCTGCATCCCTTATTTGCTCATGTCTAGATTTCTTTCACATATGAGTCGCTTGTAACATGCTGAACTTTTTATAAAAAAAAAAAAATCAAGTGCAAGGGGAAACAAGAAAGGGGTCGGCTGGACTCAGCTTGACCTTTTTTTTTTTCCATAGACTAACACTTGTGTGTTGGGGAGCAATGAACTAAATATGCTCAAACAAAGACAGATTCAAGGTTAAGGGGTAGACTTTTTTGTATTACACAATGCTCTGGGATAAACTACTGTTGGTCCTTGCTGTGCAGATGTAGCCATGGCTGATTATCCCTGCTCCCAAACCTCTTTACTCACCCAGACTGTTTGGTTTCCAAGAGAATGATTCTCTAGTGACTGATTTATTTCTGCAGAAATGCGTATGTAGAACTAACTTGTTTTACAACTGTTCACCATTGCGCATCCTCTACCCTTAGCAACAGGCAAAGCATATAGTATTCCACAGTAGTGTTTGTTGTTGTTTGTTAGCTTTTTAATATTGTGTATGATGTGAAGATTTTGTGGCTTGTAATAGCAATTCAGTGGATGTGAGGAGAGAATCCAGAATTAAAGTTGTGGAAGGAAAGTTAACGGTGAGACATCCCCCATCATCACAGAAACAAAACCAAAAAAAAAAAAAAAAAACTTTATAATGAAATATCCTTGAGTTTCTGTAGTGCCTATAAAATTCTGCATTCCATTTTAAATTTGCTCTTATTCAAGTTGTAGGCACCAAGAAACTACCTCTAGAGTAATGTAAAAATACTAGCACTGAGTATATGCTGTATGTAGTTGGATAGAGGAGAAGAAAGATGTGGGTCAGCAAAACAGTAGGTAACAGACACTGTACTTTATAAAAAGAGACATACAATGTCTTCCTCCTGGATAAAGTGGCAGCTCTGTTTCTTTTATAATGTATAGAGTTGTTCCCGAATAAATTAGTTGGTTCCTAGAAGTGTTTTGCATTTGCCGAATGCTCCTTCAGAAGAATAAAATCAAAGCTTTCTAACAGAAAATGACATTGCAGAGATTCATCAGCACAAAAGTCAGCAGGCTAAATTACAGGATCTGAATAATGGTACAAAAGCTTCAGGGCGGGAGGGAAATAAAAATTAGGGAAATTCATTTGTATGCAAAGAACAACAGTAAAACAAGCTCTGGAATTCAGGAGAAGGCAAGAAACTTGTCTGAATGTCTCCTGTATTTCTTGGTGAAAAGAAGGACAGTGGAAAAGGAGGATGTCACCACTGCAATGTATTATAAAGACATAGTAGGAAGGAAGAGGTGAATGATACTTTCTGATAGCAAACTTCTGAAGCTTTTAAAGAGCAGGATCTCCTGCAGATAAGTGACTTTATTTGACTGTCAGGTGGGAGGATGGGGATGTAAATTTGCAGCATAATTGGAGGGCAATTTGTTACTTCAGAAAGCAAAAGGTGGTAAGAATGGAGAGGTTTATTTTAGATTATGACTGAGAAGACCAGATCAGAAATTATGGAGTTTTCTTTACTAGGAACAGTAAGCACAATAAGGATCATAGGATCATAGAATGGCTTGGGTCAGATGGGACTTCAAAGATCATGTATTTACAATCAAATCAAACTGAAGGAAATTGAAGATGTTTTCAGGAAAAGGAACAGGGAAACAAAGACAAGAGAGGGGGGCTGTTTCTAAATAAGACAACCTGAAAGGGACAGAGTTCTAAAGCAGAGTGAAAAGTTGATATGGCTCCATTAGGAACTCTTTAAGGATGTGAAAGTTGAAAAGGAACCATAAAAAATGAGATCCAGGAAAAACAACTAAGGATGACAACAAAAAACATGGACGAAACTAGAAGAACTACTGCAAGAATGTACAAGAGATGAGAACAAAATGCAGCTACATGTTAGAAATTGAGGAAGACAGAGATTCACTCCTTACAAAGAAAAAAATTACACAGAAAAGACAGAAGACTGTTAGCTCTTTCACTCTTTCTAGTAATGTTTAATAATGTCAACATTAATCCCACAATTAACAAGATACTTTTTTTTTTTTATTTGAGAGATCAGAAAGGAAAAAATATGTTTAGAAAATGAAAGAAGTTGCATAGCATCAAGTTCACTTCTAAGAACTTAGCTAAAACAACCTGAGCCAGTTGTGATTATTTTTGAGGATTTATGGATGACTGTATGAATCTCAGAAAAATCAATCTCAGCATACCCTAAAAGCAGGAGTTAGAATATCAGGAAGCCTAATTTCCAGTCATTAATTAAAATAATTTTAAAACATAGAGAAAATAATTAAGATATTAAAAGGATAATTCTGTAGGTGTATCAGAAAGAACTCATGTTAAGGTCACCATATTTCCTTTTCAGACAGGAATTCCAGCCTCTTGGATATTGCAGAAATAGTCCCTGCAAAGTGTCCTGACACAGACACTACTTCTTATAAACAAACTAGGGAAGTAGCATTTAGGCAAAACACCCATAAGATTCTTTCTATACAACTAATTAGAAGCCCTACCCTAAGCATACCTATTAATAAAGGTATTTATTGATATTTGAAGACAGGTACTATAAATAGGATCTTTATATCCTACATGTATGACTTCAAGGTGAAAGGGTTGACAAGCACTTGGACTACAAGCTTAGAAATCAGTGTGATCTTGGGAGATGAAATCATCCAAACAGGTTGATATTCTTGAAATGCAATTTTCAACTGTTCATGTGAAATCCAGACATCTTGGACAGCTGGGGTGAACAGCCCTCCAGAGAGGCCTGTGTCTCTGCATCACAACTAAATGAAGCCCAGGGGACTGCATAGAGAAAATGCTTGGTTTTTGAGTTTCTTTTGTAAGGTAAGATAAATTCCAGTACAGAAGAACTGAAATGCAGATACAGAACAGAGAATATTTGTGGTTGGGCAACAGTTCAGCAGGAAAGATCTCAGAGGTACTTCAGATCTCAAACTCAGGATGAGTCAAATGTGGTGTTTTGCGAAGAAACTATTCTCATTCTGGGCTATGTTAAGATTGTTCCGTAAAAGACATTGAGTATTTATTCAGTCCGTCTCAGAATTGACAAGGCCACATCTTATATCCCATGCCCAGTTTTGAAGGGATGGCAGAAAGAATCCATAAGGGAGAGCTTCAGAAAACATCAACCATTGATATTTCCCTCAACCTTGCAGCTGTACACTTCTTTAGTACTAAAACCTTCTGTCAGCTGCATGATTCACTTAATAAAATATTACTGGATGTTAAAGTGTTCTAGTAAAATAATTTATGTAACAGAGAAAATTGGTGTTTGAACTGTGGAAACCAGTTGTAAAGAGGCAACCTTGGCTTCCCTACACAGGAAAACTTCCTCCAAAGGCTATATTTACCCTGCTAGAAAACTATCCGGCTGGCTCCAGAACAGATCACTCCAGCTCGGGGAGAAGTCTGTGTATGCAGATGTTGCAGATAGGGATGGGATCAAATTCCTGTTTTGTGTCCTCATAAAAGTGAAGAACGAGGCACAGGCTGCAGCTCTCCAGATCTGTCAAACTGGCATCTCTTGCCATCATTACACTTACATTACAATTGCTGTCCAAAATTATTTATGCCAGAGTGTGAATTCTGGGGGTGAAAACAGAATTCCAGGGATGCTCAGTGGTGTATCAAAATCTGCTCACAGCAACAGTGAGCAATCTTACAGCTGGTCCCTTGGTGGGGTCAGCCTAAGGCCAGGGATATGATCTGTCCAAAATTCTCCATTCATCCTGCTAGGAAAAAAAGAGGGAACAAGCCATCTAAACAAGGTAAGGCTTTTACTATCCCAAATAGAGTTCAGTATGTGGACTTTTGCCTGTGCTGGAAAAGTTAAAGAGTAAAGCAGCAACTGAGAGGAGGAGGATGCCTGATGCTGATAACATTACATATGTCATCTTGAAGAGCTGATGAGGGAATATTAATCGTCTTGACACATAAAAATGTTGAAGGCTTTTAGATGTGAAATACTAGAATTGGGTGGGAATCTGACCAGATGTTGTCATACTTCGGGCTTGTTTGGATTTCGTCCAAGGAGCATTTCAAAATTTTGCAATCAAAGTAAAAAACCTTTGAAACATCTCCCTCAACACAACAACGGTAGTCATTCCCTCTCTGAGGCACAACCACCATACAAAGCACTGGAATTTTGAATTATTCATTAATTATCTCATAAAAGCTGCAGAGAATACACACTGTGCCAGCTCATCAGCTGGTGTAAATCAATACAAATCCAGTGTCTCCCATGTGAAACCCCCTAAAAGCACTAAAAGTCATTTAACTGACATTTCTGCAGTACAGATTTGTTTATTTTATAGAGCCAAAACACAAGCTAAATGAAATGTTTGTACAGGATGTAAAGCCAGAGATGAAGTGTGCTGTGGTTTTTAGCTCCCCTTTTTCTCACCAATATTTATCACACAATGGAAAATGGGTGGAATGACATTGTGGAGATAATCTAGCTTCCTTGATGCAGGATGCTGGAGATCTCTGCATGTTCTCTGGCCATACTGGGCTCTGACAGGTCTCCTTCACGCCGAGAGAAGTGAGAAGCCGCAGGGCTTTGGGAGTTCCAGCTTCTCCCTTGCTTCGGCTCTCCCAGGTATAAAAGATACTTTTTCTTTCAGATGAGTTCCTTATACCTCAAAGCACAAGCCTTCAAAATACACAGGGATTTTTCCTCTGTTCAAAAGAGAAATAAGTAAATAAATGTCTTCACAAAAATTTCCATGCATTTTTTCTCCCCAAATCCTGCTAGATGAACAATCCTCTAAGACCCAAACACAGTAAACTAGAATATGTGTAAAAAAGAGAAAATAACTAAGTTCTGATTCACCAAGGTGTTCAGTCACATGCCAGACTTAAAATGCAAGCAATTACTGTGCTTTTTACAATTTTAAATACAAATTCCTGTGTTCGAAATACAGACATTTAACAGAGAATTAGTAGGAAACTTGCAATGACTGCTAGGTACGTATTGGAGTTTAATCCTTGTGTAAATCTAAAACAGCTCTTCACCCTTAAACTCTCATTTTACACCATGTTTCATGATTTTAATACAATCAATATGCAAAGGTAGCAGCTCCTTAGTGAATGTAAATGTTTCCCACACATCAGTTGCTTGTTCCTGAAGATTTTTCAGCTGAGCTGACCTTTCTATTAGAAGATAAGCTGTTATATATTTGAATATTCATATTTTACAGTCTTCTATAAACAAATATTTTCAGTGTAATACTTGTCAAAGATGTAGGAACATAAGTTCAATACTGTATAAAACAGCTGTTCTTTTAATTCTGTGCTTTAGACACTTCAGGCATTTAAACAGAACATCCAGTACTAGCCAAAGAAAAGAAAAGAAAAGAAAAAATAGTTGATATTCACTTTCTGTTGCCACAGACCTGTGCAACATAAATTTTCAGTCTTATGGGAAGCTTTTTCAACAGCTTTTTTTTTTAGCTAATAGTTAATAACAATGATTTTTGCAGAGCTCTCAGTAGCAGCACATTTCCTAGAGTGTAAGCAGATAAATTAAATGGCAAAAGATGAGTTGATGAAGAATTTGTGGCTATGGATGTGAGAAGAGGGATAACAAATATAAAGTTTGACAGGTTTGGTCTTTTTTTTTCATGCGGTTTTCCAGCAACCTGTCTTTTTCTCCCTGGGATGTAGAAGTTGCAGTTGTTTTGCACATTTCTGTGTAAATTTTGCTGCTTCATCACAGAAATATGCAACCATCATTTTAGAAGACTATTACCCATACAATAGGAGGGTATAGAATCATATATTACCTGGCCAGAAAATGAGCGAAGGGTCTAGGGCAGACACTGAATCCTGATTGTTACCAGAAGGAGGGAAGTGTGGCTCTGTGGAAAAGCACAGCATCACACAGACAAAAATACAAGTTGAAATTATCCACCCTGTCTAATGTTGTTCTTTTGTTTAATTTTCTCAAATCAAATGTTAACATACACGTACCCAAATTAACATGAACTACTGAATATCAGCTGAAAAGAAAATGTTCTTTGATTATGTTTATTTCAATTTCAAATCATGGACAATGGCAAAAAATTTACAATTCATCATGAAAGATTCATGGACTTTCATTACTTTTTTCAGTGTTATTAACTCAAACCATATCTTCCAGAAATGTGGCCAAGGTTCATTTTTTACACCATGGGAGCTGAAGCATCTGTCTTGGCCCTTGGTCACAGCTTGTGTGCCCATATATGCATCCATACTCCCTAAGGCATGAAGTCACTGGAGTCAGGATGTTTGAACCTTTACAGAGACTGTCCCCTCATCATGAATAGTTTAAGAAGAGTTTGTTCTTCTTTCATCTGTCTGTAACTTAACCCAAGCAATCAATCGGGAAAAGCACAGTCGTGCCCTGCCACACATCCCATGGACTATATACAGGCAAAGAAGCCATCTGCTGAGAGTCCTAACTGTAGTAATTGAGATCAGTAAATCAACTTTGCAAAGAAAAATGAAGTTCAAGAGCCTTAGAGACATTGGCAACTATTTCCCCCACCCACCCTATCTTGCTCATTACTGAAAATCCGTGAGAACTGTCTGACTGGAATGCTTTGGTTTGAAGCCTGATTGAATCTTGGACAAGATGCTGCACAAAAAGCATTTTCTTCCAGCAACCTACCAATCATACTAATAGTTGTTCATTTCAGATTTATCACTCCTCTTAAGAACTGAAAAATTCTATCGTTACAGGTTCCAACACTAAGAAAATCTGCCAGAGGTAAGAGACATAGTAAAGATAATTAGGATTGAAAGAGATTGATTTTAATTTTAATGAATTTTGATCATGCATATATATGTTTATTTCCATACAGTTCTTCCCATTTTATTGACATCAACCTTTCCACCAGCAGTAAATAACAATCTTGTATTTTAATTGTTCTTTTTCCTTATTAGATCAGTTATAGGAATCATGATTCCTAACAGATTCATAAATAAAATAGCAGTTTATAACATTTAGTCCTGATAGCTTGCCAGATAAGACTTCAAGAAAGAATACCAGTTGCCTACAAGTGCTACATTTCATATGTTTTTAACTATCCTTCCTCTGTAAAAATTCACGTATTAATGATGGCATTCTCGAATTTGTTTTAGATAGAAGGGCCATTTTAAATTGCAGGTTCAAATATAAACTTTACAACCTTTTTAAAATTGAAAAACTAATAAAATTGATTATATCCTTGCTTATTCCAAAGTCTAAATTAAAGGAGTTTATCTATAAAGTTAAAAATACAGAATAAGATGATCACATTACATAAAACATGAATTGGTACAATCCATTAAATATTAGACTGTAAAGTTTTGCCTTCAGCTTTAAAAATTTCTTCATTCCAGTTAAAACTGGTTGAAGTTCCTATTTCTTTCCTTCTGCAACTAGAGATGCACATAGCCATTTCCAAGTGTAATTTTTGGGGTTTTTTAGGGGAAAAATACACCATGTAGGCACTGAACTGAAACTGGGGTTTTGGTCTGTTATCAAAGTACCGTGAGATGTTAACTACTTTCCAGGCATGACTCATTTAAAGTTACGCAAAAGTATAAAGGCAATTATTTCAAAATCAGACTCTGAAACCCAGCCTTAATTTGGCCATTCAGGTGTCCAGTGATTACAAAACATTACAGGCACTTCAGGTCCCTCTTATTTTCATAAACAGCTGCTAATATTTTTCAAAGCAAAACTCATGAAAAGTCCACTTTCAGAATACACAACTACTAAACAGGACAAAAGAAATCATTCCAGCTTTCTGATTCTCTTGGGAAAGTGTCTGTTTTGACACCACCACCCCCAAACTGGAGAAGCGGTAGAGACTCTACAAAATCTTAAAATTAGCTTATTAGTATTGCTTTCCTTGGAAGGCACTTTGATACTATAGTGATGGTTACATCACCTTAACCAAGATGTAATGCAGATCTCTGTATGACCTGAAGTGACCAAATCCCAAGATAATAGCCCCTCAGAGCTACAATTTGGCTTATTTTACTTTGTTTACAGATGGTAGCATTTCAGTCAGATTTTCCAAAGGGAAAAGAGCTATTTTAGCACGCAAAGTGTTTTGGGCTAGGCTTGTAATTACCTCATCCAACACAGATACAAAAGCAGCTATGATGAGAAGTTTCATAATATTCCTTGCACATAGCTGTTTCTTTTTTCTTTTTTTTTTCTTTTTTATTCACCATGATCTGAATTTTTCTCAAGTAGCCCTTTCCTCCCTTATATATGGGTTCGTTTCATGACATCATTTTTAGAAGACATCAAGATCAGTTTGGGGCAATTGTGTGACCCTGTAGATCTCCTTGGTCACAACAGGATGCCTCTTTAACCACGAAAATAACGCTGGCTCTCAATGGTATTCGAGTGAAAACAAAAGAGAGCAGGAGGATTTGAGCATCACCTTCAACCAAGTATTGTGCAAACCAGTCTATTTCTCTCTATTGTGTTACTAGCTACAGGCTGAAGTGCTGTCATTCACAGCAAGCCCAGGAGATAAATTGATTTCTCTGCCCAACGAGTGATAAAATCATCCTGGGATTCATAGTATAAAATGGGAAGAGATGGAACAAATTCTAACCTTTAAGCACTGCTACCAACGAACAAACTAGTTTCCTCCTACTTCATGCATCTCCTTTTTGCAGGACTTCCAGGGAGGGGAAGAGCCCTTTGTCCCTTGACGCAGCCTCAGCTATCTAGAAAGGGCAATGAAAATCAGACTTCAAGCTTTTATTAGTAAATCAATCCTCTGACTGCTGGACCTTTCTTTACAGAAACGGGCTCAGTACTTAAAAGAAATTCCTCCATGTTTTCTAATCAATTGCAGCAACTAAAAATTGAAGATCATTATAAACATCAGGCTTGGCAGCATACTAAAATCTCTTTCCTCTCTAATATAGCTCATGCTGGAGGCCTGATCCATTGGCTTCTATTTTGGGAGGTGAAAGAAGGTAGTCACTGGGGTGCTATTAAAACCAGAATTTCTTCAAGATATTTACATCACTTAAATAGGTCATAAACAAAGGCAGAAGCAATATTTACTGTGTTATTAAGGTAAACAAAAATAGCAATCCACAGGTAATTATGAAACAGATTGAGCCTGGCAGGTGAGTTCCAGCAGTCTGGTTTTGATTTTGAAACGAGGGATTAGAGCCAAGCTATAGACCCGCCATAATAAATTAACTATATTCCCATACTTACATGGCTTGTTTCTTTTCACTTCTACTTTCATTTTACATTAGCAGCATTTGGCGCTCTGATGTAGAAACAGGACTACTCATTTCTTAATCACCTCTGAGCCCAGGATTGGTTTTATGGTGGAACTACAGCCACTGCACAGCAGCTAGCATGGGGTCATCCTGGTAGTCCACACCTGTGCAGCACTGAGCCCAGGACCTGGCATCCACACTTTGCTCACAAGAAACAGAGAAGATTCACTTATATTTTTGAGAGGATATGGTTTGTCAGTGAAATGAGTCACATGCAGAAACTACCGGGGGAGGGAAATTTATAAAACCACTGTAGACATACCATGATAGGACTAGATACCAGTACCATTAAAGTAAATTGAACATGGAGGGTCAAAGAGAAAGGGTTGGAGCAAGTTTGTGGAAGATATTTTAAAAAAATAATCCATTTAATTTTATTTTCTACTGCAGTCTTGAATATAAGCTGGCATGTCTCTTCAAGGTGTATTCTCAACAGTGACACAGGCACCAAAGAAGCCTGGACTGGCTGCAACCCACCTCTAAATTAGTCTGTGTGACCTAGGACCCCTTCATACAACCTTCCCATTGGTGTGTGCCCACCCTGCTGACTGCCAGAGCTTCATTCTGCTTGTGTTGCCAGTGCCCTTGTGCCACTGCCTGGCTTCAGATGCAGTGAGGTCAGGTGTGAGCACCTGCACTATGATCACAGCCCAGCCAATATGCTCCAAAGAGCCAGAGGTGTTTCCAAAAATAGGACTTACAGAGTTAGACTACTGCTGTGGCCTTGAAAGTTTTACTCGCTGACCCTTTGGCAGGTTTTTTATGCCTGTACATTATCTATGACTGCAGCAGGTGAGACTACCCTGCAGGGAGATAGTCTAACCCTTGGGTTCAGAGTGAAAATAGTTGTGTGCAAAACAGTAGCACTGAGAACAAATGCAAGCTCTCATATAGTGAGTATCCCATGCCAAAAGCAGGAGCAAAGAAAAGGAGTGCAAGATTTACCCTTTCAACAGATACCACTTTGCTAAAATGCCTATTGCAACTTACTGTACATCTACTTTGATTCCTTTTGCTTAGACCAAAATCCATTAATGAGACCCAAGAGTCTAAAACCTGACAAATGACAGCAGTGAATTACTACTGCCAATTTTCAGTAGTAGAACAATAAAAAATGAAGAAATGGTGATTTTTTTTTTTAACTACAGTTTCACATTTTAATGGATAAACTAAGCTTTTGTGGAAACTTTGCCAAAAGTTTCCTTTTATTTCCAGTTTCAGTGCTGTTCTTTTTAATACAGAAGTCTCAGAATTCAAAATTGTCTTTTAAAGTACATTTCTTATATAAACTCTAATTTCGATCAACAACTCATTCTGCCCAGTGCAAAGTTCTTGGTTTTGGAAAAGAGGCAGAATTTGACAAGAGAAAGTTTCATAGCTATAGACCTTTCTAAAACACAGACCTTGCAGCAAGGTCAAATCACACATCCCTATAGGACTTCTTTTTAACTAACCACCAAGACCACTTTCAAAGACTCCTTATTCACAAAACCTTCCAATTTTCATTGGTGACTACTGCACCAACAAAGTTCCTGCCTGACCTTGGTTGATCAGAGCAGTGTGCCAGGCTGCCCATCATACTTGGCGACACTGTCCTACTTTCCACAACCTCCCACCTTGCTGTTTACATCCATCTACCATCTCTTGTGCAACACCTAGACTGTAAATGCTCTGAGACACGAAGCATTTCTTCTGCTGTGTGTTTCTACTGCATCAAGCGTCCTGGGCTGCCAATCCACAATTATGCCTCCTAGGTGACATGATACAAATACAGACTGTGGTCAGAGCTGTATTTCCATCAAAAATACATGTCATGCTCCTACTGGATATGAAAGATGAGAGATAGAATACATTAAATCAATGTCAAAAAATATGCTCTTTAACTACCTAAAAGTGGAGTGATGATCTTACTTTATTAAAGCATTTGCCATTTCATTCCATTTAAAAAATTAAGCTATGAACCAACAAATACTTAAGAAAACAACACATGAACTAAATCACTTCACCTAGTGTAACTGGTACAGGTTCCTTACTGTGTTCATTAGCTTTGTGGAGCAAGATGAAATTAAACACATTTCATCTTTGTGCCTGGAGACTGTTTATGTTTATGTTTGAGAAAACAAACATAAATAATATTAATTTTCCTTATCATATCCAAAGTACTGTGTCAATACATTATTGTTACTTACCGGGTAAAAGTCTGGTACATAAAAATAAGCAATAGCGCAGAAAATTGTTCCCCATGAAAGGAGAGAGAGGCCATCCTTCCATAATGGAGCTCTGTGTTAGCACCGACTGTGGATCTCAGCCGTGACAGCAGAATAAGTATTGGAAACCCACAATGCTCCCTCAGAGAAAGTTTCCTCCTACCTGGAATTCAGGGGAAAAAAGTCAGATTTTCCACTGCAGTGTAGACAGACCGCAAGAGCAAGCTTTTACTTCCTGGTGGTCACAGCAAAAGGGGAGTAGAGTAACTTACCATCTCAACCTTGAGAAAAAGAAACGTGTTTTGTTGCAATACATCTTACTGGTTGCATCCAAATTCATGGGAAAGGTGGCTTGGATGCCCAAAAAGTTTACAGAAATAAGCAGAGTTACAAGAGGTAAAGCTGATGTACATGATAATGTGGTACAACCTTATCTGTGACTGTTTAATCTCCAAGTATTCGAGGCTAAGAAAGTGTACCATATGATAAATACCTCTTCTAACTGTGGGAGTTTATGCAGCTCCCTCTGAAGGACCTGGTGTTGATCAGACTCAGTGTGGTGAGCTGAAGTGACTATGGGGCTGAGCCAGCAAAAGAGACACTATGCTTCCATTTAGAAGCCAGAGGTTCCCATCCCCCAAATTATGTGAGCTGAGCACAGAAGTCATCTGTTCACACTGCTGAACACAAGCTTACTGTGTATGACCATCTTGGAGACATGGATTCCCACTCATCCAATTCCTTGCTCAGGTGAAGGTGTGCAACTCTGCTGACACCTTTGAGGATGTAGAAGCAGAAGTTGTTGTACCCTGCAAAACTGCCTGCCTTGCAGACATGGGGTTTTTTATATACAAAATGTGAGGGTTTGGTCATATATTTTATTTGTGTTCAGTTTTTGAACCCTGCTGTACTGCCTGTGGTTACACTGTACAATGCCTGACTCTGCCCTTGGAAGATACTTAAGTCCATACAGCTGCATGGACTTCCACTTCTTGTGGAAATTCCTATCTGCATATCAGCAAGGCACACCAGCGGTCCCAGGATCACAAGGACCTTTCTCAAGGCTGTAGCTGACACTTTTTCAAGTCATTCATTCCATGTGGGGCAAACACTTGAACAAAGAGGAAAATAATCTAAAAATATATACTGTCAGGAAACACGTTGTCCATTAATGTAGGTGCCTTAAACTAAGGATACATAGATAAGGATTTCAATAGGAGATTCATTATGAAAAGTCTAGACAAATCCAATGCTAGCATAATTGGATAACTGGATCATCTATAAATGAATAAAGAGATTAAATACTTTTGAACTAACTGGAAACAGATTAGGGCTCCTTCACAGTCACTCTGTCATGGTCTTCCAGATCTCCCTCTGCTCTGTGTGAGAAGGAATAGAGTTTTATCTCCCTGGATAAGCATCCTCCACATCTTTCATCTGATGACTAATGGCAGGCAGCTCCCCAACTTTGAGTGATAGAGTCTGCCCCAAATGTGAATCAACTCTTTTGAGAGTGCAAATCTCATTGCAAATACATTATACTAAATTTAGTCCTACCCCTCCCCCCAGATTTCTCTTTGTTGCTGAGTCCTAAAATAACTATGAAATATTTAAAATCAGCTGTAAGCCTGTAATTGGAAGCAAGTTTGGTCCTCCCTGACAACCCTTTTGACTTCATCTGCAGTAATTGGAAATATACTCTCCAACTAGTAGCCTTTCACTCATGTCTTAGGTAGTTTCTTTGCTAAATATTTTTCAAGAAACAGGTTATTATCAGACTTTTCTATCTATCTTCTCTATCTCACAAATCCAAGACCAAATTCCCAATTCTTCCTTCATAACCATTTTTCTTGTGTGGGAACAAAACTGAGTGACAAGTGCTGGAAACTTAACACGCAGCTCCTCTGCTGAGCCAATGAAACGTATTTGACGAGTGCTGCTATCCCAGTTCAGTCAGGAGCAGTGGGCACTACCTCAGCACTGGTTGATGTAATTGACATTCCTCCCTGCAGTGAGATTTGATGGACCAAGAGTCCCTGCACAGCTTGGCAAAATAATTCAACCCCAAAATTTATTTCTTTCTCTATCTACATAATGTAAGGAGAAAGTGCCATTCTCAATATTCCAATTTTATCTCCTTTGAAATGAACTTGAGGGAACTTATTTGACTTCAGTAAATATTTTGATCGTAGAGTAGTGATAATAGGAAAAAATGTTGCTCCTTGAGCTCATGTTCAGTACTCAGGAGCTCAGAAACTTATCGAGACTCCTCAGCATACTCTTTGTTGCAAGAACTCCTTACTAACATCGCACCCCTTGGTTACATGCAGAAGTTACATACACCTCTAAAGACATCAGCCCTAGAAACATAACCAGGGGAATAAACTTTCACATATGATAAAAAGCTAAACCACACAGTTAGCATAATGTCACTATTGACTGTTGGCAACATGTAAGCTCTCTAAAATATGATATGCAATAGGCACACAAATGTAGCAGTATGAATCTTTGGAACAAACTAAAATATTTCTTGCAATGGAAATTTAAGGACCATATCTATGCAAGTGACTGAGGAACTAGTCATTGAGGTTTGGGGTCAGTCACTGTATAACTGTGGAATGATGGCTAAATATTGCATAGCCCATCTGCTCTTCAGAAGAAAATCTTACTTGCCATATTTGATATGGCAGATATCAAACTTTGTTCCATATTCTGTTCTATAACATGGTGGCAATAAAGACCGATGTTATACTCTGGGAATCAGGAATCAGTGTAGGCATTTTCCCCTCCATGTGATATTACAACAGGCAAAAAAAGTGTTTACCTCTTTTCTGTGTCCACCACACTGTAGATTCCTTTGTAGGTCGAGCAATTCACAGAGATCATTTGTCTTATGGTATTCTAGTTGCAAGTTATGACAAATAATTCCAAGGGATGGGGAAGAAGGAGTGAACCTGTGACTGGCACAACCACTTTGGTCTGCAGAAAAAGAGAGGGACAAACAACACCTAAAAACTATGCTCTTCTCCACTCCTCAACACAGACAATGATCTGTTCGAAGGAGCTCTCTGAGTCTGCTGGTGCATCTGGCCAGACTCCTACAGACTGTGAACACATCTGCTCTGGTAGCGACCACATCTTGTCTCTGTGAGTAAGTGCTGCAGGAAGTAGGGCAGGCAAATGAGACCATTTTTGACAAATCGTCATGAGACCCCAGTGCTTACTGCTTAGTGTCTTATTCACCTCATCTCATTTATAAGGAAATGCTAGTAGGAGAAGGAAAGTGCTGAGTAAAATAGATGATTTGATTTTTTTCACTGAGCTGTTAACAAAGTTGTGATTACAAGCTTCGTGCTTTCTAGAGCACAGCTAGTGAGGGAGAGAAAATTAAACCTGGAGTCAGCATTGCAAGAGTAACACAAAAGGGCAGTTTGCTGTACTTGTTTGCTTCCTGGCTTTACTTGCCTCTAAGGAATCTTTTTTTAAATTTTAAATTTGTAGAAAACAAAGAGCTCTCAGGCTTCAACATATCTATTATACATGTTATTTGTTATGGAGATGACAGACTCAGTTCACCTGCAATTTGGCCAAAAGAAGGCTTGAATTTAAAGTTCTGGCTGCAGTCTTGGAAATTTACTTTGCAGGGCAGCATGACTGTGTGCTTATTTTACATTTCCCAAAGATGAATCCCCACTTGAGCAAATGCTGCTGAACTTACATTCTCACAATGAGCCTTCAGGAGCTCAGCTGAAGTTGCTGATTTGTTCATCTTGAAATGAGACAGAAAAGATTGAAACACTGTTCACTTCTAAAAAATCCCCTGGCAATCAAACTGTGCTTTGACTACTGTTCACAGTGCCCCAGACTGGGGCTGGAGAGGAAGGAGAGAGGAAAAGGAGCAATTGGGCAGCCTGGGCACAAGGCTGGTGCCACACAAGGCAGAACTCACTGAGCAACACAATGCTGCACTGGGAGCCTTTTCCTCGTCCACCCAATGTCCCATTTTGTCCATGGACATTGACTTGGAGCTTGAAAGCGGAAGGTGTGCAGGAGTATGATGGGGCACTTGCAGTACCAGTTGACAAAACAAGCCAGTCAGGACTAAGGTATGACAAGGGTTAAAATAATGGCAATGTTTAATGATTTCTTGCATCACTGTACACTAAGACATGACACAAAGCATCACACCATGCCTACACATTTAGCAGAACAGAAATCTTTGCTCCTCTTCAGCCCTTACAAGTCACAAGCCCTCATGTTATCATGAGTTGCCACCAAAACCAAGCAGAAGCTGAAGCCTGGGTCTTTCTGATTTCAATGTCATCAGCAGAGCAAAAGCTGGTTTTGGAGAGGCAGCCACAAGATAACTACCATCAAATCACAGGACTGAAAAGGGAGAAGGAGGGAAGCATTGAGTTAAATTTGTGGCAGAAAGCATAAATCAGTTGGTGCTGAGAAAACTGCAGTTCAGAGGGTTAGTTGGGATTAGGTTGAGTCTGGTTCCATGGATCAAAGTTCCTTGCACATGGTCTTAAGCTGTGTGAAGGACCTATGGCTGGTTTGGATCCCTATATTCCCCTTAGGGGAAGTCCTTGGTACCATCTTAGGACAGGGGTTCCAGCTGAGTCTACCCTAAAAGTAATCTACTTTGTGCACACAAATCCTACTCTGTGGATGGAAACAGCATGCAACAAATGAGACAGTCCAGGCAATCACTTCCAAAGCACAGTGTTGTTTCCAGTCAAAATGCTAAAGCAGATACAACTACTAAAAGACTGAAAGCTTACCACCTTTCACAGTGTCTCAGCTGACCTCACATGTTCCTATAATAATATTGCTGAAGGACCAAAAAAAAAAAAAAAAAAAAAAAAAAAAAAAAAAAAAAAAAAAAAAAAAAAATAAAAAAAAAAGGGGAGGGAATGCAAATGAAATAAGCAAAGTGTTATAATGTTTCTGTAGCTCCTGACCACAGAAAATATGAAAAGCTACCTTGTGGATCACGGGAAATGCTCTATGAATAGCTAAGATGTGATGATTAATTAACTCATTTTTCAAGTGCTCATTTTTCATTTCATCTCAAAAATAGCTAAATCAGACTATATTTTTAATCCATCACCTTTTCACTGACACCCCTGGCACAATCCTCCTCTCTTGGCCTTACCTTTTCAACTTCCTGCTAAGATGTGTGCTTAATGAAACAAAAAACTGCAGGATTTTCAAGCTCAGATCCAGCTCTTTCCCTATCACAGTCATCAGCTAATTTCCTTAAAACATCATCACATAGTCAAAGCAGACTCTGGGGACAAGTGTCCTAACCCTCTACTGTCTGACAGATGGAAGATTCCTTTCTTAAATGTCCAAAGCTCAAGGTTCACATGAGTCCTTCAGGGAACAATACTCATTTTTCCCAAGACAGTACCAACTCCAGGTCAACTATGGCACTAACTATAAAAAACCCAAAGATTTTTCCTGTTGCTCTGTCAATGCTCTTTAATGTTAACCTGGAGGGAGTAGCTATTCCTCATACAATCGAATTAATCCTCAACAAAAGTGCATACATACTATTTCATGAGCTGAACATTTGACCCCTTTCATTGTTGCCCGGTTTACGCTGGACAGAAATATCCAAGTTATTTCTGTTTAACCAGTTCCCCCCTCCTAGTTCCTTCAGTGTTCTAACTAGATGTTAAAGAACAAACTGGTAACCTTCACTGATGCAGCTACTTACCTCTAAAACTCAATAATTAATCCCAAGTGGATAACAAATGCTATCCAATTTATTTTCTGCTTGACTGCAGCTTGAAGGAGCATGGACTCTGAATTAGCGAGCTCTTTGGGTTCAGTCTGGAAAGCATATGTTTCCCTTCCATCATTCAATCCATCAAAATGCAAAAACGGCCTGGGAAAGGCATATGGCACATTTTGATATTATTCATTAACATTAATGTCCTTGTTATAAAGATATGTTTTATTTGCAGGTAACAACAGCCTTATGGGCATCTGGGAACGCTTTGAATGATTGCCAAAAAAAAGAAATTTGGGTCATAACTAATGATCAACATCCCCTTTTAATCAAATGAAGCCATCTTAATGTGTCATTCCTCTGGGGAAACAAGGACCTTTCACCTTGTTGGGGCCTGCTGAGGCCAGCAGTAGCTGTAAGCAACCCTCGCAGTGGTCTTTTACTTTAGAGAAAGGAAATATGGAATCTATCCATCAACACACTTCTGACATCAAATGCATAGAAGAAACCAAGTCTGATCAGTGGGCCACTGATGTTGCCTTCAAGTTAACCCATGCATTATGGAGCTCCCATTTAGGGCTCTCCTGACACCACTGGCACCACTGCTGAGTGGCCAATGCTTTAGCACTGAGCAGCCTCCTCTTGGGACAAGACTTCAGTAAAAATATGGCATTCTGGCTGCAGCTCCAGAGGTTAATGTAAATGAGACTCAAAGGCTTACTCTGGAGCTCTTCAAAGGCAGCTTTACCCTGCAGTGCCATTTCTTCTACAAAGAGAAAGGCCTGTCAGGTGAACATGTCAAAATTTTCCAACATTTTTGTTTTCTAGTGGGGAAACAGTATTCTTCTAAATAGCTTTGAATGGATTTAGAAACTAAATCAAAAAGAATATTTACCAAATTGACACCAAAATAGGGTTTCAGACCAAAAAAAAAGAAAAAAATCAAACATAGGTCACAGCTAGAAATATTAATTTAAGAAATGAGAGCTTCATGTGACTCCACAACATTGCTGCTCTCTGCCTCCCAAACCACTCAATGAGCCTCCACCATCCCAAAGAGCTCCTGTTGCCATCAGACTCTCACAGCACACTGTAGTTGCCACACAGAGGTAGGTAAGCCTGGGCAAGCAGCCCACCCTGCGGGAAACTGGAGGTGTGATGTTTTCAATTGAACAGCCCAGCTTTGTGACAAAAATGACGAAGATTTTCTTTGGAAACAAAATCTGTATATTTTCATCAATGTACTTTTTCTACTGTCTGTTTTCTTTGTTTAAAGGTCTGAACCAAGTGCCCCTGTTATAAATCACCCTGTACTGAATGTTCACCTCAAGGAGATGACCAAGCCTTGCTGAGACCACAGAAGTCCCAACTGCTTGCTGACATTGCCCCGAATATTTTTTAGCCATCACCACAAATTAATGTATAAAGACACATCCCTGATGTCTCAGTGCAATTCACAATAAAGAAAGGAACAACTGTCAAACAGGTTCCCCAAAGGCTGGCAGAGCAAACATGTCCATTTTGGCTTTTCCTGAGGCATCAGAGAAAAATGTTAATTAAACACTGTGCTCTGTACTTTGCTGCGAGATTTTAGGTAACTGTATTCTGGCTTTTTTCACTGCCACTCAGAGCGCCTTCAGTGAACTATAATATTTAATCTTTGGTGTTGTTCCAACTGAAATGACTCCCCAGATTTGTGTGAGAGCCTAATGTGTATCTCAGATTGCTCCCTGGATAGTCCTTCATCTATCAAAGAAAGCAGCTGTCTGGTGAGAGCTTTCCTATTAACTTACCCTGAGAGGCAGGTACAGTCTTTTAAACCCCATATTTCTCAGTAGCTCGGTGTGCCTATTCCTGCTTCATCACTGCACTTCCTGCACTGTGATGTACTCACAGCCACCACATGTCTGTGAGGTGAAGCTGGGCTGTCGTTGCTTTTAGATGTAAAGGAGATCTAAGAAGACATACATTAAATGTGTTGCTCAATTAGCAATTTAACTCAAACACTGCTGCCAAAGCCTTCACCTTGCTGAGATTGCTCACGTCCAGTCCCAGATGTCCCCAAATCCCCACAGGTGTGTGGCAAACAGGGATGGCAATGCTTGTGCTGGCAAAAGGAGGGATGTTTCCTGAAGGCAGCGGTCCACCTCTTGGCAGCTGTGACCCCTCTCAGCCTCTGGGACAAATGCAGCTTTTGGGGTTTTCCCAGCATCCCTGGAAGTGTCTGGCAGGAGTTGGCAGTCCTGCTCAGCGTGTTGTCACTATCTCAAGCAAACAGAGCAACCTCGCTAGTCACAAAGTTTTTCAGCACCAGGTGTTGAAGTCACCGATCACATCTTAATTTTAATTACTGAAAATTAAATCAGCTTCCAATATTATAAGTGATGATAAGCCTGCCTCAGCCTGCAGTGAGCTGATGCAGAGACCCCAGTGCAGAGACCTCCTCAACTTACTTTCTGAATAAACTAAGGAGTGACCCAACTCTTTTTCTGATCTCTTCCCAATCTATTCCCAACAATTGCCTTTTCTAACTGAGCAGGACATTCACCATCCTGTCAGCACTGCATGAGCTCATAGTGTTATTATTTTAGGCATCCTCAGATGGCAAGAGCAGCACAGTATGGGACTTTAATATCTGGAGGAAGGGATGAAGTGGCAAGTGCTGAATTTGATAGCTTTGGGTTTGGCACCATTTCTCAATAGTGGTGTTTTCTAGCAGTCCCCTAAAAATGGCTGATTTGGAAAGAACACAGGCAGGCCTGCTCTAACACCCAAGGCACTAAAGCCAGTTGGAAGCCCTGTCCTCAGGACTATTAGCACTCTTAAACACAAGAAAACTCCTGATCTGGGACATTGTATTTGCTTATGCCTCCTTTCCAAACTGGAAATATTTTTGAGCTTTTTCTGTGCCTGTTTTGTGTTTCAGTTAGAAAATTGGGAAATCAATAGAAGAAATATTCAGCACAGCAGAGGTCGGGGCCTGACTGAGAAAGGACAAGAAGCAGTAGCAAGGCTCAAACATTCTTTAAAATCTTCCAATTATCCTTCAAATCCCTGCTTTCACAACGTGGTGACAGTTTGCCCACTGAGCATTTTCAGTGCAAAAAGTCCCACAGGAAAAAATGAACAGTTGTATTAAATAGCTACTCTGCAGAGAGAGAAATTTTCCCTGAGTGAGAAAATCAATAAACATTAAAACATTGCAGATAATTGCAAAATTATGTTTTCTTTATTTAAAGCCACTCTTATTTTTTTGGAAATTAGTTCTGCAAATATTGCTTGTGAAGGAATAATCTCCCCCATGAGCATCACTGAGGATGACTGACGGGACTAGGAAAGAATGCATAATCATGTTTTCTTCCTCCCAGAGAGAAGGCATTAATCACATGTTCTTCCATAATCCTCCTTCCGAGGCCCCAGAAGGAAAGGGAAGAGCCTGTCATAGATCTAAAACTGGACTTTTCTGGTCTTCAGCATGGTTGTTTCAACTGGGCCTGCAAGAGACCTGAATGCATCCCTGAACCATTCCTGAGCATAGCAGGGGAAACTTAAGTTATATTTCCTAGCTGGTCTTACGTGCAGGCCTGGTCTCTGTCTCCTTCCCCTTGCAGCACTTTTCCCTTCCCTTTTGGCCACTGCCAGACCCAGAGCTCAGGAATAAAAGAGCTTTTTAAACCATTTTGCCACTGGTTTTGGCATCTCCCATTTAAGACTGCTGGGAGTGCTCCTTCTGGGAAAAGGCAGAGGTGGATGCAGGCAGGTGGGCAAGGCAAAGTCCTGGCAGAAAGGCAGTGCACCTGCAGGACACACTGCAGGGTGTGTGGTCACACCTTCCCAAAAGGGGCTGGTTTCTGAGTTAGAGGACTATAAAACAGGTTAGCATCTCCTCAGTGTCCATAGTTGGATCATTTGGACAAAAGCTCAGTTCTGGTCCTAGGCTGAAACAGCAGCATAGCCAGGGAAGCTTTCAAGAGTGGAAGGAGGCAAGTGAAAGAGCGCAAAGGAAGGTTTTGATCTGTAAAATATTTGAATATTTTTAAGGTCTCTATTAACAACTGTAGTCTCCCTGCTGCGGCAATTGAGTGGAGGAAATAATAATGGAGATTGAAAGGCATTCACTATTCAACCTCTCACAACCCTGACATTCTTCAGTAGAATATGATTAGAACTGGGCACATCTGCTCTCAATAACAAATATAAAAAATGTCTTGCAGTTTTAAAGCCTGAAAATATATAGTTGAGTTAACAGAAGGGTATAAATATGTATATCTGTAGACTCAATATAACTTTAAGAGTACAGTAATAACTTTATGATCATGGCCACATCATGTTTTGGAGGGTTTAATCTCCTGGAAATGCCTAGGAAATTCAGGGAGGTGGAAAGTCAACCTCCACTTGCACTTAGGCATAGCCATCCTCAGGTGACAATGCAGGTGTGATAGCAGAGCTTGTGCCCAGCTGATGTCCAAGCACCACCAAACACAGCACTGACCAGGAGATGAGCCCTCACACCTTCAGGGCTGGGGCTGGCATTGTGCTGAGACACCTGGGCTGTAACCCAGCACTGCCACACCAAGTTGATTCACTGTGAGAAGCATGTGTTGATACCAGAGAGAGCTGAAAGTACATCCAGTGCTGGCTTGGCACAGGTTCTTCTGCACTTAGCAATGCAGTGAGCCCCATGGCTCTGTTTGCTGACACGGGAAGCCAGTTATGCTGGAGACAAGACTGTAACAACCCAAAAGATGGAGCATGTCCAGTCTCTCCAGATGCAGCTACTCTACCCGAGACCATGCTACAAATTCAGTGTTGCTGATTCATCCTTCTCCCACTAACACATGTGAGTCATCTGTCCACCCTGCACTGTTTACTGATGAAAAGTTTATTTTTAACAAGCACTGGTTAAAAATATACATACAAATAAGTAAAGCATACAGCCCCAAATTGGTATGAATGTGCCCTGAGAAAAATTAGCTAGCTTGAATGCAATAGGAAACCTGAGAACCAGTCCTGCTCTTACACTGGCATAAATCAGGAATAACCCCACTGAGATCAGTTACTGTTTCTAGAAGGAAACATTTTTAAGGCTCTGATTGAGACCATGCTCCATTAACCTAGTAGGACAATTACTTCGGAGGTTTTATTATTATCCAGCGTTCACAGAAAGTGGACTCTGACAGAAAGGGTTTAAATGCAGGGATTGTACCAACTCTAGTGCTGTAAAAGTTGGCAATCTAATCTAAGCTTCTTGTTCAGCCTCCCTCTAAAATAAATTATTATGTCCAACCCATCCTACTATAGGTCTCAACAATTGGGAAAAAATGCCCCTTGGAGGTGCAGATGTCTCTGTATTGACTATAGACTGAATATATATATATATAATCTGAATAACTGAGTAGGACTAGACACCTGAATTTTGACAAGATGAGCAACACCTTAAGTAACCACAATAGACAGTAGAACTGAACCCTGCTCCCCTCAGCTCTAATGAGAGGTGCCACATGGCTGAAGTGACTGAGGATTTAAAAACCATCTGAAAAAGGTTGCTAATAGAGCATATGGGTTAAAGTCTGTAGTCTGAGACATGTAGCAGGACAAACCAATAGCCTTGCCAGGCCATCAGCTCTGGAAATAGCACATCAAGGGCCCCTACTCTGAACTGCATTGTGGCTTAAACAGTTGGGAAAGCTGCACAATATCAGCCACTGGATTTAGCCTGCTTCAACAAAAAACACGTTTGCAGCACATGGAACCTGACAGTTGCCCTCCCTGGGTTTTGTCATGGACACTGAGGTCCTTTTACATCTGAAGAAACAGACAAGCTGAGCAGTGCAGGCACATGTGGTTGTCTCCTACCCCAAGAGCTGACATCCTGAGATGTTCACTGTAAGAAGCATGGATGCAGGGAGACAAATGAAAAAGTCTGTTTAAAAATAAAATAAATAATTGGCACAGATATACATTTGGATTGCAGAAACAAGGCAGAAGCACCAATAATTTCCCTTGCACATTTGTAACAAGCAGATGGTATGTGGTAATTTTTTGGTGGAACTTTGAACTGACCTGCTCTTTCAAAATGTGAGACTGAAACAAACTCTTAAGAGCAGAGCACTTCCTTCCTGTTGTCTGTTATGTGAGGCAGCAGGCTGCAGGGAGAGATGTGCTCTCCTTCCTCACTCAGCATTAAAAAGGGCTCAGCTGTATTGCTCTTCGCATTAAAGCATCAGTGTGGGGAGCCCTTTAGGGCAGGCACTCTCTACTGTTCTGCCTGTGAGCTCTGTCTCCTCTTTGGGCATTGCCTTGCAGCGTTGCCACACTCAACCTCCTGCAGTAACGAAGAAACATCAAACACCTCAATGTTTCCTGCAGACTCTGGCTGCCATGGCTGCCTGCCCCAGAGAGCAGCACTCACCTCTCCCACTATGCAGGTGGGCCCTTCAGCTGTCCCTTCCCCTCCATAGGCTGCTCTGCACAGCATGCAGGGAGATGGTCTTCCCGGGACCTACACACATGGATGCAATTGTTCCCGTTACCAGTCCAAGGGAGCAAACTCAGCACGTGGGAGCTATATGAGAGGAAAGGAGAAGGCTTGTGATTTGGGCAAGGGTACCCACAGATGCCCTCAGTAATGGGTCACCCTTCCCTGGACAGGGAAAGGGGACAAAAAGCTTTGATGCTTCCTGCACATGCAGCCATGGCAGGCAGCTACTGCACATTTGTTTCCCTTGACAGAGTTTCTCCCTGTCAGACAAAGCCCTCCCACACTTTTCCATCCTGATTCCCCATGTGCAGATATCTACAGGGGTCACTCAGGGCTTCTGCAGCTGCAATACTGTGGGTGATTTCACCCACAAAGAATATGTCTAAGAAAACTTTTTATCAATAGAAAACAAAACCATCCCCAGCCTACAAGGTGGTCAGTAAAGGCATATGTCTTTGATTTGCATTAGACCAAAGCATTAATTTGCTGTTGTTAATTATTTAATGCACCATAACGTCCTTAATGGCCTACAAAGAGTAATAGCCAGTAACTACAACTTAAAAGGCGGCAACTTTGGGTGCAGAGAAAATGTTCTTTATGAAGCATTTCCTGTGTCCCTCTGAGTGCCTTATCTGACCAGCATCTTTCACTGTTATTTACATTTTATCTTCTTTAAGAACACTTGTGTTATGGACTGAGTCATCAATAAGGGCACAACATGAAAGGAGGGATGAAAAATAAGCTGTCTTAAGAGCACTGCTCTGCAGGAAACTTATTAGCATTTATTGTGCAGGATCAGGTTACCAGAGTTGAATGGAAAGAATAGAGTTTATTTAAGTTGCACAAAGCACAACTCTTTGGAAGTCACATTCAGTATTTCAAAAGTACATGATGGAAAAGGACATAAGAGAAATCTCTTAGATTTGGCAGAAGCCAACAACAGGTACAACCTGGGAAGCTATTAAAGCTCGTGACAGCCTTAAGAAACAGCTCTTGGATAAGGGAAATGCCGCAGCATTAGGGAAGAAGGTGTAATTTACAGTGGGAGAAATCCCAGGGCTATCACATTCATAACTGACTTGCTTAAAGCCTACATCTTGTCATTACCCCTCAACTCCTCCACCCCCTCAAAAGCAAAAGATATGTACTTAAGAAGCAGCTCAGTAGATTTCCAAAACTTACTCCTGCATCTGGAAGACTCCTGAGCTTTTTCAATGGTCAAGTCACAAGCCTCACTCCCACATTAATAGACTCTGATTGTTACTGGTGCAGACTGCAGGAAAACCTTCAAAGCCTCTCATTATTAGTAAAGCAGGATATATATATTTACAAATGACATGCATGTGCTGCCATAAGCAAGACACACAATTAGAAATTAGGCTAGATTTACAGTTTTCAGCTCTCATGAACTTGGATAATGATGACGTATGTACAGCTGATATTTCATTCAAAGAAAGCAAAAATATATGCAGAGAGAAGACCTCACCTTATTGCAGGAGATCTTTTTCCTCCCTAACTATGTTCCCTCAAAGCAGAAGGTCATGATCTGAACTTCCATTATGGCTGTTTAAAAATGCATCAAAGGTTCGATGGATAAAAGAATGTTATTTTCCAAAACCGCTGGGACACTTCCTGTCAGTTCACATAATTGAGTATTACAGTATTTAAATTACAAATTGAAGATTATTTTTACAGGTGTCATTTTAAATATAATATGAAATTTCTTGACATTACCTCAGCCATGCTACACAACCCAGCTGCACTCAGACTTGCATGTGTGATGCACATGGCTGAAATTTTGTCATGTTACATCATGGGCTACAAAAACACACAGTATAAATAGACGATGTAATATTTGAGAGAGCAAAAGCATATAGTGCTGGCCTCGCTTTATGAAACCCCAGATCTAATACGGACGTGGAAATGTAAACTGTTATTAGAGTTCAGATCAAAACTCTTTCCAAAGGGTCATGCAGAAGCGGGGGTCAGACAGACAGAGCTCGGTTGCCCTCCAGTGGGCTCCCACCGTCCCTGCCTCGTTCCCCATCCCATCCTGTCCCAGGCAGGAAAACCTTCCAAAGTTGAACAAACCAGACAGCTGCAGCCCATGGGGATGACACAGGTTATTCACATTGGCAGATCCACAGGCCAACGGGGAAAATGTTACACTAATTAAGAAAGAGATCTTTAAGAATCCTCTTGGCTTTCTATCCACAATTTGGCATTAGCGGATGCAAAGAATTTGCCTTCAACTGTTCTAATTTAATGTGGCTTTCTAAAATGCTATTATCTCAATTCAGTAATTTGTTATTTCATTTTTATGGTTTACAGAAAATGCCACGACTGGAAAGGAAAATTCCACCTTTTCTTATACTCTGTTGTAACTTGCAATTTGCTTTCATTCTGCATGAAAAACTCAGTTCCCAGAGAAGAATTCTAAGCAAAACAAGAAAAAATAAAGAAAGCAAACTGTCAGCAACTTCCTAATGTTGTTAACACAAAAAACGTCAACAATACTCACTAGATAAATTAAAGCTTCCCTGCCCTTTTGCTACCCTCTTCCTAAAGCAACCAACATGAAGTTTCAAGTCGATTCCAACCTTTTTAAGCAGTTCCAGATCCAACACACAGTGACCACAAACTAGGTTGGGTGCCTGGGCAGTAACTCACAGCAATTGCCAAACTTGGGAGCGAGGAGATGACATTCCATCTGTAGACCTGTCTGCACAATAAGAGTCTGACAATTGTAGGATTAATGGAGCAATTTTTGTTTTCTTTATGGTTGGGCTGCTTCACAGAAAAAAAAATAAATCAGTGATTCAAGGAATAGACTTGGGAATAGATTCAAGGAGTAGATTCAAGGAATAATGGAAAAGGCATTAACTTATTGTAAATTAATTAATTTTGAGGAGTTTCTATTTCAATGCGTATGTAACTATTAAAGTGAAGGACCATAGTGAAATGACCACCTCTGTCTCTTAAGAGATAGCCTTATGCCTTCTTTTAAGTATTTCAGTACAAACATTATTTCTCTCACTTCATATGTATGTTTTCATTCTTTCATCCTACAAGGAGATATAAAAGTCAATTAAGTAAATAAACATTCCAATTTCTCTTCCATTTTTTGTTGTTTTTTTTCATTTTAAAGAAATAGAAGCACCTAAAGAAAATAGGAAAAGAATATGTTCTAATGTTCCTATTCTATATGGAGAGATCCTTTCAAGAACTAGTGGATGGCTTGGTGTTAGGCAATTTGGGTTGTCTCTGTGAATGGAATTTACTATTTAATCAGAGACAGAAATAAAAACAATATAAAAATAAGAGTGGAATAGTTTCTTGTTGTGAAATGAGGGTAACTCGGAGCTGCCCTGGATCTAACCTGGAAAATGAGCATAACATGATGGGCCTGACCCTAGGAAAACATGTCTGTCCAGATGTGGGGGTCACAAGGGCACAGCCTAATCCAGATGGAAACAGGAGAGGGAGCTCTCACCCAACCTGTCGAGACGGGAAGGTGCTCCATGTACTGCGCTCCAGGCTAAAATAATGAGCTGTGAACCCCCGAAACAGGTCAACTGTTCGCATCCTAAAAGCAAAGCACTGATTTTCTAGGTTTAAAGGTTCATTATGGAGAGGTAACTACTGATCTCAGTATTAAGACTCCATGGATTTTACCCAAAACCATGTGAAATTTCATTGGTCTTTTTTGTTTTGTTTTGTTTTGGATTGGGGTTTTCTGGATTTTTTTGTTTGTTTGTTTGTTTCAGGGATTCCTGACATTGATTCACTGGAGCTGACTTTGACCTCATGAGTTTGACCTTGATGTTTGGCTTGTTCACATCTGAAATTCAAAGTCAAAATTATCGAGGAATGGGAGTTCATATGGATGAAACCCAAAGCAAATGTTTGCAGGAATCTCTGAGAAATGGAAGTACTGTGTTCACATAGTTCTAATTATAACACTGCATTTGTAGGATTCGTATGAGCTAGGACTCATGGAAGAGAAACATGAAGTGAAACTAATTTAAAGGGAAGGCAAAATACCCAGTGGAATTTGGACTGGAATCTTCTAATGTGAAGGAAATCTGCTGCAGAAAAGTGGGAACTACTTAAAAAACAGCTGGAGAGACCACAAGTGAAATTCATCCTGGTTATAATCTAAACACAGAAAAGGGCAACAAAGGCCAGTTTGGTTAAGCAAGGATATAAAGTCTTATACACCGTGTGCAAAAAGCCTAATAAAGGGTCTTTGAAACATAAATAACACTAGGAACTACATTAAAAAGTAGACAGAAGCTAGTTAAAATGAATGATTAAGAGATGAAGGGGTTCTAATGAAAGGTAAACTGTAAAGAATACTTCAGTTAATCATCAAAGTTTCTTGCATATGCCCATGGCAAAGAGAAGGGAAGGCAGAAAAATCACCATTTTAATTTAAAATGGAAAATGTGGCGAACTAGACCCACCCTCCATATTGAAATAGTGTTGCTCTTGATTTAAAGCAAAGTACAGCTTTCATTACTTTCTGTCACTAATCCATTTATTTTCTGCTCATGATGTGAGCGATTCCTCTCATCACACTGTTATCCATGTAGAAAAGGGACAGGCTGTCCACTCATTCAGACACCAACAGTCCATGGAGAGGGGCATTAAAACTAAGTAAAGTCTCCACCATGAGCTATGAGAAAGACCAGGTCACTAAATTTAAGTGTGAGGACACGGATCTGCATCTTCACAGGCGTAATTTTAACCTAGCTAAAATTTTTCAAGAAAATAATTAGTGACTTGACATCAATGAAACTTCCCAGTTTACAGAAGTCATGGGCACCACAGCCTCAAAGTAGCAAACTGCAATTGCAAAAGTAACAGGAAATTTGTCCCCAGATTAAAAAATATAGTTTCTGCCCATAAATGGCATCCTTCCATGTTAAACTGATGAATTTAATCTGTGAGTCATTTTTCATGGAATGGTAAAGTTACAAGGGGTAAATGGCTTGTTAGACTGCAGACATGCTTGAACAGCAATAGCTGGAGAGTGGCTGAGAGCTGGTGTCTTTGCAGGGGTTAGTTCTGGCACTCTCCCTTATTATTATTTTCAACTGTTCAGTGTTATGCCTTACCACAATACCCTTGCCTGCATTTCAAAGAGTAATAATCTTTGCACACCAAAGATCAACTCCAGTTCTTCTTTATATTCTGGAAGCAGATGGATGAGTTGCATGAGATGTATCCTACATTATTTGCAAGGAGGACCTTGCACTGATCTGCTCAGAAACAATCATCAGAGAATAAAGAATTTCACAACACAGACTAGGGCCATTTTTTTATTAAATTCCTCTGATTCATTTTGGTGACATAATTAAATGTTTTCTGAAAGGAAAATTGCAAAAGGTTTGACTTGTGCTCCAAAATAGAGTCCATTATGCAGGAAAGAACTTCAGGCTTATAATGAGCAAAAAGTTTTTGTTTAAAAGTAGAAACACTTGAGATTTTTCATAGAATCATAGAATAGTTTGGGTTGGAAGGGATTTTAAAGATCATCTATTACAACTCCCCTGAAATGTGTCAGGACACTTCCCACTAGACCAAGTTGTTCAAAGCTCCACCCAGCCTGGCCTTGAACACTTCCAGGGTGGGGCATCCACAAATTCTCTGGTCAACCTGTTCCAGTGTCTCACCACCCCTTAAAAGGGAACCCATGCCCCAGTGGACCTGTGAAATCCTGGCTTTCAGTGAAATGGCACTTAGCAGGGATGCCAACGGTTGTGGTCTGGCAAAGTTGCCTGCTCAGTGTGGAGAAGGGGCACTTTTCCATCCTCTGTAGAAAGTGTATCATGAAAGGTGCTCAAAATGTTCTCCAGCTTAACTGTGAGCAATTTTTGTGGGGATTTGTTTCTAAGAACTCCAAGTGAGTTCTAGCTGAGAAGCTCCCTGAAGGTTTAGCAGTGCTGCTGGATGATGCTTTTTTGAAATACAGTAATATTGAAACAATTACATGGTTGAAATAAATTAACACAAAATTCTGTTATTTTACATGAAGGCATCCATATCAAATAGTAATAAATGTTGCTTAAACAGTACTTGCTATCAAAATCCTCAATGCTCTTAAAAACACATCTGAAGCAAAGAGATAACAAAACTGCTTGCACAAAAGCCCTCTCTCATGAACTACCAAAACAAAATCATTTTCTCTCACTGAAACAAGAAGTTTGAGAGTTCCTACTGCATAAGGTCTATCCACAAGTCCTCAAAGTCTGTGGGAAGCTTTCCACTGACATCAGGTTCCTATCACAAAGCAGAGAGAAGGGAAAGGTCCTAACTACACAGGCAATGCTTGTGACAAAAGAACATGAAAAACTTTACAGTTAGGAAAGCCCAGATTCAGAGCAGGCCTAAATCACAATTCAGCTGATGATTTTCTTGAAAGTTGGATGTTATTTGTATTAATAAATTCAATGGGATACAGCAGTGGTGTTTTCAGTGCTATAGCTACATATTCAAGTGCACGGTGTGCATTAGAAAATGTAGCAAAAGATTCTTCAGGTACAATGTGATTCTTTTTTTAATTTTTTTTTTTTTTTACAGAAGACTTTTTTGTATTTGTTTTGAGTAGCCATTAATCAGAGCAATGGAGAGGAAAAAGAAACACCAGAAATGGAATATCACTTAACAAGCCTGCAATTAGCAGACAAGTTTGTTATTTTTGTACTTTTTCCCACTGCATGACCTAATGGAATACTAGCAAGCATTAAGCATGCCACAGCTCCAGCAAGAGCATTGTGGTCTTCCACGATGTGCATGACTGTACTGGAAGTCCCTGTGAATTTAGCTGTTGTAGAGCCAAAATGCACTTGATGTCTTGTCCATTTCAATTTATCATGAGTCGTATGTCAGGATCTCAGTATTGATGAATACAGCATATGAGAAGTCGTGTGCTTTGACATGTTCCAATGTTTAAGCATAATAGGAATCTTAAGGAATTTAGTCCTATCTTGATATTTGAAGAACAATGCCAATAATATCAGATTCAAATGCATAAGAAATGCTTAACACAGAGCCAAACCAGAGAAATGTACAGGTGTCTTTTCCTGATCATTTCCAAAACCTCCCTGTCCCTCTATATTTTGAGGTTTTGCTCATTTGAGAAAAGAGGGGGAGGGCAAATGCTTTTTGATTAGCGAAACTAAGAAGTTGTGCAACAATGCAAAGGGAAGGTCAGAGTTCAAATTCGACATGCTGAATTGCTTGTCTCCCTCAATCTGATTCACTAAATCAGCAGCACTGAATTGCTATGATGACAGCAAGAATTTGGAAGGGGAGGAAGGTTGTGCTAGTATTGAAAACAAAAAAATAAATCTATAAAATTATTGTCTTAATCTCTTTCCAAAGGCAAAAGAATCTGTACATTAAAAGAATTAATTATTAACTTTTACTTTCACTGAAAAAAGACGAATTTTTGCTTCCAGTTTCAACTATGAATACACATTGTAAAGGTTTGTTTGATTCTAACCCAAAATCTGTGTTAGAAAGGTAATTTTTCGCAGCAGTAAAATGCTTCTCGCATAAAATACCCATTAAAACAAGAAAATATTCTCCTTGAATGTTTGTGATCCAAATAATATCATTACAAGATCTTTCCACAAAACCAACTAAACACTGATTCTTGCCCAGATTATCAAAACTACTTATACACTCAACTTGCATTTAAAATCAGATCCTACAGAACCACTCATATAGATCCATCCCACAGTCAGGAAGTTGATTGGGATGAATTGGAAGCATACAAGGCCAGGGAACAGTGCCAGGGAAGAGTCTCTGGTATAACAGATGTATGAGGACTGAAAAAATTCCACAGATTTAGGTATCTTATGTCCACCTATTTTCCCAGTCTGGGCAGCCTGAAGGCTGGTTTAAGTGACTTAGCACCTTTGATAAAAGCACATAACTCACCCTGATTTCAGCAGCAACAACTGCCTAGATATTTCTCCTTCGGGTGTTGAAGACCCTCAGCTCTCAGAAACCAGCTCCAGCACACAGCCAGACACCCTGGCTGAGATTTACCCCATTAATTTTAAACCCTTCAAAGTTATGTGCCTAGTCTAAACTAGCCACCGACCTCCCTTCTGAAGTCCATGGGAAGAGATAAATCTGTCCAGGGAGGAATGCACTCCATTCATCCTAGACAATTCTCTTAATTTATTTTCTAAGAAATTTCTTGTGTACTGCTTTGCAGGAGGGAGGCCCTATCTGTTTCAGCTCCTACAGATCTCAGAAAATGACTACTGAAAATATATTCATCTACTGAATTCACAAAGATGCTTTTCAGCCACAAGTACAAGACTTTTTTTTTCTTGCTGTCAGCATCTTCTCAGCGTAGTTCCATGTCTGAGCACACCTTGCTTGTAAATTATCAGCAGATTGAGCACATTTTTAACTGATGTTTTTCTCATAGTTCAAGAGCTACATATATTTTTAGGCTATCTATTAGTACCTATCAATCTTCCACCATCAATAAAAAACTATTCCTTGATGAGAAAATTAAAGCTCCTGTTTTTTCAAAACAATTGGTGCCTTTCCTTTCTTCCACAACAGACAAGAGAAGATCTAGAAAAGTTAGAGATGCTCATCTCCCCCAGGTTACTAAAACAACAAATGAACACACACAAAAAAACCCATATTTGAACAAAAAACCTGAAAAAAAAACCTGAACTGAAATTGAGACACAAGGGATAATCCAAGCAGTATTTTCAAAACAAGCCTTGACAACCCTGTGTTGTCCTACAGAACAATCCTTTCTTATATATGCAGCTGATACGCAATTCAGTGTGTCATATTTTTGGATGTGATAGCAAGAAATTCCAGGAATCGTTCAGCCAAAGGTAACTCTAAGTATAATATGATGTGTGGGTATAAAAACTGAAACCCCTTATTCTGTGAAGCACTTCACAGAAAGTTTGAAAAATCCACTTTTCATTAGAGCCAAATTCCAACCTCAGATACACGCTTGGGGCTCTCATTAAAGGCACAGGGAGCCAGAAGTACTTTGTTGAGGGCAGACTTCAACCGATTTTGTATTTATCCTTACAGAGTAACTCTACTGAAGTCTTGATTAGCCAAATGGAACAGAGACATGAAAGTAGTTTAGATTAACAGGGTTTGGATAAGTAGGAGAGGTTTTAGTGTTTTGTTATGTGCTCTAATAGATGTGACCTTAGGCCACAAATCAGCAAGGCTCCTGGGCACATGCATAACGTTAATCATATGAGTAGCTGAGTGCAGTCAGCAGAACTATTTGCACTCTTAAACATAGGCCTATGTGTGAGTGCAAGGTAAAACTAGTCCCTAATTTTGAATAAAAGGAGGACAGAGGTAAGTAAGGGTTGTGTATTGCTCTATTTTTTTTTTTTGTTTGTTTGTTTACCCTAAACACAAGCTTAAAGCAAGCCCCCTGAGACAGGAACTGCTTGTTTATGAACACATGACTCATTCACTCCAGCCAAGTGAATGGAGATAAACCAACCAGCTCTGGGTACAGGAGAGAAAAATCTCAGAAACCAACAATTCAAAATCCCTGCCAATAGAGTTTAAGCGTTAATAATAATAATTGTTTCCTGCTTAATCACCTGGATTATTCATACTGACTCACTAACATGCTTCATAGGTAAATGCAGAAGTTCTGTGTGCTGCTTCACAGCAGTGTGTATAGGTGTTCACTCCTGCCCACATCATGGCATAGGATGCAGCCAAAAACCCCTCCATACACAGCACTTGGAACACCATACATGAACCAGGAGAGTCTGTCACACCAGCATGAGGCTGGGTTTTACAGGATGAATAATCTTGATTCAGATTTTTTTCTACTTCATCTGATTAGTAAGAGGGAAAGAGTTGAAAATAAAAATTTAAAAACCCAAAACAAACAAGCAACAAC
>JAWWEU010000111.1:106589493-106619903 GCA_035583155.1 Acropternis orthonyx
CGCAAGGTGTCGGTTGTATTATTACATCATACCAATGCTTTATTATCAATTCTTTTAATAAAGGCTCTGGGGAAAAATAAAAAAGAAAAAAGACTACAGTATCAATGTATTTTAGAAGAACAAACATCTGTGGCTTATGGGACACATGCATTAAACTTGGTTCAGCTGCATGACAGTGGGATGGTCAATCTGCCTTTTCAATCTTAACTTCTGTTTTGGGGTTATTACTGAAAAAGAATTGGGAGGAAAGGCTGTTCCTTTGTTAAAGGAAATCAGTAATGTATGTTTTAACAATATGGGGAGACAACAGAAAAAAAGCCAAAGTCCTTTTGTTAAATACCCGTGAGTGGAGTCCCTGTATCCCTATATAAGGACTTTTCCTTGAAGCAAAGACATCTCGAGGGAATTCGAAGCACTGCAGTGAAAGCAAGTCCGATGTGGGATGTAACAAACTGGTGTTGGTAACAACAGAACCATAACAGAGAAAGGCAATGCATGCCCTGTCTGTGTGCAGACTGAATCCCTCAGGACACCAGCAGAAAACGAGTAGGAAAATAAGCAGGAAAGCTACTTGCCTGTGCTAAGATGAAAATTGTAAAATATCCAGGAAAAATAAAAGTTCCTGGGGCTTGAATGAAGAGATAATGAAATAAAAATAAACACTATTGTGATGATAGCAGTGATGAAGAAGAGAAACAGATGGAGGTAAGTACAGGTAACATAAGCACCCCAAAAACCAATGGTACTCAAAGAGTGAACTATTTTATTCCTGCTCTGCTTTCATTTTAGGCCATCCTTCTGTTACTAACCTCAAACAGCTGTATAATCTGTCACAGGTGAATATCAACTGTAGGTCTGTTGCAGGTCTGCAGCCCTGTTCCATGTGCTGTGGATAAAACAGCTACATCCACCCAGTTATGACCTCTCTCCCCTCAGCACTCGGGATTATTTACATCACTGATTCTGCCTGAGGAGAGTGATGATGAAAGAAGCAAGAACTGAGTCCCTAAACATCCTCCCAGGGTGCTGCAAAATCAGTGCTCTGGGGGAAAGCAAGGAGGAGGGAGGCATGAAAACAACACTAACCCAAGAACCATTTGTGTGAAAGGCTGGAAAAGCAGCTCATTGCTATTGTCAAAGAAATTTTTCTGATTATCTAGAAACAAAAGGTTTCAATTTCTTCATCTTTTGTATCAGGCAGTACTTCATGATGGAGAGCACTTGTCAGGCAAGGCACAGAAACTGATTTCTTTTCTCCCTGGCTTTTTTAATTGGGACCTTGATCAGCAGTATTTGCAATTTTTATGTGGAGTCTGATTGTTTCATCTGACCTTCTTTTGTTGCAGATAACACTTCGCAGAAGGGTCACATGTAGGAAATTCACCCCATAAACTGTAAACCAAATAGCTCCTGCATTAGATCTTTGTACAGTCCCACAGAAAATTATTCAGTTATTGGTTCATATAATTTTGTGACTCTACTGAAAACGGAAAGTCTGTTAGCTCAAGAATTTATTTTTTAGGGAGGAAAAAATATAGCATATATATACATCTATAATGGCTTGAGCACCTCCCCTGGGAAGACAGACGGAGAGTTTGAGTGCTTCAGCCTGGAGAAGGGAAGGCTCCAGGGAGACTTTGTAGCACCTTCCAGTACCTAAAGAGGCTACAAGAGGGCTGGAGAGGAATGTTTAAAAGGCCATTGAGTGATAGGACAAGGGAGAATGGCTTCAAACTGAAAGCAGGCAGGTTTAGATTAGATATTAGGAAGAAATTCTTTACTGTGAGGGTGGTGAGGCACTGGAACAGGTTGCCCAGGGAAGCTGTGAATGCCCCATCCATGGCTGTGATCAAGGACAGGTTGGATGGAGATTTGAGCAAACTGGTCTAGTGGGTGACATCCCTGCCCATGGCAAGGGGTTAGAACTAGATGATTTTCCAGGTCCCATCCAACCCAAACCCTACTATAATTTTATGATTATATATAAATATATAAATATACATATATCTATAAAAAAGAGAGAGAGAGAGAAATACAGATAAAATTTAAATTGGATTTAAGAAGCTGAAGGGCTAACTAATAGAATAGTATGACAGAAAAAATTCTCTGTGTCAATAATGTTTTATGATACTTGTACAGCATGCAAAATCCTAAACCTTCAGGCTACACCTGTAACATTTTATACATTGAATGCACCCTGCACTGTGTTCTAGATCAGGGGCCACCTGGCATGGGCTGGCTCACATCCATCTTCTCCAAATCTTCTGCCCTCCACATCAGGATGGCTACAACCAGACTGCCTGCTGGGCATAATCCAGTATTACATGCTGGCATTCCTGGGCATAGCTCAGGATAGTGCTAGTCAATGTGGGCTGAAAACATGTCACAGATTACTCTGAGTAACACTATAAATTATAAAATTACGGTACTCAGGGAACGTTCCTGGCATGGTTCAATTTACTATTACTGATATATCTAAGGAAAGCCTAAATTCAGGACCTTGCATAACTTTACTGAATATAGCAGTTTCTAAGAAATGAAACATCGTAAGAATCCTGAATTTCATGCTGAAAGTTGTGCAGTTTCTCTGATTTTTTATGATCTTCAGGAGTAAAACTAGTTGCTTTATAATGACAAATCATCTGCAAGCATGTCAGAGGCCCTCAGGATAAAAGCATGTCAATATTTTCCTAGCACCATGCTTCATGGTTGTAGCACTGCACATTGCTGACCTGTGAGAGTGTAATGTGTAGCTAAACCATAATTCTTAAATTGACCATCTATTGCCTGCATGAACATACAGCTGAGTTCTTCAGCTCTCCATGAAGGAAGTGCCGTCAATTTCATTTTATGGGAGAAGAAATTAAAGAACACACTAATCTTTGTGTGAAGAAATTTAGTGGCCTTGCCCTCCCTGTCACAAGTGCTCTGGGTGCCCTCAAACCCAAGTTCCAACTAAGCCTTGAGAATAACCGTGTTACCTTCAAAAGTGTAATCTGTGTGACCTACCTAAAGCATGTCCAACTCAGAAGCAGAAATGACAAGTCTCAAGTCAAAGCCTTAGCTATCAGACAACCTTCCTGCTATCTTTGTCTCTCAGAGGGACTTTAAAAGAAAACAGGTATCACAACTGGCTTGCAAATCAATGTTAAAACACTGTTATTCCTAGTGATTTTTACAGCTGGAGCGATGGGCCAGAACTGGTTTCAGATTCTGCTAACTCCCATGAAAGTAATTGCACTGTAGAAACAGGGTCCTGCACACCCCGAGTGTGAGAGTCAGACTCCTGTATGCAGGATCTCTTCCAAGTGAAGCCCTGTCCTGCCACCTCTCATCCATCTCACCCAAGAACACACAAGTACTATTTGTTATCCTCCCTTTCTGCCTAAACAACTGTTTTTTCTGGCTTGTATCCACAAAGGGAAATTATAACAAAGAGAAGTCACGGATGGATTATAGCACTGAAAGAGATTTAATGACAAACACATTGGCATTTTCTCTCCTATTTTTAAATTTCATTTTACCAGTTTCATTACAGTTCTGCTAGGTGACATGCTGGACTTTGTTTGGTACAAATAGCCAAAATCTGTGATGTGCTCCTGCAGTACTATATTGCTCCAATACCTCTCAATGATTTCCCCTCCCCACCCTCCTTATTGTTTCAAGCTGACCTTCAAAAGAAATGTCCAAAGTTTTTAAAAGAGTTTGTCCTTTTAGTTAAAAGATATTTTTAAAACCCATTTTCTCCTCTTTTCTCCCATGCCAAATGGACTTGGAGGTGTGAATATACTAGTGGGTCACATTAGTTTAGAGGGAAGTAAAGAAATGAGATATGGCTGAGTGTCTAGAAAAAGTTAGTACATCCTGCCCAGGAGGCTGTTTTTTGTCATGGAAACTAGGATTATAGGCTATTCTCCTGCATCTCCTTACATCACTTGAACATTAAATTAAGATATCTAAATTGGAGCCCATTTTTCATCTATAACCAACAGATGCAGACAGACACGCTCATTGCCTGTATAGGGAGCTGAGGAGTATGAACCCCTAGGCAAGTTGGTCTGGTGCCTAAAGTTAGATGGAATGAATCCAAGCTGAAGGTCTTCATTTTGTAGATTGTATTATTTTAATATGATTAAAGCATCTAAGGCACAGGATATGTACTTTTACCGGACAATAGGAAAAATAATGGAAAAACAATGGGATATTTTGAGATATAAATAGGGGGACATAGATGAAAAGCTCATAAAGTCCTGGTGAAACCATCTCAAAAACCTTGATAAAGAGACAATACATAATGTTTTGTAAAACAATGTAGGGCAATAAAAAAGCTATAAGAACATTTAGGAGTTTGGAAAGTCCATATCTATTAAAAGGTAAAGCCTCAACAGTCAGCTATGCTACTCAGTTACAATGAGCTACATCACTCATAATCTTTCAGTAGGTAGAATTTTAGCATTGTCAGCAACACAAACTGAGTTTGTGGGTTTTAAACAACACATCTGGTTGTAACTGGACATATGCAGACTACAAAGGAGGTGCCAATATGCAGTGGGATGCCTTTGACTGTCCTTAGCAAAGAAAACCATGCTCTCACTATGGCACATCTGGGCTGGATATCTTCTTCAAATAAATTCTCTGGTTCAGCTGGAGATTCCTGCACTTGGTGTTGGGACCACCCTGTGGGGGTTTCGTAGACTAATTAATTCTGGTCAGACAAAATCTTCCTCGTGGCTATAATTCACATAAATCTGTGAAAATCCACTTTCCCCTCTCCCAAGCCTCTTTTATTCCCTACTAATATCAGGAGGAAAGAAAAATGGAAGAAGTAATGATGCAATACAGATGAAGACACAGAGAGATATAAATGAAAATACTAAGCACAAAGAATTATTTTTTCTTATCAAATTTCAGGAAGCATTACTGAATCCTCCCATCTATTTTATAAACTACAGTGAATTGATTACAGTGAGGTTTTGGTGTGAAGACAGAGCTATAATACAGTGCTGCTACTCGTAATAAACCACTTGAGGATCAACTAATTAAAACTTCACAGTAGCATAGTATGGGAGGTCAGGTAGTGGGTTTGCATCTCTTACACAGGAAACAAAAATTGGGCAGGGGACACATGTGAAGATACTGGTCAAAGCCTGAGTCAAGAAAAATGAGTTATGAGTTACTGCATCAGGTTCAGACAACCATTCTCATTACCAGATATTGCAGTAGGTAATCTCATCTTTCCCACACACATACACACTTTCTTTCCCATAATGCCCCCACTGCATCATTTCCTCCTCTTGATAAGTATTATAGAAGGAGTATTCTTTCAAATTGCCACTTTAGTGAATGATTCCTTTAGATCCCAGGTGACAAGCAACATATTTTCACTAAGGGCAAATCATGTCTGACAAGTTTGGCTGCCTTCTACAATGGAGTTAGAGTGTTGGTGGATAAAGGGAGAAAAACTAACATCATCTCCCTTGACTTGCACAAACAATTTGGCACTGTCTTGCATGACATCCTTGTCTCCAAATTGGAGAGACATGGATTTGGCAGATGGACTCCTCTGTTGAAAAGGAATTGGCTGGATGGTTGCAGTCAACAAGTTGCAGTCAATAGCTCAGTGTTCAAGATCAGTGCCAAGTGTTGTTCCTCAGAGGCTGAGACTGGGACTGGCGCTGTTTAACATCTTTGTCAGTGATGTGGACAGTGGGATCAAGTGCACCCTCAGCAAGGTTGTTGATGACACCAAGCTCTGTGGTGCAGTCAATGCATCACAGGGAAGGGATCCAGGAGAAGCTGGACAGGCTTGAGAGGTGGGCCCATGTGAACCTCATGAACCTCAACCAGGCCAAGTGTAAGGTCCAGTATATGGAAAGACAACCATATCCTGGGCTGCATAAAAAGCAGTGTGGCTAGCAGGTCAAAGGAGATGGTGTTCTCCCTCTACTGCACCCTTGTGAGACTCCACCTGGAGTGCTGCATCCAGCTCTGGGACACACAACATAACAAGGACAAGGACTTGTTGGAGTGAGTCTAGAGGAGGCCACAAAGATGATCAGGGGGATAGAGAATCTCTCCTGTGAAGGCAGGCTGTTCAGCCTAGAGAAGAGAAGGCTCCAAGGTGACCTTATAATACCTTCCAGTACCTAAAGAGGCTACAAGAGAACTGGAAGGGAACTTACAAGGGCATGATAGAACAAGGGGGGAATGGCTTTAAACTGAAAGAGGGTAGGTTTAGATTAGATATTAGGAAGAAAATCTTTACTATGAGGGTGGTGAGGCACTGGAACAGATTGCCCAGAAAAGCTAAGGATGCCCATCCCTTGGGAGTATTCAAGGACAGGTTGGATGGGTATTTGAGCAACCTGGTCTAGTAAAAGGCATCCCTACCCATGGCAAGTGGTTATAACTATATGAACTTTAAGGTCCCTTCCAGCCCAAACCATTCTATGAGTCAGTGATCCCCTTGGAAAGCACTGATCAATATTTAAGCTGTGGCTGAAGCTGGCAGATGTGCTTTCATGAAAACTTCAGGGATACATACAGCAAGGAGGTGAGGAGTGACCACAACCTATCACAACCCAAGTTTTGAACTTATTCTCCCCTTGACCCAGAACAAACTTTGGAACACTCTGCAGGGTACCTTCATATTGAGTTATTACTCACTGGCTGTTGAAGTGTCTTGCTTCAGTTCACTTATCAGTACATTCATTTGTTGGAGTTTATATCAAGACCACCTTGTTCATAGGGATAAACAATCTTTTTACTCAGTGCATAAATCTAAAAAAGCAATTTTAGCTTTACATTTAGCTTAAGTTTGTTGATCCTTTAGAATCAGTAGTGAGTGTGGAATGAGAAAAAATTACCTCTATTTCTTTTTTTTATTCCAGCAAAGCTATCAAAGAAAGCAAATGACTGTTTCAAAGGAATTTTCCACATGCCTATATATATAATTTTAAATTATTAATTCAAATAAAGAGCAATCTAAACCCTGCTCTTTTGGCATTGTAATTAGATCTATAAAAAAATAAAATTAGAGCAATGATACATTTCAGTGCAAGTGCTGAATTAAACAGAACATTTGAGATTAAAAACACTTTTAGTCTCACCATCATTGGACATCCTTTTCTTCTGAAGGACTTTTTGCAACTGTGATCAGGCTATATCCTTGAAATTCTCTTCTCAATTCATGAATCCACAAGGGTGAAAAACTGTGCTATGAGAAGAGGTTCTTTTATTAGAATAAGTCATCAGTTCAGTATGGCAGAATTTTCATTTCATAACATCATGTAACTCTTCAAAGCTTTGGTGCTCAACGCAAGGCAGTTGTGCCAATGTATTCCTGGAAATCAAAAAGATCAGTGAGAGAGATTTGAAGACCAGAGTTGAAGCTGGTTAAAGATATGAGAAAAGTAGAACAATCAAACCCCTAAGGTGAATGGACTATGTTATATTTCTCGGTCAATTTTTGTACTTCTCTCAAACTGTATCACAACAAAGATTAATTATTAATAAAAAGATACATCAAGGCATGGAGCAGAAGCTGAAGGACAGACTAAAATGCATGTGGATTTTTCTGAATCAGGTTACTACAGACAAAACTCATCTCTTTGATTATCAAATAACTAATTTATGGCTAAGGGAAAGTTTTTGAGCTAATCAATTTAGATTTCACACAACAGAAAAAAAATTAGAATGACACTGAGGATTATTAGTTATAACAGAGAAAATAGGGATCTTGGTAATTTTTAGGTGAGTACTTGACTATAACTGGAGAGGGGAGCTGACAGTCTTATTCTTCCACTGAGTGTCCTCAGGGATAAGTTTTGAGACCTGTTTAATTTCCAGTCGTCATTAACTACCTGAAAGCTTCCTTAGAGTTGCTGGTGACAGATCTGGAGATTTCACCAATACAGACTTTCCTACCAAGTGATTCTGGGGAGTTGCAGGAAAAAGATGAAAGTTAGCAGTAGTAAGTTTAGTCACACATCAAAGGTGAAACTCTTGGTTAACTCAAATTAACTGTCTGAGCTGGGACTCTGAATCAGCCTGTGAGGCTGAAGCTTTTCTTCATTCACTACAGAAGTCTTGTAGGCCTTAGATTAGTTTCTAGTTCCTAGAAACAATGTAAATCCATCAGTATGATTATCGTCGTTACAGCTGTGTAACTAAATCACTTGGTCGAAGCTGCAGACCTATGGGTTGGAAATGATTAAGATGAAAAATATCTAAATTAATTGTTCAATGGAAACTTTAAAGACCTAGGATGTAAAGGGAGAAGTATTTCATGCAAGAATTGGGAAACATAAACACCATTGTCAGGAGCAGCATCAAGACAACATTTGCTGTTCTGTCTACAGTCCCACTGACCCAAAACCAGTTTTAGTTCTTGACTACACCAGAAGGTAATTTATGACTGGAGAAGAGAGGAAAGGGGAATCATTAGGACATAAAGAGGAAAAGGAGAACCTTTCTTATGAGAGTAAATTAAAAGACTTAGTTTGTTTAGTCTAGCAAATAAAGTTTGAGTGGCCTGCTCCATAAATATATCACAAGAGTAAACACAGAGAGGAATAAGTACTATTTGACCTGAAAGTCAGGGTTAGCACAAGAAATAATTAGCAGCAAATAGCATTACTTTTGGCAAGTAGAAGCTTTATCACTGGGCTGGTGTTCTGCAACAGTCTTCCAGTAGCAAGAAATCTAGCTAGTTACAGGTTGAAGCTTGATCCACTTTAGAAAGCTTGGATAGACTATTAGGGGACGAGGCACCAGGAGCCAGCAGTTCATTCCAAGCCTATTTCTTTATTTTACTCTCCCTAAATCAGAAGTGGTTTCTCTAGAATTCTTTAAGCATGATAGCAAAGTAATGAATAAAGAAGGAACAACTGATATTACTTGTTTTTATCATCAAATAAAGAGTGACCCTTACAGAAGACTACCATGTAAACATTGTACTCAATAGCAAACACTTAATATACATATACTAAATACACTAAATATACTAGGATATACTAAAATTCTGATTTTCAGAATACAACTCCCCATTTGTGTTCTTTCTCTTTTATACCTGAAGTATCTGGCACAGGACATGTTGAGAAACAGGAGACCAGACTAGATAGGTCACTACATTCGTAGCACTTTGCCTATATGGCAAGTCCTACATTCTTTTTTCCAAAGGTTATACAGCTGAAATGTATTATCTTAGTCTTGGATTCTTTGCTCTTTCTGTTGTGATTTTCTCTGACATAAACCATAGCAAAAAAGCCTACATGATTTCAACACTAGGAGATTGCAAAGTAAACCATTTTTACATACCATGTCTGGTAACACTTTAAAATAATAGCCCAGTTAATTAATGATGAACTACAGTGAATATTCTTATACAAGTACATATGACATTCCTATTAGTGCCAAATGAGTTCATCATGATTAATGTTATTACAGTACATACCAGCAAAATTCATAAAAGCCATTACGCTGAGTAGTTACCCAGCACCAAAATGTGCTCCCCTCCAGCCAGCAGCCCACACTCAATAAGGAAGATGAACAAAGTTCTATTCTAAGATCCGTGGAGTTGCATTATTATCAGCTCAGTATGAGATACAAGCCTTTAAAGGAGTTCTTCAGAAGAAGCTTCATTTTTAGAAACTCTTTCACAGTCAGACGTGGGCTTAAATTTCAGGCAACCAATGTAGGGTTCAACTGTGTTTGGCTTATCACCAGTGCAGGTAAAGGCTACGGAGCTGCGCATGCTCATCCTATTTAGACAACAATCTTCTTTTCATGATGGAAAAGGTTAAGCCTGCCTCACTGAGAGCAGAGATCATCCTAGGGCCTGTGTGAAGAGAGATGCTGAGTCCTGCTGCCTTTTCCTTCCATCAGCTGCATGTCCAGGACAGGCAACATTACCACCCTAGGATCATGAGGATGGTGCTTAATACCCAGATTTCACAGCTCAAGGTGAACTCCAGAGGCTTTATCTACATCCATAAACTCAACAGGGCCAGTGCACGGGCCAGCAGACCGGCAGACATCCCTTCATACTGCTAACTCTTTGCAGCACCTCCTGGCAGACTTTTGGCCTGTGCCAGCTGAGATTTTCCCTGACATCAAGCCAGTGTGGTTCAGGGATCATTATAGCCAAGAACCATTCATCACAGGCAATTTGGATGTAGCCACTCTGTTTTGCAGGAAAGTCAGCAAGTTTAAGTGTATGCACACAAGGTATATGATACCAGCTGAACTTAGTGCCATGACTCATTTCTCCAGCTCCTGCAGACACAGCCAGCTGTGCCTCCTAAGACCAATACCAACCCTGACTCTCCACAGCTGCAGAGAGTACTTTTTGCTTTCCCATGCTCCCAGTTCAAGGTATAAATTGAAAGACAAACTATTCTGGGAGTGGAAATATGGACAGTACCAATGCTGCTATGGAGGAGCAGGATTCAACTGAAGGAAGAGCTAAAGCTTCAGGACACTGGAAATGGTTGGCCAGCAAAAGTGAAAATTGGCAATATTAACACCTGAAGGGTGTCTTCTTCAACTTTATATAAAAATTTGTCTGTCTAACTGCAAGATCTGAGCTGCAGCTCTCAGGAATTTCACATGCCAGGGTACCTGAAATACGCTCTGTTGGGCTCCACAGTCACTGATAGAAGATTGATGTATGCAAGCTTTTGACACTAAAACTGAATCCATCATATTTAAATGATACTAAAGATCAATGCTTAGTTTCCTTTGAAACCCAGAAGGAAGGACTAATTTTCCATTTCAGCATTTCTGAGAGTCAGGAAATTAATTTTTCAACTGTACTGAAGCTATCAGTAAAAGTGTTCTGTTAAAGGACTGAAAATGAAGAGGAAGGAGCTTGGAAGTAAGGGTATTTACTTTTGAAATAGCTAAAATTTCAGCAAAAACTGATATTAAATCTGTGGTATTTAAAGTGGAAATATTACAATGATATTAATTGTCCCCATTATTTCTACTGAAAGGTAATTAAGATAATTATGGGGGGAATTTTCTCACTAAAATAAGCTCAACAAAAGAGAAAACCTATTAGGATTATCCTTCTGAGTTAAAAACAGTCTCAAAAATTTTGATTGTGTAAAATAAACAAAAGCTTTAGAAACTAATCAATTTTTTACTAAATAATAAGCATTCATGTAAACTGTTGCCCATTAGCTCTCATAAGTTTCTTACCCTGTTTTGCATTCTGAAACACCTGACATTCACGCTCTGAAGTCACTTGTCCAATTTCATTTCTCTGGTTTTGCCATAACTTCTGGTCTTGTGTAGAATGCCCTACACTGTCAAATGTTGAAGCATCAGTTTAGCTTTACGCTTGTGAGTAGTTCCAGTCACATCTGTAGATCTAATCATGCTGATCACGAGCACATACTTCAATACATGAGTTCTGGTAAAGTTTCTCTTCAGTTTTCTCTGTAGTTCCTCTCTTTTTGGGCTGAAATAAGCCTGCTGTTTCTCCATGCCCTTCAAAATTTCCTTTCAGGCCCAGTGACAATATTAAGGGTTAAATTCATAAGAAATCATTTACCTGTTACCTTTCAGATAACCCATCAGGAACCGTCCAGAAAGACTCTTTGCGTTCTCAAACCCCCAAACCCCATGTTCTTTGTATCACAAATTTCATATTACCCATTTCAGGACCTCCTACATCACAGTTTATTGAAAACACCCAGTGCCCTCTTTAGCATCCTGTTAATCTCCAGAAGTGTAGCACCATAAAATGTGGTGTCTCAGGTCAGGAGAACCAACATAACTTAGTGCTTTATATGTCAAAACCAACCATCGACTTGCAACCAGAAATGAATCTACGAGCCATATGGTTGGCCATGTATATTCCCTGTGAGGCATTTTGGAATACAGATGTGAACACAAAACCTCAACACACCTGATGTTGTTGGAGGAGGTGAATGTGCAAGAAAAAGGGTGACTGCTGGGGAATCTGATCTAAATTCTCATCTTGACTCACTCAGTGTTTCATTCTAGCCTGTATGTGGCTCAGTTTTCTCCAGGGCAAAGCATGGATGATAATTTTCCATTTAAGTAAAGTGCTGTGATGGCATGAATGATTAGGCAAATGTGTTATGCAGCAATGGGAAAGTCATAGAATTTTCCAAACTAAAAGAATAATAAAAGCTAAGCAAGCTCAAAGGAGGGGCATGCAGTGTCAGAGTCAGTTCTGGATTAGACTGTGAATAATTGTGTGCCGGGTGACACAGCCTATTAAGAAACTTGCCCCAGATTTCCCATTCTTAATTCCCTGTTTAGTGGCTCTCAAGCACAGTTTAACAGTTTTGACTGCTCATTCTATGTAATAGTTGTCCATCACAAACTTACTTTGATTTTCAGCTAATATGGTAGCAATTCTGCAAAATGAAAATAAGGGAAAAAGTATCTGAAATATCTGTTTCTCTTTTTCCATTTAAGAAACTTGAAATCTGGCATAAAAGAGAGTTCTGTATAAGAGGGGTGTGATTTTGCCCTCATGAATAAACAGAAATGGTCACAAAATAAGATTCAGAAAACATGCATTTGAAACATACTTAACAAAAATCATCCTCATCTTAATACAACTACCTTGGAAATCTCCATCCTCTGTGACCACCTTATCCTGTATACAAGAAATAGGGTTAGGACAACTTTTGTTCTCACCAGCATTACCATTCTTAGATTTTTTTTTTTTATATATTCTGCAGAATATTTTGGCCCTATGTCTGCTATAAGAGGCAAGCCATGTACTCCAAGCTTTGCCTAGGCAGGTGCTGTTAGTGTAGTTTTCATTCTTTGAGTGCTCAAATGATTTTCATAGCTGCTGACAACTCACAACTGTCAATAAAGACAAAAATATCTGTATTGTGAATATATACTGTCTGAATAGCTGAACTTTGCAAACAATCAGATTAAGGGTATCTCAAATTTTGGCATAGAGTGTTTTACTTCAGTGCCTCGAAGTTTTTGTGGTACTGCTGCCTTGTACCTGAAAGGGCTATGGGAAGTTGATTAACTCTCATGAATTTTGGACATATAAAGCCCCAGATTTTAAGGTCACGAGCAGGACAGAAAATACCATGGGGAAATTAATTATTCTGACTTCATATTTCAAATAGATACTTAGCCATATGATAAGGAATAATTGTTCCCTAAGTTAGTAACATCCATTCCCTCCCCTTAAAGTGGCAAAGGTCGACTGAGGCAAAACATATTGGACCATGCAATTAGTGATACTGTCATATGCACATGAGATTTTAATTCACATTGCATGGGTGAACAATTTCCAAGCACTTGAGTATTTGACATTTCAACCTGAATAATATCTTTTTAATATATCTTTGGGTTGCTAATTTGCATTTAAAGACTCTGGAGCATTTGGGAAAACGATGGATTGGCACATTGGTCAAGCTTTTCCTTTGATGAGTGAAATTTTATTTTCTAGTACATACATATTTAGCATTATGCTAACATTTATTCTCCATTTTTCCATACTTACACCTTCATGTCAAGCTGCTCTTAAATTTATTTCCAAAGGAAAGCAAAGGAAAGCCTGAAGTTCAACCAGAACAAGCTTTATAAAAAAATTATGGAAAGCAGAAATTAATTCTGATGCATCTGATCAACAATTTGTAGCATCATTCATCTCAAACTCCCCAGACAACTGAAACCAACAAAAGATGATAATAATTTTTAAATGCAATCTTCAACTGGAAATAATTTTCTATCTTCCCTAGCTCCTCTGCTCCCTACCCCCAAAATATAAAGCATTTTACACAATAACATCTTTAATCTTTTCTTTTGTCTCCCTAGCATATAACACAGATGGGCTGTGATAGGAAAACCTGGCCACCGTCCACTTCTCTCCTAAAGAATGAGAAACAAAAAAATGACTGAAACTAACCCAACCCGCTCAATGAGCTAGTTTCTAAAGAAAAGAATACAAAATATTAACCTTTCTGTTTCTTGGCTGTTTTTGTTTATGTGTTATTTTGACTTTTGTTAGTCACATTATAATAATTTAGGGCCCTGAAACAGTCCAGAATGGCTTCAGGGTAGTCGCCGTGGGAGAGAGGCTTCTCTCCCCTTAACGAAATGTGATATACTCCAGTCCAGCCAAAGGCATCTTGTAATCACATTGACATTATGAAAATGGAGGGGGTGCAGGTGAGAGCAGTGGAGAAGGAGAGGGTAAGGAGAGGCAAAGCAGGGGAGAGGTACCTACCTTTTTCCCTTGAGGTGAAAAGGATGGAGGGTGACAAGATGGACATATCTATCTACTGCTGAAGTCTGAAATCAAGTGGGATTCACGGTTTCTTCTCAATATTTTGTAAAGAAGGATATGTGATGAAATTATGGTTTAAAACAAGTACATCCATCACTTGACAACAATCAGTAAAATTTCACAAAGGGCGCAGTCCCTGATGAATATAACAAAGAATATTGATTTTATCTACATTTATATTTATCTGCACTCTAATAAAGGTCTCTTTCTATACTTAGTTATCCCTTTCCTCTTGACAGATAGCACAGTGATTAACATTCCTTGGCAGATCTTAGAGAAGTTCTGGTGTCAATAAAGTCTCACTGAATTGAGTTGAGTTCAGACGATAAATGCCTCATTCTTTTGTATCCCAGTTCCATTATCAATCAGACATTTTGGCAAATAACTCTTTTCAGGTTAAAACACCAACATCTCCAGTTCCTCTCACCTCAAAACAAAGTGTATGGTAATGTGAATGAACTTACCCAAAAACACTGGGATACCTGGTTACTACACGCAACCTCCAAGTTTTAATGGGGCTTACGTAGCACAGGCCAGTTGTACAAACAAGAAAGTAAGATTTAAAACATATTCTATTTTGAATACCACAGTTTCCTTAAGGGCAGTTTAATGCAGCATATTTTTCAGATTTCCTGTGTGTTGCATGCCACTGTGATGTAATCTAGCAAGATGCTCCAAACTGTGACAGACATTTTCAAATGCAAAAAATATGTTTCCAAAAAACAAGGTTACTATCACATCAGACTTCAACAAAGAAGGAAAGCTGGGCTGACAGGTTTGAACCACATTTTGCGATAACTCAAACCTCTAAGTGCATGTACCTCTGGTAATGTGTATAGTGTAATAACTCCAAAGTACTCCAACAGAGCCAAATGAACATTCTGAAGAGATCATCCTTTCTGTATTTAAGAACAGTGGTCACCACCTAAAGGAACACCTTTTGAAATGTCATGTATCAGTAGGAATACATTTAAAATTTAAGCAATAGCAAGACTTTAGCTAGTGCCCTACTTTGGAGCACTCTGAGGAAAGCCATTGTTTAGTATAGGGAAGGTTGAAATTATCAAGATACTGGAAAGTCTGAAGCAAGAGGACAGTAATAATCTGCTCTCCTTGTCTTCAAGAGTGAAAAGCAATGGACTTTAACAGCATTGAGGAAGACTCTCATCAGTATTATGGAAAATTGCCTAATGGTAAGGGTAATGAAGCACTGGAGCCAATTTTCTAAGGAAGCTGTAGGATCCCTGGAGGATTTTAAGAACAGGTTAGGTAAACATCTGGCAGGAATCACATAAGTTTAGTTGATTCTGCCCTGAGCCACAGTACCAGATGACCCCTGGAGGTCTGTCACACACAGCTTTATTTTCTATTAATCAGTATTTTTGAGAGCTGGAACACACGTTTTCAAATAAAATTTCTCTTCAGGCAAAACCTGTACTTGAGTCTTTGATTTTGCCATAATGTCTTCATTTCTGTTTTGATTCCCTCTTTGTGTGCTGTGGCTAGTTCAAGGGGCAACTTGACTATGACAACTAAGGATGTACACGGTGAAGAAAACCAGCAGGTTTTAAAGGACTACTTTAACATGCTAATTTCATTGGAAGAGTTAACAGTAGAATTTAAGAGGCAGACTTTCAAAGCAGAAGTGCATCTTCCTAGAAGTATGAATGATCACTGAAATTATCTATCAAGGAAAATCATGGAATACTTGCTCTTGAGGACGTGGACTCAAAACTGACTATCTTTCCAAAAGCTAAACTTTAGTCTTTTAAATTGCTGGATTTAATATAGAAATAATAAGCTAAATTACTATTGCCACGTTGTACAAAAGATCAGCTTTTTATTATGTAAACCTTTCTTTTCATATTTATCTCCTAGTACTCTATTCCTGTTAGAAATTATTTGTACTCTATAATCAAGTAATTTGTCTCTTTCGAAACAGAACAATGTTTTTCTGATCTACCTTTTTTTTTCCCCTTAGACAACTATCTTTCCCATCTAAGATATTCAAAATGCTCACCAGTAAGATTCTGAGAACACTAATATTTTCATAATTCTTTGGAATTTTGGATTCTTAGATGGGAAGAGTATACCATTTTCTGGTTTTATAACTACCTATTATGAGCATTAGCTTACATTTTTAAAAAATGAGCCATTTTAAAGTATAAAAATGGCCTCTATGGTTTCAAAAATATTAATATTAATTATATCAACATTTTCAAAATATCTTTCTGAACATTCTGCCAAATAAAAAAATCAGTCAAGTGAAAGAAAAATTAACAGAGCTTTGATTCCGCAAAGCAGCTTTTTCCGATAAAAAATATATTGGTAAATGTTCACATTCCACTTGAGCTTTTTTTTTTTTCCTAAATAAAAACCCCTGTTCTTTTACTTTAACCCTGTCACCAAAAGTCTTTTTCTTTAACATTCATTATGCCTTGGGGTTTTTTGTTGTTTTTTCTTTTTTTCCAAAATCACCAACTCATTACCTTTCTTTTCAGAAGCAATAGGCTGGTACTGAGAAGACCATAACAAAGAGAAAAAAATATCTTCCTCTCTCTGGCACATCTAAACAAATTAGGTTTTTACTGGACCAAAAGATCTGGATTACCTTGTGTAATCATCAAAAGAAATCACTTTGACAGTGTTTGTGTCTTTCACAAATGTTCACAGGGAGAGATTCTCACTTATTTCCATAGCACTGAGGGGAAATTTACATGGCTTTGGAGCCAGAACCTGACATTCTGCAGCTCTACTGAAAGTATTTCTGTTTAATGAGGGTGCCCACTGACAAGTCTTCAACATTTTGCCAGGTGGATCACAATAGACTCCAAGTTCACCTTGTTGATATCATGTAGTGCTGGTCCCTTAGAGAGAATAACACTTGGGACAGATTAAAACAGTCCATAATACACTCTGTCTGTGCCGTTTCCAAAATCAATTTAATTTCTCATTCCAAAAAATAAACCCCATCTTATTTACCTAAACTCTTTATTCACACTTTAGTTACATTAATGGGAAAATTAATTTCTTATCCATTGAATTCTATAACAGACTGTCCATTATTTGATGGGAAGGTGATGCCAGGTAAACCAGCCTACAGCTGTCTGAATCAGCTTCCCTTTGCTGTTTGTTTGATGGCACAATATTGCGAATCTTCCTCTCTTCTGGAGGTTCCCCAAAATTTCAGGACTTATTAAAAATGAACATCTGTAAAACAGAGATGTGCTCAGCCAACACTTCCAGGATTTTTAAGTGCAAGTTAGCCAAGACAGATGATATAAAGATGTTTATCCCTAGCTAGGAAGGTGATAAAGTATGTCACAGTATATATTTCCAAATGGAGATGAGAAATCCTTATTACTTCTGTATTTTTTATTTCATCACTGTCAGTTTTTTCTGGTTTCTCTACAGCTAAGACAACCTCCTCCCAAATCTTTCTTCTCCTAATATCCTTATCCCTGTCCTGTATCAGGGATTTTGTAACAGGTTTTATTCCTCTTAGCAATGAGGTTTAATTTCTCTTAACAATACAACAATTTTTGGTTTATACAGGTTGTTTTCAACTATATCTATTTTTTCCTACATGTCAGATATTTGGGAATGATTATAGCCTTGTTTGTCCACCAGACCAGAATTTATTTTAGCAAATTACCTCCTCTGAATGTGGAATCAAGACTTACTAGCCAAACAACAAACTCTTGCTGAGGAACTCCCTCCTTTCATTCAGATTTTTCCATCTCCAATTTTCCTCGAAGGCAAATTTATTCATCACTTCTCCCTGACTTTCACAAATATGCTAGTTGCTGGGACTGTTCTCTTTTAATATATTAAGTATAAGTTACATATTACTTGCAATCAGATTGTGATCACCAGACCCATAGCCACTAAAGGCTGCTGAGCAGTGTTTAATTCATCTATATCCATCAGAACAGGATCCAACAAAAAATTACTCATTGTCAAACCCAGTATGTTTTGTGTTAGAAAACCATCATCTATCATCCATCATTTTTAGAGGCTTTACTACCCTCTGCATGAAGTGGAGCTTCCATCATTGGGTCCTGGATTCAAGTCCCTTGTGACAATTATTCTTTCTGTATATTAAAGGCAGGTGTTGCCGTGGCTGGATTCAGTGGGCTGTAACTAACTTACATTAGTGCACGGTCCTGGCCTTTGTTAATTAGCGTAGATTCATGGCCATTCAAGACTGCACATTTCAGGTTTCCCTGTAGACTCTCATTGTTCAGAACTTCAACTCACCATCTTCAGCCCTTTTACTATTTAGATTTTTTTTCTCTATTTTTCATGTCAATCTACAGACAGCTTTACTCAGAGAGAAAGGAAGATTTCTCTTTTTAGCATTAATGAAAAGCATATATGGAAATTAGCCTGTAACTATGCAAACATACTTTTACACATCCAAATGAGTTACTAATAATACACTTCTACTCAGAGACTTTGAGTCTTTAAAAGACTGTCAAGATTCATGCTCCAACCTGATGAATAACACAGGCTTATAGACCCCACTGCTTGTTCTTCTCTGCATCAAGTTTATTCCTGATTGAAATATTTCAAAGGGAGTGATGATCCTGATATTGACAATGAACACTTTGTAGCAACTTTGCCTCCATTCTTATACATAAGATCAGGCAAAACACCATGTTCCAGAAGCTTGGCATCGTTTCTTTAAAAGTATATCAGTCAAAAGGCTACCTGAATATTCTACTATGGATTTCCCCCTCTAAGGGCCCCAAGTAACTAGTTTAGATTAAAGATATCTCTCTTCCATACATAATTCTAAGTGTGAACCATAAATTCTACCTACATTACCTTGAGTATTTCATCTTCTAATACTACAGTGATGGTCAACAAAGGAGTTCCTTTGTAAGCGAGTAATGCCATCAAATTAAATGCAACTTGTTACAATAATTTATCATAAATTCCCTTTAGTGTTTCTTAACTGGATTTACCATAATTCACAAGAATATTATTTTAATCACAGTGTAATTGTACAGAAAAAACCTTGGATTCCTACATTCAAAAGAATTTATTTTTTTTAAATGGCATGTATTTGTACATTGGAACACCATACATATTTGACAGCCTCTTAATTTAAAAAGCCTGCAAGGCTCCACCATTTCACAAGCTGAAGAGCAATTTTCATAATCATAATTACACAGAAGCATGCACATAAACTTGGCAATCCCCATGTAAGTAACTAACTCAGACTATACTTAAATCGTTAATGCTTCTTTGCATTGAATCAAACCAAAGGGAGCTTTGCGACTTGATTTTGCAAATAAAACTGATTATCTGAGATAACATCCACTAAACTGCCAATGTTTGTTCCATCTACAAAATTCATTAAGGGCAAAATTATACATAAAAAATCTCCAGAAAAAAGAACACTGCTTAAGAACATTTTTCCTGTTGGAAATAGTTATATCTGCCCTGCAGACAACATACCCAGACCTTTTAAACCCAAGTTAGTACCACTGACGAGGCAGCAAGAAGTCACATTGCTTTTTCTGATGACAAGCAATGTGGCTGAACCAACCACCACGAACTGGAGCATCATGAAGGTGTTCACGTCCTGAGCACATGACTGCCTTGTGCTGCCAAGAACAGGGAAAAGAATGACACTGGAGACTCCATGCCAGAGTTCCATGTCTGAAAGCACCGACTACACTGATGTGACAGGCCCAGATACATTGGCTTGAGAGTCAGACTGCACTACAGGTTCAGCACAAAACATCCAGAGCACCCCAGGGAGTCTGGCTGCAGTTATCCTGCCATGGGACCGAGTCCAAATCCTAATGCTATCCACACTTGTGCTTCGGGTAGGAGCACGAACTCCAGGCCCACTCATCCCTGCTAGAGTAGGTCAAGACAAAACCTAAACATTTACAAGGCTCCAAAACTCTGTAAAGCTACAAAGTAGACTGAAAAGTAAAATAAGAAGTTTAAACTGCCACTTCTGTACAGCAACGTGAGGCACAAATCTTTGATAGTGATAGACTTCAGGTCTGAACACCTCTGCTCTAGCACCAGTTCATGTTACTCCCATCAGCTATATGGTAATGAGAAAATGTAAAAACCCCTAGTACCCAGTGGTCACAAGATCTGCAGGTACAAGTCTGTCACAGCACGTCAAATATACTGTTCACCCTGAAAATTTACATTTTCAATTCTCTTCTCACCCATGCAAGGAGTTTGACTTGGCTCCCTTAGTCCTTAAATTTCCAGTGAACTGAAAAAGAAAAGGAAAAAAAAGAAAAGAAGTCAAATTTTCAGAAAAAAAAATCTCAGCTCTCATTTGTACCTTGCAAACAGAGCAAATCAAGGTCATGAAGCACTCCCAAATGACATTTTTTACCTTTTTTTTTTACCTGTTAGAATGGGTTTCAGCACTGATTTTTGAAGGAAAAAGGGTACCAGTGAACCAAACTGATGCCAAAACTCACACTTGAAAGCAAAAGATCCTAGCTACAGTACATGCACTGTACCACCACAGAGGATGTTGCAGACAGATTCCCACTACAACAGGACCTAGAAGATTTTTCTGACACATATCCATCACGGACTATATCCACTCCTTTTCTTTGCATTTTCTTACTTCTGGAGCAGACATCCCACCTTTCAAGCAGTTATATTTTATTTTTTAAAAGCCCAAACAACCAACACTTGCATATATTGTTTAGTTTTATGGTTGCAGGATGGTATGAAACCTGTTTCTAATATGTAAGTCCTCAGCTGCTTGGCAGTGCCAACAAGCACTGATGAAACTGGGATTTTATGAAAATACCAGTGTTAGAATATTTCTTACAGTAATATATAGGAGATAACATATTTTAATCCCTTATATGTTTTTCAATACCTGAAGTTATTGCATAATACCATTTTAAAACTGTACAGTGCACTTACTGAAGCAGATTGCAAAGGAATTTTTTTTTACTTGAAGTAATCAACTCAATCAAGCACCATTTAGCTCTTCTGAAACACCAGCCATTATCAATAGCTTAGGAAGACCTTACTGATCTTTAAGGCTTTCCCCAGAGTTAGTCATTCTGCAAGTATCTCTCTGCTCTCAGACATGCAGTCCTGCTCAGTGAGGCCAGCACTTCCAGGCTAGAAGTCATGTCAGTTAACAAGCAGCTGTGTTGTAAAAAGGCAAAAGTGGAATAAAAACAAAAGCTATGTTATGTTCACCTATCCCAAACATGCACTAGTGCCATGGGAACATACACCTGGATGAGCCTGGTACTTCTTGACCTATCCAAGACCCTCCTTTATGTCACAGGGTTGCTTAGAAGGATGCATGGGTCAAGATCTGCCTGAAGGTCTGTAAAACTCTTGAGAATATTTCAAAACGAACCACATACCTGAAGTGCAGCAGCAGCATCCTAATCTTGCACATGACTTAGCTGAGTGATTTCTATTTGTGGTGATTTAACCAAATTCAGGGCAACTGCAATTTGTGTTTTCCTCAGTAGGTTTATGGGAATTGCAGAAATAGACCTTCCAAAATCGGATAAAATAATTCTGAAATCTGTTTCTAGTAAATTAATGTGTCTCTTTGCATGAAAAAGATGTTTTGAAAGTTCATGAAGACAGAACTCATTGCAGAACACTGTTGGCTGACCTTCATATGCTTCTTCTACTCTGTGCCCCAACAGGCATTATATGCATGTAATTTCCAATATGGGAACAATTTGAGTTGTAATTAGGCAAATCTCAGAAGGTTCCGCCACTGATTTGTTCATTCTTTCAATATTATTCTATAGGACACACCAAAAACATTACATTAGGTTCAAGCAGGAGACAATTAAGAAAACTTTAATCCTGTTACAAGGGTATGTAAACATATCATCACTTCATAATGGTGTTATTATACTTTACATATTGGGCAGATGGGTCGTATTGGTGTTCTGGCATTTAGTATTGCACATGCTGTCTCCAAATATAACTTGCCATATTAACAGACACATTTCCCATTGTGAGACACAAAGAATGACAGTTTTCTGCTAGGAACCATAGTAAGAAATCTTTCAAAAAAGTAGTGACAAAGTTAAGTGACTGGGACAATTTTTTTCAATAAACCTTTTGTTATGATGAAAGTAGTCACCAGATTAATATTATATTGAGGACAGGTATTGACACTGTATAAATTTTATTTTAAAACTCAGTTCTATGATGAGAGGAAAGTGCCACTGTCCTTATTTGATACATGATAATTTTTTATTTTCTTTTCAAGTTTGCAATTTATATGTCATTTCTGTACCATTCATAAATATATTGTGTAGGCATAAAAAACATGTCTATGTGCTTACACATATGAACACCTGTATACATGTGTATGTGCGTGTAAGGTAAGGAATATATAGGATCCATTACTACATGCACTAATTCAAGACTAGCTGAAAGTCAGACCTTTTGTACACTGCCTAACATAGTTGAACTTAAAGATATTGTGAAGCCTTATGATATTTAGTCAGCATCCATTATTGTAGAATGTTTTCTCTATTCTTTAAACTCAAAAAAAAAAAAAAGACAACTTCTGCAAATGGTATTAAGAAATAAGAATAAAATAAGAAAGCTAATTGCATACATATATTGTGGGGTTTTTTCAGGTGATCAGCTACTATAGCACCATGATGTATAGAGAGAATTGTTCACCTTTACTTGAATTCCAAAGTAATTAATCTCTCAATGTATCTATTTTAACAATAAAATAATATTAGAAATCAGCTCACTTAAAAAGACATAGATTAATTTGATATCAATGTAAAGTTATGGAAGAACATAAAAAGAGAAAATTTAACTCACAAATTATATGTGAACCAACTGCTCACAACATACAACATGAAATTGGCAATGCTAGTACCCCAGATTTATGATCTACTTGATGGAGCTTTAACACCAGTCAAATTCACTGTTGTGCTTATGGTCTTCATTTTGGAAGAAGAGCGCAAAGATAGATCTGGGTCTGTAAGCAGTAAAGGATGACTAAGAAAGAGCAGAATTAATAAGGAAAACAATTCTTGATGCCTCTCTTGGCATTGTTTTCCTGCTGCCAGTAATCAGAGGCATAAGAACTTCCTAAGACAGCGATTATTTCTCCATGTTATTATCCTTTGAGTACCCTTTTCCCATGAATTCATCTGATTGGTTTCTTAAATTCACATAAACTTTCAAGATTATAAGTACCACAGTTTAACTGTGTGCTGTTTATTTTGACCTTGGCATCCCATAGCTTTTGCAGAAGTCTTTTCATGTTTTGCTTTGATAAACAGTGAATAAACATTCCCTGTTCACTATAATCACATAATATCTGATTCCTAACATATCTTCTACCTTCCTCAATCATCCAGCACACTAAATTAGCAAAACTGCATGCTAAGAGGACCTGAATACATTGAAGCCTTAAAACTAACATTCACTGACTGCTTAATTAGATTTTCTTTTAAAGTTAAGAGTATTTATATCTCATCTCTGTAAGAAATACAGGGTTTTTGAGGTTTTCCTCTAAAAAGGTATACCTCTGTTTTTTGAGACTGTGCTGGAGAATCAAACTCCTGAGCAAACAGATAGCAAAGATAATTAATAGCACCACAGCGTGGTTATAATTCAAAGTGTGTAAGGTGGACCCCAGTTCGTTTATACAGCACATGTGCGTATAAGATGGCTGTCAAAAATATTCCTTTAGAAAGAGAACAGGTTGTGTAGATTTAACGGGTTAAACCTTCTCTGTAACAGGCATCCTTCAGGCATAAACCAGGCAGTGATTTAAACAAACTATTCTCCTCCACCTCCGCAAAGTGAATCATATCACATAGCTGGTATTTGGGCACCACTAGTTAAAATGCATCTGTTTTTCCAGCTGAATCTGTCAAAGTCAATGTGATGGTAGCATTAGACACCAGAGCCAGCACAAGATTGTGAGAACAAAAGAACTTGTCCTCCCTACCAACAGAAACACAACACAAACAAACAAACAAAACCTGTTACTCATTAGGCTGATGCATGATTTCCAGCTTGAAAAAAAAAATGTTTAGTTCAATTTTCATTGTTGAACTCTGACATGGACTGTCATGTACAATTACACTCTGTAGGTGTTTAACTGAGTATTATTTATTTCTGCAAAAAGAAAACACTTACTAGCTTTACCAGCCTGCCTTTGAACAGGCTTTGCAATTTCTCAGTTTTTATCTTTTTAATACACAGCTTCAACTTAATTGCATTAAGACAAAGTCTTCTCTTCATTGTTTTGTTTGAAATCAGACTCAGGCTAAGCCCTTGACTGAAGCAGAGGTAGTATGGAAGTGATTAAACTTTTGCTCTCACTCAGGTCTGTGGCAGAACTTAATGTGAATTACCAGATTTGAAGAGCAGAAGCAGAAGGGAAAACTGGTATTCCCTGAAATGCTTGGGACTGGGGCCTCATGGGTCTCATGGAAAAGATGTGCTCTGAACTCCGGTCAGCAAATTGCTGTTGCTTCCTTTGGGCTTTGCTTCAAGTTAGTTGGTGTGAGCAGAAAATGCAGATGCATGAGATGAGCTCTCCTGGAGAAGACTTTTGTTGGGGGTCATCCATGTGCCCCTGCAGCCCAGCCTGTCCCCTGTCTCATTCTGTGGCTCTACATGCCAGAGATGCTCACTGGCACAAAGTCTTGTAAACAAACCAGCACCATCTACCTACTCAGTAGCTGAAGAGTGTGTTGTGTAGTATCTCTCAAGCCCAGGAAGGAGATTCCTCCACAGCTGCAAGTCAATGCTGTTAGCCCTCTCCTTTCTGCTGCCTCAACACCCACAGTGTTGTTACCCACAAACATACACAGGATCCATCACATGAGTTTTCACATACACCAAGAGAAGAGAAAAACTGAAGATGTGCCTGAGTCAGATGATTACGGAATACTGGTAGGAAGAAGGACAAGGTCCGGCAACCCAGACTGGAGCCTGCTCAGGTACTACTGTGAGGGGCAAGGAGATGTGAGAAGGTAAGAAACAGCATAGAAGCACTATCCAAAGTTTCAAACCCTGAGAAATTATAATTGTTACCCAGCTTTCAGTCTTGGAGGTTCACTTTGCAAAAAAAAAGAGAAGCACGACAGCCACACCATAGCATGGCTGTACCTTCAACATTGTCAGAGTAACACCATGGTCAGGTTTTACAACAAAACTGGAGTAATACAGCAGCGACCTAGTTATTAGTGTATGTTCCTGACTGATAGTCACAGGCAGCTGCAAGAGCACTGTTTTCTCAGGCCACAGCAGTGAAGTCATTTTGGTCTGGTTTTTTTTTCAAATAGCTGAGTATAAAACTGTGCGCTGTACATGCATAGAACTTGGGCAACAGAGGCATATACTGGAAACAGATCTTAATAAGGATTACACAGTCTGAGATTAACACAGGCAAAGGACTTAATGAAACTGTAACACTAAAATGTTATTCATTTTGCATTTAAAGAATTAACAATTACCTGGACTGTGACAACAAATCTAAGCGTAGTCGATAAGCATTTTTGTGTACAATTCAACAATGTGCCCCACCAATCTGATATTAGGTCAATTCCATTTAAATTAGTGGAGTTACTGGCAGAAGTCAAAGTACATATAGTAAAGATAGGAACTAATAAATGTCAGATTAACACTTTTAGACATGTTCATATGAATATCGGTAAGAAATTATTTTGTAAAACTGACCTGAAATACCACATGATCTTCCAGATTTTGTTTATCAAACATGGAGACTTTTATACATTTATTTTCCGCTGTTTCTAGTTTTCTGCAGCTTTCCTAATTTTTTTTATATGCATACAAAAATTTATTGCCTGATATACCAAATCCACCTTTCTATGAGTTCTTCTAGCCTCTAAATCTTTCTGCCTTGCTCTCTACTTAGCAAAAATGCAACTTTTAAAGAACACATAGTTTTTTAAAATGCAGTTGGTGTCTGGTTTTGTCTTATTTCATCTGCTCTTTGCATCACAGTAGAAGAAACAAGAGCAGGAGACTCTCAGACACAATGACTACAACCCTACCAATAAACCGGGCAGCTCCAGGCCCCGTTCTCTGTCCATAGGAGCAGAAGTATGTTGTCATAACATGGCTGCATGTTTTTATGGAACTCTCCTGGCCTCTAAAATAGGGAGACCATATCCAAACCGTATTTTGATGATCCCTGGCCCAGACTAACTCCCGACCCAGGACCAGGAATAGTACAAGAGACTTTCAATAAGCCCAGGTCAAAACCAAGGCAAGGACAGTTCTAACATTCTAATGCAGAAACACCAGTGTTCAGGGCCAAGGCAGGACCTCTGACAGTGCCGATGTGTTAGTACAGACACCACAAAGGGATGTGGCTAATTGCCCAAGAAAGATGGGTCACCCTTGGCCGTGCCCTACAGTCAACACCAACACAAGTATCCCCTCAAGAGCAGTGCAGGCTCTCTGGAGGTGCTGTACCAGGAACCCAGGGATTCCTCTACCCTCCTTAATCCCACCTCAGATGTGTTACACACTCTTTTAAGGTGTGTATAACAGCACCACAACACTGCTAGTGTGTCATTTTATTTTATGGTCAGACTTGCTGCTGCTCCTCCTTTCCTCCCCAGTGCCCCCCAGCCCATGCCATTACCTGCAGTGCACTTCCAGCATCTTTGAGCCCACAAACTTAGGCAAGTAGAGACCTAACTCTGCAAAAATATTAACAAGGCTGAGCATATTCATAGTATGTGGGCACATGTCCCCCTGAAGCCAAGAACTACAGGAAAATAACCAAAGAAAGAATTCACTCCAGCAAGATTTGGATCTGCAGCATACTCTATTAGGGCAACATCATGAGATTATGTTACTAACTGTGCCTGAAATATCTGCTGCTGAAAGATAGATTCATATTAACAGCATGTGCCATTTGTTAGGAGTATTGCAATAAAAACAGCTTTCAGATTGCTAGATGTTTGATGCCTTATAAAATCTGTGTGTCATACAGCAGTCTTATGCCATCAGTGGGAGAGACTGAAATGGTACTTTTTGGCTTCAAAGAGGCAAGTCTAGCACTTAAACTGGAAAAGGTACAAAGTCCCAGCATTTCACAATGTAATACCTACTTTTTTGTCTTTATTCTCCTGCCTTCCTCTGTCTGCTGGTGACAGAGCAGTCTTTTATCAGCTCACAAGGCCACTCCTGATGAGGTTGAGGTGGATGAACCCATTGTTGATGTCACTTGAGGGTGTCACAAGTCTTGCCAAGATCCTGACATACTTGCATTGCCCCTTCCACCTAGGGGCCATCACCCCTTGGGCTGACCTGACAGCTGACTTGAGCCCTGCAGTTCAGTTCACACCCAGACACCTCAGAGGGGCAGTACCTCATTTGGACACAACATGGGGACTAATGAGCTGGCTCTTCAGTCCAACAAAGAGGCCATATGTGTATAAAAGAGGTGAGTTCAGGGTCCTACCCACTGCTTGTGAGTTTCAGCACAAACTACTGCAACAGCCCACAGAAGAGCAGGTTACATCACCAGATTTCTCCCTCTTTAATCTTTTCCTGCTGAATCTAGCACTTTTTTCTACCTCTAGGGGCAGTTTCAAAAACAGGGAGAAGTATGACCTTCCTTTCTTTTCCCCTTTTGCAAGCAGCCCAGTGGGCAGGACATTTTCACAGAATGGAGATGTAGGATCCCATCTGAAGGAGAAGGTCATGAAAGCCCAACTGCTCACAGCCTGAATGACTGCTCTCATTGCTCCTTGATAAGGAGCAATAGGAATCATGACATTTATTGTGTATTCTTTAGTTGAACTGGTCATGATAACTGTGTGGGTTTTGTGGGCAGCTTGTGGTCAGAGTGTGTTGAACATGTCTGTGGGAACAAGCATGTCCCCTTGGCCAGAGAATCCAGGCTGGATTTAAACAGAAGGGCTTCCTTGGTCTACTCTGGCATCTGCAGAATGAGAAACATAGGTGCACATGAGATTTGCTTTAAAAGCCAGGATGGGTACCTACCCACAAACATTAGACATTCATTTCAGAAGTGACCTTGAGGTTCACACTTTTAAATGCATCTCCTTACTTTCTGGCAAGACCCAGATTATGTGCCTAAGGTCACTGGTAGTTGTGTCCAAATTCTTCTAACCAGGACAACAGTTTATTTACTTTATGTATAGCAACAATCAGGTGAAGAACTGGGCATTTATCTAAAAAAATCTTTCAGACAAGCCTAATTTTGGCTACTACTATATTACTTCATGCTAAAGAAAATCTTCCTCTTTTCTACTGAAGTTTATCATATTCACATTTATTTTGTAATACATAATAATTCTGTCTTCATCACTAAATTATGTTGCTTGCTATTCTAGGAGCTTGCTCACAGGACTATGAAGTAGCATTGTGGGGGTTTTTTTACACAGCAAATTACTTCTCCAACGGTGACCATTTTAGGACTATCTTCTCCATAAGAACAGGGTATATGTAAAGCTTAACTCACTGCAATGACTCCAGCTGGTTTTGGATCACGAACCAACAGCCTTTACAGCAGTCAGGTCAGGGAGACAATCTACTGAGGAAACAGCTTCCAAATTAAGTGTCCTCCCAAGGACTGAAAAGAAGCACCCGATAATCTTCTTCAGAACCAGCAAAATATTAGCGCTGACAAAGGAAAGCAGTAATATAAGCACTTGTCCAGAATAAACCAGAACTGCCTAGTTCCTAGAACGCCTTACATTTTTTTGTTCTGTTAGCCAGAACGGATACTTCTGAATCAGACACATTCTTCTGTTTGGACACATCTCAGAACCTGGGTTCTTATTGTTGTTCTTTGCCATGACACAGCTCTGGGCCATACACTATTTCATGGTTCTTTTCCAGTAATTAACGTAACACCAAAGGGCAAGGAGGGGTTGTGGGTGAAAATTAATGCTATAGCAAAGGCCCATTAATCACAGCTTTCTGCACGCCAAATTAACTACAGAAGGTAGTGCTGATAACATGACAAAAATTAACTACAGAAAGCTGCTAAAAATATGCAAATACAGCCTAAGCCTTTGTAACATTTGCCTTAAAAAGATTTTAAAAGAACAAACCAGTTATTTTGGTTTAGAAAACAACTTGTCAACTTTTTTTTCTATCAACTATTAGAAACAGAAAATTAGCCAGACAATATCTTAGTGGATTTTATTTTCTGTTTATTGGTTTCTAACCAGGACCTAATCTGTGAAGGAATTGGAAAAAAAACTTTCATTTCTGATGTAATCCTGCTGCCTACAGATGTGCATTTGTTGTTACTAGTGAATAATTATCAACTGCTAGACATACAAATGTTGGGGGGGGGGGGAAGATCAAACATCATTCCCCATATAATTAATGGCACAACTTTTTAGTTAAAAATCACAATGTCCTTAGCATTTGACACCAGCTGATCTCTTCTGAATAATGGAAAAATTTACTTTTGGGTTTCATGTTAAAAAAAAAAACCGTGAAACAGTTTTGATAGTAATTCAGAGTTGGTGCAATTGGAAAAACATTAGCATCAAAAGGCAGTACAAAAATAACATCAGCTCATTACAGGGTGAGGATAGTCACCTCAAACAGGGACAGAGACAATGCAGATGTGTTTAATAATTTCTTTGCCTCTGTCTTCAACACAGAAGATGGAGCAAGGGGGTTTCAGTGCCCTGAGTTAGTTGAAGGACCATGACTTTGAGAATGATCAACTCCCACCGGATCATGAAATTGTGCAGAGTCTGCTGCTCCAGCTGGATCCCTACAACTCTATGGGGCCTCATGGGATTCATTCCAGAATCCTCAAAGAGCTGCTGATGTCATTGCACAACCTTTCTCGATTTTCAAGCAGTCTTGGGAATCCAGGGAGGTCCCAGAGGACTGGAAGCTGGTGAGCATTGTCCCAATTTTCAACAATGGCAAGAAGAAGGACCCTGTGTGCTGGTTTAAAGGTAAACCAGCAGGAGGAATGAATCTAACTCACAAGCAGATTACAAGTCAGAATCACAGTTTAGTAAAAAAGATCACACTAAGTACAAGGGTACAGAGGAAAAGGTCCATTTAACCCACAAAAACAAGTGTGTAACCCAGCACCCCTGGGGTACAA
>JAWWEU010000111.1:106624318-106689519 GCA_035583155.1 Acropternis orthonyx
TCAGAGGTAATTGGTACAGAAGCACAGCTTCTTCTAGCACCCCGACTACCAGTGCTGAACTGGATGTTTAAGGGAAAGGTGCCTTCCACGCATCATGCTACTGATACTACATGGAGCAAATGGATTGCTCTGATTACACAACGTGCCAGAATTGGGAAACCAAATCGGCCTGGGATCCTAGAGATCATCACAAATTGGGCTGAAGGCGCAAACTTCAGCTTGGCAGAAGACGAGGAAGGAGAACACTTCTAAAAGAGTCACACTTCTAAAAAACCTTCCCTACCTACCTGTTACTACTAGCATTTCTGTGGTGGGTTAAAGTTGCACACAAGATCTCAGAACCAAAATGTTTGCACCTGATTTTCCATTCTAGTTCTGCACCCTCCATGCCCAAATAAAATATAAAAATAAAATCCTCCAACCAAACCCTCTTTCCTTAAGTTGTTTTAGATGTAGATACATAAAACAGAAAAACGCTGCGTATTTTTCTGACCCATCCAGTTTTGCCAGTTGTTGGGGTTTGTACTTTTTGGGGGTAACAGTGGGGTTGTGCTTCTCTCAGAGAAGCCCTTGCACTTGTTTTTTCACAGGGTCATGGAGCCATTGGTCTGGCACAAGGGATGGAGGGGCACATCTTTCGGAGCTCGCTCCCATCCGTGTAGAGCTCTGGTTAAAGCAGAGCTCTGAGACGGACACAGGCACCATTAAGGACAGATAACGAGGTGCAGCAGTGCCTGCCCTGCAGGACATCCCCCTCGATCTCCCAAATGAGCCTGAGCCTGACCTGCTCATCCTCTCAGAGCCAAGCTGGGAAACAAAGCAGAATGTGAAAAAGGCACGTAGAAAAATTAAACATCTGAAACCTCTGGCGGTCCAGAGGCAGGCACAAAAAAGGAAACAATACAGAGTGCTGTCTTTCTCAGAATACCCTGCAGATCTCAGCCTGGAGACTGGGCCCCAGATGAGAGCAGCAGGATGCAGCTGGCAATGTACTGACTCATGTATCCTCTGACAAGTAGCAGTATTAAAACAGGGCGTAAAGATGCCACAACTCTGCATGAGTGATTTGTCAGCCAAGGCAGACACAAGTGAGAGCATCAGCAAAGCCAGCAGTTCCCAACTGGAAAGGCATGATCCTAGAGCAGATGCAGGGCTATGTTGAGACTAACGCTCTATCCATACCAGTAAAATAAATGAGGGCTTTGGCTCCCCCACCAAACTGTGCCCAGGGAAGACAGTTAGCACATGCCAAGGACCATGTGGTCACTTTCACAGGAGGAACCGGGTGGTCTCAGCCCCCCCAAAGCCCCCGGACTCCTTCCCAGGCCACCATCCTGCTTCTGCTACTACCAAATAGAGTGGTAACACCTGAGGTTAACGGAGAAAGAAGCACAAACACAGATAGCAGTCTGGCTCACTGACACTGAGTGCAGAGAAACTCTCTGAAGGGAGAGTCGTTGGTGGTAAGACTGGGAAACACTGAGCAAAATCAGGAGGAGAGGAGAGTGAAGAGACCCAAATAAAACATGAGTCAAGGAGAAGGAATGTGGAGTCCAAAGGTAGCCTGAGGTCAGACTGCAAGGTGTGCTGAAAACAGAGTCACTCTGAAGTGATTTCAGGGTTCAAGAGCAAGCCTGGAGTCAGGAGGGTGTAGTGGTGACTTCAGCTGGTTTGCTGTGCCATTCTGGGCACTTTGGGGCTCCCAGCAAAACCAGTCTGAAGAAATCCACAGGGAAAAAGTATTAAACATTTCAATCTGAGACAACAAGTTAAAAAATGGAACAAACTATACTGTTTGTCAGAGTTATACCTTCATAGAAAAATAGCTGATGGTTTAAATACCAAGGGCCAGGTGACAGTGGGCACAGTTCTGTAAGTGTTTCAAACTGCATCAGGTATTTAGGTCTCCAGACTTAAGCATGATGCCCTGTAGCATCTCAGCTAGAAGCAACCCTGGCATAGAGCAGACTCTGCTGGAAGGGGAGATGGGCAACACAGAGGCTGCTGAGAAAACTGCCAGCACCTGATCCCTCCCTGCCAGACAGCAGATGCAGTGCAGAGCCCTCAGCTTGCTGTGCCACAGACACCACTGGCCGGGGAGGAGGGTGAAGAAGTTGTGGCACTGCATTTCAGCAGCTCCAAAGCTGGGTAAAATGTAGGCACCTGGGTGGCAGCCCTGGGGTGTTTCTCCCACTGATGCCGTGTTCCAGGCTCTGCCAAGGGAGATGCAAGTAGATGCACGAGTGTATGAGGGACACGCGGGGCTGCACTAGTCCATCTGAGGATCAACCAGCATGCTCAGCAGTTTGCCAGTATCACTAATTGTGGGTGAATAAATATGCAGGCCAGTCTGAAGGCTTTTTTCCCCCCACACTTTTTTCCTGGATGTGATTTTGGCAGCTAGTTCCCTGGTAATCACATCTCTTAGTCACTGTCTGCCACTATTAAACCAGTGTTCTTTCACACTGTAATTGCATCCCATCTGTAAAGTTACTCCTAAAAGCTGCCTTCGATAATTGCTTTTTCTTCTTTGTGAACATTAAAGACACAGGCACAAGTGAAACAATAGACTGTCAGGATTCCTTTCTGACTATTCCCATGGCTGCAATCCAGTTGGCCATTCACAGTATATTTACCTACCCCATTCAGCTCCAAGGTAAGCACCTACGCTCATTGCTAGAGTGGTGACAGGCTTTATTTACTTTTGCTGTAATGAAGTGAATTGTGCCACTAAAACGACCTTTGTTAACGGCAGGGGTATGCACAGGAGAAAGATTGACACTGCAGAGGTGGACTGTGGATCACAGGAATCTGCTACAGGGATCATGATACAGCAGTAAAACATAGGGGGGGAAATTAATTTTAATTGCATGCTAAAAATAGTAATGGTTTGGGCTAAACACAGCAGTATTGCCTCCACACATGGTTTGGTAAGAACCTTATGCAATGTGTCCAGCTCTGGAATTTGCATTTTAAAGCAGAGCAAAAGTTGGAAGGGTTCTGGAAAACACATCTTCCAAAAAGATACATAAAGAGTTCAATCAGTTTAGGCCCTCAAAGAAACAGAGACCAGTTTATAAGGCTTCTAAAGCAGAAAGTCATGACATGAGCCACCCCTTAACTGTATCAGAGAATGGCCCTGGAAGATCGATTGGCTGAAAGTGAAAAGTCGAGAAATGTAAACTGAATATAAGACACAAATTCCTTACAGTGAGAGACTAATTAATCACTGGAACGTACTGCCCAGAGAAGTGGTAAATTCATCATCGCTTGGAACCTTTAAATGCATATTGGATGTTTAAGTGACATGTTCTAATAGTTCAACAGCAAGTTAGCAGCCACAGTATCATTCACATGTCTAAGTGTAAAATAATTCCTGTTCCTTGCATTGCAAAACTCCTGCCTGGGACTAGGTGGCACTTGTCACAGTAGGTCGAATACACTTGGACAGTGGCCCCTTTCAGCCTCAAATCTATGAATCCCAAGTTTCATTAACCTGTGTGCATTTAAATTGTTTAGCTTGCCAAACCTCTAACTTGGCTATATTACACATCATGCACCTTTAATACGTTTCAGTTATGTTGCAAGTAAAGTTTGCAGGTAAAGAAAAACCGGGGAAAAAAATTGCATATGGGCAGGCAACAGAGTTAATTTTTAACAGCAGTTTGAGCTTTGGAATGTCTTACCTTCTTAGCACCAGCTACTCAGTCTCAGCACTTCAGTAATTAATTATAGGAAGTTCTTGCTTACTATATTTTTTGAAATTATGAATCCTTTGTTGGTGAATTTATAAATCTCACTGCTTCAGCTGATAGAATGTAAAGGTTTCTGTACTTTGTTAATCAGAAAGACCCAAAAGATTTAGAGAGACATCTTAAATTTAGCTTTCCCTGGTTGACTGAGTGCATTGCCATAAATGAATATTTTCAATCTGTGGAGCTGCAGTCCCTATTGACCACACCAGAAGAAAGTAATTTATAATGGAAGTGTTTCTGGGTAGTATTATAAGGCAAATCAGATAATATTATTATATAAATGAGATTAATAAGTTAATTCAGATCTCTGATAGCTCATGACTGAGTTTTGATATGTCAGAAATGCAGGGACTCGAACCTCAATGCGTCAATGCAATGAGCAAAGTCCAAAGGAAGTTTTTGAGAAGAGAGGGCAAAAAGCTGTGAGCTACCACAACTGTCCAAGGAAAAAAGGGAATGACAAAGCAGCTGTCTGTTAAAAGGAAACAAATCCATGAGGTACTTGTATGTGGTAGCTCTTCATGAAGGATAAAGGTGGATTGAATTCTGAGCAGTAAAAGAGTACTTGATCAGGAACCGCAGGTCATGACCAGTTTCTATTTATTTCATGTAGGCAAACACAGAAAAGCCAAATAAAAATATTCAGGTATTTCCAAGCTGTTATATTCTGACATTGGGAAAACATAATAGAAATTTAGTAATAGCAAAAATATAAACAAAAATTATGAAAGACAGGAGAGTTCTTCAAGCACTTGTTAGATGACCGGGCAGCATATGATCAATGGACAAAGATATCACTGCCTGAAAGCTTGCTTCGGTTCAGTATATACTGAATTATTGGAACTTCAGAAGTTTTATTCAAGAAATAAGACATAAAACAAACCATAGAGACTAGCAGCTGTAAAGAGCAGAAGGTGTGTAAAATGGGCAAAAGACCCTAATGGAAAAAGTCATGGTTGGTAAAACTAGTCGTCAGAAGAAATTTACATATATTGAGGTCAAAGAAAATGGATGCAGATATTCACTGACAAGGGCAAAATTCTAAACAGAAATAATAAAAACCAGCAAAAATCAAATAGATGTCTGTTTTCTGGTGGACCATGACGTGTCTGATTAACTCCCAAGTATGACTAGATAGATTTTTTTTATTCCAAGGAGGGGGAAAAGGATCCAAAATAGGGAATTAGATAATATCTACTAAGGATTCACATTTTAAAGCCATCAACCTGGATAACTTGAACCTAGAAGTCATAAAGGACTTGCCTAAAGAAATCTCACTTCTTGGTTATTTTTACCAAATCCCAGAATACAAAAGAAATCTGAAAGTACCAGATGAATGTTCACCTTGTGCAAACATTTCAGAAGGCCAAACTACCTACTAGAGTTATGTTACTGAATCAGCCTCAAACGAAAGAATAAAAAAATCACATATGGAATTTAACTGATAACAAAATTAAGGAGAACAATATAATGAATGCCAGACAACATGAAATGCACTATGGAAAATAATGTTGCTTAAACAAACTTGAGTTCATTCTCTAAGGATTTTTTTTTGGATAAATGTAACTGTGTAGTTATAATAAAATTTTATGGGGTGTTTGACTTGGTACCACACAACATTCTGATATGAAAATCAGCAGTATATAGTACTAAAAAGCTGCACACGAAATATATTGAAAATTGGCTAACTGATATAACTCAAAGTATTTGTGAATACTGTCACCAAATACAGCTGTTTCTAGGAGGGTCACAAAATGGTACCTATAAACCTCAGACTTACACCATTCTATCCTAAAGAATTTGAAAGGAAATATAAAATTAGAGCTGATATCTTTTGTGGATGGTGTAAAGACAGTTGGGATGGCAGAAAAAAGTGGGGAGAGGGCAAGCAGAGTGACCTGAACTGCCAGGTAATCTGGGTCTACTAAAAAAAAGGGCTTTCCATAAGTTCATATGTCTAAAGAGAACAGAATGGGCTGTTCCTATAAAACAGGAATGGTCTTCTGGAAAACAGCAGTTCTGAGATGGATTTTAAAGCTGGAATGGGCCAGACTGAGGTCCCAGCATCAAGCAAAAAATGCTGCTGGAGCCCTGAAAAACTTGTTAAGGTGATGTTATCTAAGGTTAAATTCCTCCTCTAACTTTGGTTGAGCCAAAGTTACACTGAATAAAATTCTGACATATTAAAAGACCATTTTCCCCACTCCTCCCTCACCAAACAAGTACAGGCAGAGACTAAAAAACTCTACTGCATATACCATCAACACACTATTAACCATGACTAAAATTTTGGGAATTTGATGATCATATACTACAACCTTATGAAAATAAAGTGATAGATTTCACATGTGACCTTTCACTTATCAGAATACACATGGAAAATTATTGTCAATAGCCAAAACAAGACAAATTTTCAGTTATATATTTGGTTAATTTTTGATAAATCTAACAACAGAGGAAACAACAAATGAAGAAGTTGAACCACTTGAAAGTAAAGTGTAGGCACTTTACTGTTCTATTTGTGATTCAGCCAAATGTGACTTTTGGGCTCAGAAAGGGGTTAACTGAGTTATACATAAAGAGGCCAAATTAGATGATCTCATGGTCTCTGCTGATTTTAAACACAATGAAAAAAAGACTTTGTGATTGGAATGAGATGTTCTCAGATGGGCAATCCCAAACTGAGGCATTAAAAACACATCACTGGAGAGCTTCTAATAAGCACATGAAAAGCTGCTGAATTTAAACTTTTCTAACTTCAGAATTACTGATCCAAATTTCTTAGATTTTTGTCAGGTTATATGACATTCCCTTCGAGGCAGGATTGTTTCTCGCCTATCTATAAAATATCTCATGCTGAAGCTACTTGGAATTTTCTTTTCTCACCACGGAAAATTCTGACTTTTCATCAGAAAATGAAAAATTAAAAAGGAAAAAAAATCTATTTTCAGCCAAAGTGTTATTTTTCGAGGGAAGCTTTTTCCCAGGAGTGATCATCTTTTCACCAAAATTAATTGCTTTGTCAAAAGAAAAACTTTCATCCAAAAATAATTTTTATGGAAAATTTCCAACCCACCATATCTACTATATGGATGGTGCTATAAATAAACAGATCAAAAACACATTCACTATTATCACTTACATCCCAGATAAAATAAAAGATTCCTTCACTTTACCCTGAAACTGATTAAATTGGAGGTTTGTGGGATGGCTTTATAAAAATAATCTCTGGTTTGTATTCTGTAGCTATGAAACTGGAACACCTTTTTATCTCCTCTACAGGAATGATCAAAATTTGAACTTTACCTTAATCTATAAAACAAAATAAATGTGATTTGTTTTCTACACGGGATAAAGATAAATAATCTAAGTGTGCAGACGTCGGCTGTGATACCTCACTGCTGTTGGTGGAGCAGCAGGTTTCCTGGCGAGCAGGAAGATTTGAAGTTGTATCCCACAACATGGATGAGCACGCAACTTGGGTGCTAGCCATGGGCTATCCCAGCAGGCACTGACATCAAATGCATCCCCTGGGTCGGGTTGTTGAGAAATATACTGCAGTTTGAAAGTAACTACAGTCACCTGCAGTATGGAAAGAACTGGACTAAATTCCTCCACACCAGTTTCCAACTTTGATTTCTAATTATCTTGCCTTGACTAATTTGTGTCAGAATTTGTACGATTTACTTTGTGATCACCCTACCATTTCAGTCACTGCTGAAGAAATAGTACTTTTATTTTGCAGATTATCTGGTGACAGTACAGGACATTTCCAGATCAGAGTGCTTATAATCATAATTTTACTCCTGCTAAACATTACAGGTTGCCTGATGACCTTTTCCTCCATGTAACAAAAGCTTTTTGACTGAAGAGTGGCAAGAATTTTCCAGGACAGCAGTTCCTTATCTTAAGTTCACATATTTTAGCTATGCAAGTGAAAAAGAAAAGCACACAGATCACATGTGGTGCAGTGCAGGGCACGCCACTGTGACCTGTTAGAAGTCACTTGACCATCACCCCTCTAAGCCAGTCTGGATCCCACTGGTTTTCTTCCTACAGGACAAAAGTCAATGCAGTCTAAGAGTGATCATTCCAGGCTCCAAGAAAAAACAGCAAGATAAAAGAATGAGAACCACATGTAGCACATACAGAAAGATAAAGAGCTGTTAGATCTTCTTAGATAAACCTATTGCAGTTGGCTGGCAGAAAGAAGAAATAAGGTTTTGCCACTACTTTAAGTAAAAGTAGTAATGATGCTGGTGGAAACCAAGCTCTTTTCTGAGGTACCAGAGCACAGTTTATCATTCAGTGATATGTGATGTCTGGCCATTTAAAATAAACCTCTGATTGTCCAGGAAGAAATAGGTCTGGGCGGAGGTTTTTCAGGGTCCAGTGTGGAGAGGTGGAGGACTTACCTCCAGAGGTAATTCCATCCTGCAGATGAATGTCATGGCTCCTGTGATGGATGAGGGCAGGTGAGCTCCAAGGGACTCTGGTACAACTGTGGTCTCTGAAGAGGTGGGTTTGAGCTCTGTCCTCTCCTTTCTTACTCTCCTTCTTTAGTGTTTTCTGTGCTATTTCCACATCTCTCCTATTTTCTAACTGTCTATTGCAGGGGATCCATCAGCCTGTAGATTACATTGTAGAAATGACTGACATTCCAGATCAGGTTCTTGTTGGCAGCATTGGATTTAAGCATTAGCTACCCATAGCTGCAGCAATACATGCAGCACTCCTTGAAGGCAGTACCAATTCCCCACTCACAAAACAAACCATCCCTCAATGGGAAAAGGAAAAGTTTTGGGGAGGCAGCAGGAAAAGAGGAGGGAAAAGTACAAAGAGTGAAATCTTTGTCCTTTCATAGAAGGAGACTTACTAGTGGTTTCAGTTCTTTCCTGAGCTCAGCTTTTGTCCTTTTGGGGACACAGCTGCTCCCAGATGAGTGCTGAAGGCCTCAGAAAATCTGGTCACACTACTTGTCTCAAATAATTTTCTATGTGGCAATTTATTCTTCATGAACAAGGAGATCCTGAGGACACAGATATCAGTATTCAAGAACTTCAAACAGTGTACAGGATAGTGACAAGTGACATAGGAGGGTGAACAGTGTGTGGCAATAAGTAACTGAAATGTTTATGACATGGGGTGGCAAAAACAAGAATTCACATTTGTAGCAATGTACCTGGCCAACTCCCCTCCTTCCACATGGGCTACAGGTCTGGCATACTCCCCTGAAATTCAGACTGTCATTGTAAATTCAGGGAAGAAAGCAACCCCAGTCTACAACCATGAGAGTTTCAACAGCTAGGACAGAAACCTCCAGTGGTACCACTGATGTCAGCATGAAGGCTTGGAGAGATGCTTTCAAACCAATCCACATCTGTCCTTCACAAGCAGCTTTCACCAACAGCCCAGTCTCCCTGAAACAACACTTTTCTTGGCTTCTATCAGATAATTGTTTGCCTCAAGAAACAAGGATAAAGTAAAAATTTTCTCTGCAGTTACTCACTTTACTGCCAGTTCATCCTCAGTACAAATTGCAGACTTCAAAACTCTGGATGAATTCAAAGAGACAAAGTCAAAGAAAGGGGGAAGAAAAGAAATGTTCTGGCAAACATCCAGTCACCAATGGAACTGGAGGAAACCCTATCATATGAATCATTTAAAAATACGATCAGTCTGGACACAGCACTGGAAAATGTACCGTGGGGAACAGGCTTGTACTGGCGGGGGAATGAACAGGATGAGCTAATCTTGTAGTTCTCTTCCATCTCTAGTTTCTGAGGGTCCAGTCCTCAAGGGACCTTGCAGGTTGGGCTCACACCATGTCAGATTGTTTCAAAGGGCATTGATGAGAGCCAAGGTAAAGCTAGGATCTCATCATATAGATTAGTTAGTACTTTTGAAAAGGTCTACCAGGCAATAAGACCTAGTCGAAAAGGTCAGAGTGGTTTTGAAAACACTTGATGAAGGGTATGTGAGAAGGAGGCTCAAGGCTCAAAATCTCTATCTCATACTGTGCCTGTTTGGAGCTGGGATTTTAGTTCAACTTATCATTAGAGGCAAGGCCCAGCTGTGAACCTTGGAACTGGAAACCATCTACTGTGGTATCTGTTTACATGCAGAAATTTGGTTTGGGACATTATCTAGTCAGAAAATACTGGCAACCTGCCTCATTCTATTCAAAACAAATGCCCCGGGTATAGCCAACTCCGAACATCAATAAGAAATCTTTTGAGGAGAAGATGATGGAGTAGAAAAAGACTTTGAACCTTCTTCCCCATCACCACTTCAATAAACTGAAATGTCAAGGGATTGCTGTGATCAGTATCAAAACCTTCTCTTCTCTGCTCATTTTCAACTCCCTGTGTGTAAATTCGACTGGAGAGGTGAGAACAGGATTTTATCTACAAAGGCCACAAAATGAGTTAGGAGATGTGAGCTTTGTGTCTGGTTCTAGTCATCACTCACTTTCTCTCCCAGCTCCTTAACTTCTCTTTGCAATGGCTATAAAGGAAGCAGTAGTGCCTACTTTTTGCTAAATGCTTTTGGATTCTCAGCTAGCTGGTGCTTTCCCAGCATGGAGTGCTAGCGCTGCTAGAGAGGAGGAAGGAGAGCAACTGTAGAGAGTGGTGCAAGTGGGTATTGGGACAAAACCAGCGAAGGGATATTTTAGGCTGGAAATCAGGAAAAAATTAACAATGAAGCCCATTAGACTGTGGAATATGCTCCCAGAGGGAACTGCTGGCAGCACCACCATTTGAGTCAGTTCAAATAAGACTGGACAAAGCACTAGAAAATGCACTGTAGGGAACAGCCCTGGGCTGACCTTCAGGGAGTGGAGGGAAGGAAAGGGGGGAAAGGGACTGTGTGACCTAACAGGTCTTTTCCATCCCTATTTTCTATGAATCTGTTACTGGCTAGCAAAAAAATGTGATGTAAGGGTAGCCTGCAGTGATTGGCAGACTAAATGAAGGTCAGGAGTAATTTTTTGGATGCCTTGAGCACAGTGCATGTCCCAGGCACTGACCACACTAACTCGGCATGTTTAGCCACCTGGCAGCTCCACTGTAGCCAACCCAAATAGTTCATATAAAATTGAAGTGAAACAGCAAACAACCATGTTCTCAGAAATGTCCACTTTTCCTGGGATTTCTTTTTGTCTCTTTTTCTTTTTTTCCCCCCCAGACAAACCAAAAACAAGCGACTGAGTTGAGGTGCTTGCTGAGTGAACTCAGCCTGGTCAAGGTTGATTGGCATCTGGTGGAACCATTGTTGGAAACAAATAAGCATTTACAAAAGAAAAGTCCACTTGCTGTCCTTGGATATCAGCTCAGACTACCCTTGGGGCAGCAGACAGCTCCTCAGACTTACAGAAGATGGTAAACACGGGCTAGAAATTCCCCATACACAGACACACATTCTCCTAGGCTGTCCACGTTCCCTCCCCAGTGTCTTCTTTTTATAGAGCCCTTGGAAATAAAGCCGTATGTTGCAAGCACCTGGAAAGTCCTGACTAGATCTTATTCCTCTACACTGCCAAAAACACACTGTCTCCTGTGATTACCAGTCCTCTCCTCTTCCTGGGACCAAGATTTGGTGATTCATATGTGCTAGGTTTGTGTGTTTTGCTGGTGCATTCAGACTGCCATTCCTGATCTTGCCTCAGCCTCTTCCAGGTTTGCCTGTTGGAAGAAGGTAGGATGAGTGTTGGCCTCTAGCTAATGTAAGAGAGCACTCTAACTGGCAAAGGACCTTAGTAAAGCACCAGAGGAAAGACGGAAAACAAAAACATGGGTGAGAGGACCTGGGGGAACTGGAATCAGCCAATAGAAGAAAAGGAGGCATGACTAACTGGGGTAAGCAGAGAGGAGGGAGCGGATAATTGCCAGTGGAAAGAAGATCTAGTGAACAGTGAAAAAGCCAGAGGTGTAGAGTTAACACACAAGTAGTCACACACAGTTGAAATACAGCTCTTCAGCTTGGGAGGATTTGCTTTGCCCTTGCTCTGGAAGGTTGACCAAATCTTATGCCCTTTTTTTTTTTTTTTTTTTTTTTTTTTTGAAAGTGTTTCTATGGACTCCAAGCAGTAAAGCTCACTGTACTGGAAGCACTTGGCACTCAGGATATGAGCTGAGGGACCTGCCAGCCTGTCAAAGATGCTCCATGGGGAGTCAGACCTGAGGAGGAAGCAGCAATCCTGAGCTCTTGCTGCACCGTCCAAGGACAACAAGGAATGCATTCCCTGCACCATTCCCCACCAAAAACAGACTCCACAGCTGGCTCCATATCGTCTCAGGAAGACAATGTCCCTTCCTATGGTCCTCAAACACAGACAGGGCAATGAACATTGTCCCTTTAACTATATGCCATATAGGGTGCTTCCTCTGAATTACAGCCCTTTCCCAGTTTCCTTTTCAGCTACAAGAAAACAAAAGCAGGGAACAGGGCAGCTTTACTTTCCTCCTTTTCTTACCTGGCAGAGCATCCACAAGTTTATTTTTCTTGCCTATTTGTCAGTCCAAGTACATCAAATGAAACATAGGTTTTGATCAGGATGGGTCTCTCAACATTTTGTAGATAGAAGAAGTTAAATAAAGACTGTAATTACAATGGTATAAGCAGCAAGTGATGTGGGAAGAGGAATCAGATAATGACAGACAAAGTTAATTATGTGCAACAAGACCAATAGACCAGAGGTTGTTATAGGAAAGAATGAGCCAACCTACATTGCGACCTACATGAAACAGAAAGCATACTCTGTAAATCTGTTGGAGGAGGGGAGAAAGCTGCATTGCCTTTTCATAGATGGATTCTTCAGAGAGACACATAAGGGGACAGTGTGTCTGGGTCTTGTCTACCACCTGGTTTTAACTATTTGCTTGTCAGAGAGAAGCCAAAACAACTGAAGTCCATATGAAGTCATGACCTAAAGTTCATTTAGTCATTGACTAAAATTAAAAATGCCAGGTTGCATACAGAGCCTCTCATAGAGACAGAGGATGACGAGTCACCTTTTGGTTTGGGCCTGTCTTTTATGTTTGTGCCTCTGAAGTACAAAGGGAGAATTCTACAACCACACCAATGGCTTTCAATTTTTTGTAACTTGTAGATCTTTTGCAGCAGAGGCATGGATCTCATCTAGGAAATGCATACCTGTTGGAATCTGCAAAGAGGAGGCTGAAAACCATAGTGCTTTGTGGTGGGGAAAACCAGTAGCTGTCTCCTCATGAAAGTACACTTTCAGAGTGAGCACATTCCAATACTGTAGTCAGGTTTGTTGCTATTCACACTCTTGATCTTCTTTTTGTCAGGCAATGTCAACATCTTTGGCCCATACTTCAGAAAGCACCTAACACTTACTTTCACACCAGACATGGTTGGCCATTCAAACTCGGGGCTCCAGGGAACTCATTTGGCACCAGTTTTGGTGCTGTTATTAACTTTCCATGTACTTCCAGCCAAATCACATCAACTCAATATCTCCCTCCACAGTAGCAAGGATGATTTTTCCTTTTGCTCATATCTGTGCCACCATAGCTGCCACCAGCATCTCTAGTCACCTCGCCTTCTCTTCATAAAAAACTCTCCCCTGGACCAAGGCTTCTCAAACAAGATCAGGTTTTTGTTGGCAAAGACCTCAGGTCTTTGCACGCACCTGCCATTTGCTGCTCTTGAGCACAGTTTACAAGCAAGAATCAAATGAAGTTTCTGTCAGGCCAACAGCAGAATGTGAGAGTAGACATGAATCCCTGCCTGCCCTAGATGTAAGGAGCATTTCAGTTTTAAATTTATTGAATATCAAAGAGGGAGAGGAAGAGGACACTGAGCTGTTTCCCATGGTGTTCCCTTTTTACCTGAAGACAAGGCTCATAGATATTTTGATATCAAAACTCCCCTTTTTCCTTTTCAATCTACAAAATGTAAAGTCTCGCTCATCAGTGAGCTATGCTGGAGCAGACTGTTTTGCTTTTGGTAACGAATTGCATACCATCTTTAGATAGAGATCTCTTGGACTCATTTTTGGCATCTCTGAGGAAATATGCTCTCCACCTGCTCTCTGTCCTGTGCAAACACCATTCCCACAGCATGTTTCGCTGCTGCAGACAGATCCTGCCACCTAGTGCATCCAGATGTGTACTAGCCCCAAGGCACACCTGAAACAGTTGACTGGACCCCTGCTCCTCGCCTGGGATGACCTGATTTCTTCATAACACCCTTTCCTTTGGTCACTGAAGGAAAAGCACAGCCACCAGCAGCAGTTTTCCTGAGAGATAGTCCTGGGCAAATATTCTCTCAGGACCTGAATCATTTCTCAAAAAAGACATTTTGATTTTCATTTCCATTTAGAAAATGGCATCTCTTGTTTTGGTTTTCTTTTTTTTTTTTTTTTTTGTTTTTTGTTTTTTTTTTTTTTTTTTTTTTTTTTTTTTTTTTTTTTTTTGGGGGGTGGGCGGGGTTTAGTAATAGGAAGGAGTAATAAGAGAGATCTCATCACAGACTACAGCTTCCTCGCAAGGGAAAGCAGAGGGGCAGGCACTGATCTCTTTTGCCTGGTGACCAGTGACAGGACCTGAGAGAATCTCTCGAACCTCTGTCAGGGGAGATTTAGGTTGGATTTCAGGTAAAGGTTCTTCACCCAGCAAGTGATCAGGAACTGGAACAGTCTCCTCAGGGAAGTGGTCACAGGCACAAGCCTGACAGAGTTCAACAGCGCTCACAGACACAGGGTGGAATTCTTGGGTTGTCCTGCATAGAGCCACAAGTTGGACTTGATAATCCTTGTGGGTCCCTTCCAGCTCAGGGTATTCTATAATTCTATGATAACAAACTGGGTAAGCAGACACATGGGCAACCTATTTTTTTCTCCTATACTTCTTAGGTTATATCCCTGTTCTCTGGATTGCTCAATCCAGGATCCAACAATGAACAGTATTGTCCAGTTTTATGGTCACTTCTTACCCCCTTATTCTGTGGGGTTTTCTCTGTGTCATGAAATGAATGACCTTTCAGAAAGTCCTCAGCTTTGCTTTCAATCATAGGTCAAGCAGTGTGGCTAGTAAAAATGAGAGAGTACACAGCCAAAGATTGGATTAGAGTTTGTCAGGGAAACAAATTGGGATTGAAGTGTCCATTTGTGGCCTGATTCCCCTCCATAACACAGAGCTACTCCGTCTGTGCATGTATGTGTGTGTGTGTGCGTGCGTGTGTGTGTGTGTGTGTGTGTTACACTGTCTTCCTCTGAAAAATCAAGTTTGGGCCAGTGTCAGAAAGGGAATACCAAACTGGACACAAATGATATGATATTTGACAAATTCTGATTATCAAAGTGAAATTTTCCTTTCTTTTTACAAGAACAGCTTATAAATCTTCAGTCCAGGTCTGGAAGTCTTAATGCTTCCACACTTTCCTCCTCACAGAGCCAATGATGCTGTTTTCTGACAGGACAACCATCATCTTTTTGCACTCTACACTGAACAAATAATTCACTTCTTTCCTCATCTCTCATCTCTGAGAGGAAGGTATTTGTTTTCCTCCACAGTAGCAATATAATGTATTGCTTCAATCCTTCATTAGCTGCCTAATCCAATTCATGTCAGCATTTCTTCTTTTCTTCTGCTCTGTGTTTCTAACCCTGCATCTAGGAAAAAGCTGTCTTTGCCATCCATTTTTCTAACAATTGACCAGCCTTGTCAAAATTTGTACTTTTCTTCTGCTCCATTTCTTTTTCTCCCATGCTTCTCATGGTAAATAGATTCAAAGCAGTAAAGTGCTGTAGATTTTTCACACCATTCATTAAAATTACTTACCAAGAGCCTTGATAGACTTTCCACCACTTGTGTGGCTTTTATATAAGATCAGAGCCAAATCACAGCATTAGATGAGCAGGGTTGAGCCCAGAGCACTGGGAAGGGGACCCACAAGCTGCCTTCTCATGCAGTGCCAGAAAATTGAGGCGCAAACCCTCTGAGCCACAGCACAGCTCAGCTGGATGCCGGGTAATGCCCTGATCCTGCCCCAAGGAGAGGATTGGGAATGGTGATGGGGCACAGTTGGACTGGGAAGGAGCTTATGACCCATCCTGACACTCCTGGCAGCAAAGAAAATCTCTCTCCAGGTGTCCCCTCAAGACCCTTGCCTACCTATAGCCCCCTTCCCATCCGTTTGTTTTAGTCTCCTGAGGTGCAGCAGGAGAAATAGGGACTGCACAAACAGGGGCATGTTTCTCACCTCAGAGGGTTGGCTGGGGCTCAGGCTGTGGTGCTCACACTCACCCAAAGTGGGGGAGCTGTAAATCCAGAGGGGAAGAACTCAGATGGAGTGAAAGGGGAGCAGAGGGATCCCTGCCTCAAATGGCAGTCCCCTGAAACTACCCATGTCTCTCAAATCCCTCCTGTCCTTCACTGAGACTTCTCTCAAAAGTTTCATCACTTCCATTCCCTCTCTGGAATCCATGACTTTTTTTCTCTATCTTTAACCTGTAAAGCTTCAACTTTAAACCACCTGGCCCTGGGACCACCTCCTGAATCACACACCTGCCAAAAATAACCTTAATCACCTCCATATCTTCTCTGCAGTTTTCTGTTATTTTTCCTAAGCCTGTTTCACACTTGTGGTCTCCCAAAGTTCGCTGACCTCACACCTGCCTACTGGAGTTCTCCTGACCAATCCCAGCATTCTCATCCCCATCTCCTGAAATCCCCTGGCCCCTTCCAGCCCTTCTTCTCATACAACCCGTCCTGCTGCTGCCCTGAAGAGAAATTTTGCCTACGCTGCCAAAAAGCCTTCAGCCATCTCTGATCACAATGGAAAACTTTCTTCAAGTACTCTCTCTCCCAGCTGCAGGAAGTCCTGGGGGAGCTATTGAGTGACCTCCATAATGAAATAGGTCAGATTAGATAACCACAATAAGCTTTCCTGGCCCTAAAGGCCTTCTGCAAAACAAATTGCATGATCTAGCACATAAGAACACGGATTAATAGGACATTCAGGGAGGTCAAAGCCCATGTTCCTAAAGCCTTTGAAACTCCAGATGCCAAGAACAGTCTAAACTTATAGATCTAAAGAGGGAGGAAAACAAGTGTAAGTGCAAAGGAACGATCTATGTAGCCCTGATAATACCAGCACTAAACCCATATAATTTGTTTTGTATTATTAGACAAGTTACACAGACATCCCGTATTCCCCAGTTTGAACTAGCAAAATGCCAATGGACAAGGAAAAAAACCACAAAAGTTTATTTTTGTAGGAATAATGTGATGACACATTTTCAGCAATATATACTATATTGTCAAGCCCTCATTAGACAAGCCAAATATTTTTGTGTAATTTCTGCAATAAAATATGAAAGCAGCAACATTCAGACAGAGAGGCTGTCTTTTGTTAGAGTGGGTCTCCAAGAATAACAGCTTGTGAATTACCAACACCATTGTTTGAAGGAAGAAAGTTGCTTGATATTAACAAATTCATTAAACCAAAACTGACATGCCTGTTAAAGCAGCCATTAGCCTCAATCTTTACGGACTTGTGCCCCAAACATGCCAAATAACACCAGTCATGGGTACTGTGTCAAGTGCTCTGACAGAGTAACCTACAGCCACTGGGGCACAAATATGTTTTCCAGCAGATCTTAACAATGATTTATGACTCACATTTCTTCCATGTACTATGGCACTTGTACAACTCATTTGTCCTACATGCTTGCAAGGGTCATTTCACCCATCCATAGCACTGGTGAAATGCAAACCTCTCTACAGAACAAAGCAAGTGATGGCTGGAGCTGTTACAGTAGCAGCACACAGGTGTCTAGAAAGGGATAAGGAAGATTTTCATCTGTTGAGAGTCTTCAAGCCTCTCCATAATTCATTCCCTGATCTCCCATCCCAAACTATCACCCGGTGGACACCTGACCTGCAGAGCATGTCAATGTTGCATTTTTCAGATAGGGAATGTGCACAGAGACAGGGCATGAGCCCAGACCTAAGCACAGTCCAGGGCCTCAGTACATGGCAAACCTTTTTTCTTTCTCCAGTAGAAACTGCCAAGAGGATTTAAGAAGATGGATAGCAATTTGCCCAGGAGAAATTTGGCGAGGACACCAGTGTGAACGTTCCAACCCCTCTGATAAACTTCATATGATATTACAGCTTGAGGTATGCAGTATCAGTGTCTGACTACACAAGCACAAAGTTTATTTATTTGCTGCTTGATCTGGGTTTTTTTTCAGTCTGAAGGGCAGTTTCTCCTTCTCTCCATCTCATATCTTTGAGAGATCTGATCCCAGATGACATGAGGAAAAAATTGTTTTCAATTGTGACAGAATTATCAAGGCAAATTACAGCAAAACATGTGGGAATATGCCTAAGCACCCACATTGCTGAACATTCATTTTCTGTGTCATCTACTCCTTTTTCAATGGAAATGGTTTGGTCTTCCACCTCAGTTGAAACTCCCATTGGCACACCATGATTCAAAAATCTTGTTTATGCTGTGTAGGGCTATCACGTTAAACAGTCAGATTTGGATTTGGAAGGTCACGGAATTAAGTGAACATCAAAATATGTGACAATTCTGTTGGAAATGCTCTTTCCATTCCTTAAAAAACTGTAAGAACATTAACAGATACAGAGCTATCAAAAGACTGGGTTTTACAGATGTGTCTAATGGAAGCAAACCTCTGGAGGCTCAGGTTTAGTCCACTACACCAAGAAATCTTTCTTGAAACTCAGATAAATCAGTTTTAGACAAGGATTGTGCTAATTTTCACCTTGTTACCTGTCCACACGTTTCATTTATCTCCAAAATAACAATTCATTTTCAAAAGAGATACCATGAGTATTGTAGAGATGTGTAAGTCCCATCACGGTTAACTGACATCCTACAACACCATTTATGGAGCACTGTCATCTGGAAAACGTTTCTTCCCTGCAGTGGTTTTCGGCTTATATAGGAGAAAAATGTCAAGTTTGAAGTGACAGGGACTTCTAAGTAAGACAGAAACTCAAGGTTACTTTAATCCCTCAGCCCTGGGAAACTCATCTGCCAAGTATCTGTCCTACCCAACAAAGCAAGCCAAAGAAGCCCTACTTCTACATGTCACTGTCTTTTACCAGTCAAACAGAGCTCAGCTTTAGCTGGATTAAAGCAAAACTGTACAAACCACCAGAGACACATTATCAAACAAACCCTTAGACAGCATGGAGACTACCATGGCAGGATCAGATAGGAAAGACAGATCAGTGTATTATGATTTTGTGTTATCAAAGAGTAGTATGAAGTAGCAGCAAATCATCTGTGTTATTCCTCTGCCCTCCTCAGGCAATGCATGTCCCAATGAATCTAAATCCACTTCTGCAGCTTGTTCAAGCAACCCATGGAAAACCTGCTTCCTTCTTGCTCTGTCACCAGTGACAAAACCTTCCACCAAAGCACCCATGAGCAGCCTGTGGTGACTGCAGTAGACAAGTAATAGGACCAAGATTCAAATATCTGTTATGTTAAGCCTGTCCTGTATCAATACTGATCAATAACCTACGTGATGTGCCTGTCATCTGTATACAGGTCCTAGTGTCCACAAAACCTGGTACTGTATTGATAACTTCTTCTGCCATTGTCAAAAGAATGACATGAGACCAAAGAACAAACCATAGTAGCCACTCTTTAAAACCCATTCTATTTTGTCACAAAATCCTCTGTTATATTTGAGAATGGAAGGAAGAATAGATAATAAGCCACAGTCCCTTTTTCTATAAAATATTATACTGGCAAGCACAAGAAAATATTGGCATGGAAGGCTGCTCATGCAAGCACTACCTCTCTATTGCACTTGTTGTCTGTGTTCATTAAAACTTGAGGCACCCAGAACGCTTGCCCTAGCACATTACCATCATAAACTCCTGCAAAACAACAGTTTATAGTCAAAACAGAGTAAAAATGAGCAAATTATGTGAATTTACTATTTGAGAGGTCTGAAGCTCATGCTCTAGAACTTCTCAAGGGCATATGGATTGTAGCATGGAGCTGAAGCAGCCTTAGAAAATTCTATCATTTGGAAATGCAGGTAGAGTTCCTGGTTTGTCTCCCAGTTTGCCTCCCAGTTTGCTGAATCCCTCCATGTACTCACTGTCTCTCTGCTTTCAATCCCACATGCAATGGCCGAGTTCTGGCACCCTGTCCAAGTCTCCCCATCCTGGGAACACCGACCCCTTTGGTTCTGGAATCAAAATGACCACACGGCACTTATAACATTTCCAGACAGACATAAATACACAGATTAGTCTTTTCTGCATTTTTCCTCATAAAAACAACAGCAGCTTCGAAGCGCATTGGCACAAGCACTGAGATTAAGTATTGCAACCTGCTATTGTTGGCAGGGTTGCTCTGGCTTCTTCTGCTTTCCCCACCTCCTTGTAATCCTCTCTTGTCTTGGAGAGTAGTTAAATGCTATGTCCATTCATGTCACCACGGAGTAGTCTTGGCAGATGCAAGCCCCAAGGCTGGGATGTTTTTACGAGAACCGTTTTCATATTTCACTGTTTGCCTGGCTGATTCTTTATCTGTTCTAGCAGTTATACAACTAAACATACTGAACTTTCTGTCAGATGATTACATATTCCATGCTGAATTGCAGGATATGGAAATACTGCCAAACTCAGTCCTGAACTAACTCTATCAACTTCAGTGCACAGCTAAGAATGAATTCAGACCTTAAACTCCTTCACACTGGTCTTTGAGAATAAATTGAAGCAAATCATCAGTCACATGTCTTTCAGTTCGTGCATCTATGCTTTTCTAGACCCAAAGGTTCCTGTGGATGCCCTTTAGGGGTGAGTGACAGGCTTGAGTGTAACACCCCTCTGCTCCGAGGTACATACTGAGGATGTTAGAATCCCACAATTTAAAGCTGAAAGCATGTGAGTATAGAAGCTCATAATGAAGAAGGAAAGACGGCAGCAGATGGAACACTTTCCTTCACTCCTTGCTGTCGATTCGGCCCAGATGGGAGGGAGGTGGAGGAGAGGGAGGCAGGAGCAGAGACGAACTTATTCCCCTTCTCCATCTGACAGCACCAGCTCCCAGCTGCACAGATCCCAGCAGCAGCTGCCTGCACACAGTTATTTGCTTTTTGTAGAAGAATTCAGGGGGTTTTCATGTAGCTTTTAAACATCCCGGAGCCCAAGGAAAACATGAGGTGTGTTTTTTCTCTGAAGAAGTTTTCATTCCTTTTCAAACTCATGATTCCCGAGGGAATCACTTCAGGAGGAAAATGCTGATCTGACCTATTGCTATATGGTTCAGCTATTGCTACTGTATCAAACCATTAATACATCTTGAGGGGTTGGTGTGCACATGATCAGAAGTGAAGAAGAAGACAAATGACTGTAGTAAGAGTTCAGGAAGGGATTTTTTCCACAGGAGAATCCTGAGAGAACAGACACATGGAAAGAAGGAAAAGCAAATGCACTGTTCATATGTTTCAAAAATAGCTATCCAGTGTTCTGTACCTTAGATTTCAAAGTTTTCTGAAAGAGTCTCTGAGTTCTCCTATTAGTATTGCCACCTGGACACCTCCCAGGCATTTTAGACAGATTTATCATGCACTTACCTGATGTTTTCAGTGCTGTTGCTCTGATTCTTTTGACTCACCTCCAACTCAGCCTACTCTGTGATTTGTGGTCACAGCTGCCCACATGCAACCAGCATTCTTTTGTATCAAACATGAAGAAGGTTTGTTTATTTATATGTTTGTTTGTTTATTTATTTCTGTTTTCAAAAGAGTGGCAAGTCCATCTCCTACTGGTGTCAAAACAACATAATAGAGGCCAAGACAAAGGCAAACTGTCATAAAAAGGTGGGAAGGGAGGTTTTCAGCAGGAAAGAACTTCAAAAGTATCACAGAAAGTGGCTGAATAATTGCTTCCAGCATCCCTGGGTGACTCACACATGAATTGTGTAAAAAAAAAAAAAAAAGTCATGTCCTGCTAATATTAGCATTTCAGTTCCTCAGTCCCCAAACATGGGACAACAGAGTGATTCCTCCCCTCAAATAAGTTTTAACTGCATGACTTCTGTGCAGCCCCTTTCTATCCCAGCTTCTCTGGACCCTAACAACAATTACTGCTCACAGCAGATTTAATGAGGACTGCATGTTTCTGGCTATTTGGTTGGCTGTAGCTATAATTAGACAGCTGACAAAGACTGGCTTGTTGTGTGCTCTTTTTTCTGTGATTAACTATCATATTTGGTCTATGTGCGAGACAAAAGATTTTTCTCTTCTTTGTCACTCCCCAAACTCCTCAAGGGAGTTGATAAGTGTATTGGCTGCTTTCTGCCACTTACCTCACTACTAGCAATAAGACATTGTCATGATTACTAAGCTGATAAGTGTGTTGAAGTGACATGTTGAGGAATTCTGTCAGCCTCCTACCTACGCCATCATTTTTCCATCTTTTTGCAGAAGTGTTGCCTTTTGGGGAGGATAAAAACCTGATAAACAAATATTTTAATTTTTAAATGCTATGCTACTTGTTTCATGAAATTAGTTGCATCCCCCAACACACCATGATGTCCTTACACAGCACAGGGAATCAGAGTAAGGTGGGAATTCAGCACGCAGAAGTGGGCTCAGGCCCATATGAGAAAGGGTGGACATGAGGCTGGCCTGACATACCACTTTCTAAGAGTATTTTTCCTCTGAAATATTTCCTGGTTTTACTCAAATCTTTGCATTTTTCATGCCCACAACCCAACCTTTACATGAAATTAGAGCCTTTTAAGGAATAAGTTGATGAAAATGTTTTTAAACAGAATGTGCTAGTAGAGCATTTGTTAGTTTATTAAAATAAACACATTATCTTTATTAATCACTCACAGTAAAAACTTAGACTCAAGGTCAAGCCAGAACAGATATTTTGAGTGAGAAGACAGCATTTCCAAGACAGTTACTTTTCTAACCATAGTTCAGGACCATACCAGCAACAACAAAACTATCTGTAAAAGCACACAAAGTAATTCTTCATCTCCAGTTCACTGAGATGAGCTAGCAGAGTATTATTACCAAGACAAATGGATTTTATAAAAGTCTTAAAAAATAAAGACCGATTAAAAGAAAAATCAGGAAAAGACTTTTGATCCCTAGTCTGTGAAATCTCACAGTGAAGGCAATGAAAATTATACTCATGTTAGGATAAGGTTTCTACTCTACCAAAAAAGGCCATAAATATAGAGAAAGGTCAGGTGGCAGATGCTGGCAGTCCTCACAACCTGAATTTGCTGTGGGTCATGCCACATCTCTCCAACCAGAACCTGACCAGAAAAAGATGCAAGGACTTTTTGTCCCAAGAGAAGCGCAAATCTCATATAAGTTTCCCACTCAAACAGATAGAATGGAAAGGTAACCTCTCTGTATGCACTAGACAAAAAATGGTGCTGTTAACACCAGGCTTGACTTCATGGCATCAGAGGCAATGGAGGAATGGAAGTGAAGCCTACGGTGCTGCAAAAAAACCTCCGTCTTACTTACCTTGTGACCAACCTAACTCCAGTTGCTACACATTTTCTATCAGGTTGCTTCTGGCAAGCAAGCAACAGAGAGTAACTTACTCATTTTAGCAGCTACCACCAGTTTCCACCTTTCTTCTTCTGTCAAGAATGCCCTGGATATTGCTTAGATAGCACAGGAACAGCTTTCCCACTGTCTCTCCTGCTTCCTTCCACTGTTCCATAACTCAGCACAGCGCCTTGTAACACTCAGAAATGGTACCCCTGGGTATAATTCGTAGCACCTTCCCAGTCCCCCCACCAGCTGCCCCCATGTGGCTTTTGGGCAGCCCTCCTCAAAAGCCAAGCGGGTCGGTAAAAAATAGTTCTCCCTGTCTGCCCCACTTCTGATTCATGGTCCACTTAGGTAACGTCTCTTTCAGCTACATGGAATGGCTGGGGCCTCCTGGACCCCAGGGACATTACATCCTCATAAATAAGGAGATTTATTTACAGATATAAATCAAGACACAACGTTTAGAACATGCTACAGGGAAACAGTAAAATGCAAGGAGAAGGAAAAAAGAATAATCAAAAGTCGAGGATTCTGGCCAAATTCTTCTTAAAATAGCTCTTCGAAGACATAGTGAACATTGTATCAAACTCACACAGGGTCTTTGCTTCTTCATGACTCATTTCACAAGCTGGAGAGTAACAATTTCCTCCCTAGGCACCAACTAGCATGGCTAAGACCAGGGAGATAGAGCTCAACCTGTAGTGATTCACCAGGTCCCTCTTTAGGGGAAACAATGCATTTCATCAGACGCTACTGTACATCAAAGTGTCAGCATCCAGAAAATCATCCTCTTTCACACTCACACACCCTGCACACCCACACACATACACACACTCAGCCTGGCGGTCAGATCATCACCTGCTAGTGTTAACACGCACATAAGCAATTACAGAGCAGACATCTGTTCAGGATGTTGCTCATTGGATCAGCATCTTCTCGCTGAGATGTCTGCAAGCCTTTGAAGCATTTATTTTCTAACTCTGTGCTGTCTAATAGTGAAAGATAGCTTGTCTGTAAACGTTCCTCATGCTGGCGCAGCATTCATTGGCATGACTTATTCTGGTTCAGAGCTAAAGTAATGATGTTAATGGGAGAAAGTCAGCCTTATGCAGGCAGACAAGACGAAGCCCACTTCTTTCAATTATCACCAAGTGGGAATTAGAGAGTCCTGCGTGGGAGAAGGTTTTGCAGATTTTCCTATAAACAATAAATAAACAGTGTCTGTACCATGTTCTGTTTGACAAGATAGGAACTATCTCAGAGAAATCAAATAATGATTTGGGAATTAAAACCAAAACACAAGTCAGTTACAGGGTCTCATCTCAATTATACTGAAGTTTTATAATGTTCCTCAGAATGAATGCCAAAGCAAAGTTTGAGTTTTCACTGTGATTTCTGAATATAGGCTGATGCAACTCCCTCTAGGGCATTGCTAATATCTTGAGATTGGCCTTGAAGGTAATTAAAAATTAAACTGGACAGTACTTGCCAAGAGGTGGGAAATGCCCTCGCCAAGTCCCTGGTCCTCTGTCCTGGCATGCTGGTAGCACAGGAACACAGCCCTGACCAGGACACTGCAGAGGTCATCGTGCCCAAACTTTTGTGGCTGCACACTGTCACATTCACAAATGCCAACTCTTCCTGGTCCCATCAGTTATACCAAAAAGTAACAAAGAACAAAAAAAAAAAAAAAAAACCCAAAGTAAAAATACATTTGAAATACGTGTCAGACAATACTCTGGACTTCACCATGCTTGATCTCTGGTGCCATGAATAACCCACAGGGATCCCAGCATCACATTCAGCCTAATGGCCCCTTCCCTTGTGGGCTAAGAGCCAGCCAGAGCAGTGTGATTTTCAGGACACACTATGCCACGTGTCAAACCTGGGCCCTTTCTGTGTGCCACCCCCACTGTGTTGTCAGGTGCCTTTGGGGATGTTTCTTTGACTGCACAGAAGATGTTGCAAAAAAAGGGGAGACAGACTGGAGGGGGAAAAAAGGGAGAGAGAGAAGGGACACACATATCTAATACACACACAACAAATTCTGTATCTGCATGGTTGGCTAATGCTGCCCATGCTGGGACCTGGAGCACCCACACTGGAGTTGGACACAGCAGTGGCTGCACCTCCCTGCAGCACAGCCCCGGATGCCACAGCCACAGCACCTCAGTGCCAGGTGGGAGAGCAGCGCCCATGACACCCATGAGGGGACCCACGCATCCCCAGGCCAGGAGTGATGGGCTGATCCCCCCAAGTTCTTGGAGACATTGAGCCCATGACAGATGGTGCCATCAGCACGTGTGTTTGCTCCAGGCTGAGATGGAGCAAAGTCTGGAGCCAGTGCCAGGGCAGTGGAACTGGTCACTGCAGAGCACCCAGGCCCTCACTCACATTTAGTGTCTATGCCATATTCTTATCCTGAGCAAGTATTTCGTGCCTCCTGACCACAGCCGTTGTGCTGCAGTGGCTGAGGTTTGCACCTCGCTGGGCTGCCGTGGAGTCGGGGGCAGGGCGGGAATAGGGAGGGATGGCCGACACTTCATTCAGTGATTGCAGTCCTCCTCCAAGGCTCAGACTTTGAAAAAAGACATTGGCAGGCCTGCTTAGAGAAATGATTTCATCCATGTATGCATTAAGCCAAAGAACACAGTACTTGTCCCTTTGGTGTTTATTTTAAAATAATTATTACATGTTCCCTTTTCCTTCAGGAACATTAAACACAATGCTGCACATGATTTTGTTCAGGAGGGCTGCAGATGGCTGCAATGAGGGAAAGTCAGTGGCAAGTACTGACATATGCACTATGGCAAGTACTCAAAAATGAACTTCTCATTCCCTTCAGCCTGAGGAATGCTGAATTCCAATGCCATTTGGGGGGATATGAAGATCAATAATAGCTAGCTTACTATTTGGTTGTTGATTTTTCTAGTGCTGGGCCACCAGGCCTGTTGTATTTGTACTCTTTAAATTGAGAGCAGACCTTTGCAACCAAGTGTCAGTGTTTGGTAGCAAGAGAGGCTTTCCTTGAGCAGCTGTCCTCTGAAAAACATGCCGTGGTTTGAAAATGTGGTTGCAAAATGTGGACAATGTGCACAGGAGTTAGTGTTTGCAAGAAGATGTGTTGCTTCATCTCCGTTATGATCATTAACCACAGCTGTGGCTTTGCAAGTGAGGAATTCTCCTCTCATTCTTAGAGCTCAGATTTGGATTTCACAAGTAGAGACACAGGTAGTACAACTCATTTCCCAGCCACAACACATGCATATACAGAGATTAGAAAAAGACTTCCCTTTATCTTAATGGACCTAGCACACAGACTGCAGAAGAAATTCAAAACAAGGCTTTAATGTCAGATGTTTCGTATAGACCATATTTCTCACAGTGAAAAGGGAATAAATAAATAAATTTTTTTTTTTTTTTAAAAAGACAATACACTGTCCAGGAAAACAAAGCAAGCCAGCCAGCATTATGACCATTTGAGTAGGAGACGGCTCCAGAGTCGTTCCAGTACTGGCAGTACAGCTAAGCCAGAGTTCTCCTATAAGCCAGATGACACGCTTGGAAAAATATATTCCAGAGCTTGTTATCCATCCCCTGCACCTGCCAAATTTGCCCATATGGGACCACAGGTGTTGGCTCAACACAAGGAGGAAATAGATGGAAAAAGGCAGTGAGATGTAGAATATCAAGACCTCAAGCAGTGAGTATCACCAAGCCAGTGCTGAAGTTGCTACAAGTGCCAATTTCTGATGAAAGGATTGTGATCTTCAAAAAGTCCAGTCCAACTTAGAGCCTGCTTTTAGATACATGCATGGGCAGATATTTAAAAGCCTGCCATAGAGCATGCAAATCCAGCCTGGGATGCTCCTTTTTAGCAAATGTATGAACACAACAGTTGTCAAATACTTGTGGACACAGTGTGCTGGAAAGCACAGCTTTTATCTTCAATGGCACAGGGCCCTTTAAGGGCAGTTTACTGTGAAAAAGCAATTCCCCAAGCACTGTTAAGATAAGTCTACTTACAGTGGTGCAAACAGATCAACACACTCTACTCCAAATTCCCAAGCTGCTGATGTCTGGAAATTGTATCTCTGTGTCAGGGTAGAAGGGTGCCCAAGCTAACTACCACTCTGAAAAGCAGGATATATTATCCAGAGAGCACTGCAGTATTAACAAGGCTGTGTGGCTTCTGGAGCTGAGACCAAAGAGGCTGAGGGCTCTCTGAATCCCACAGATGTAACCAGGGAGGAATTTGCTTAGCACCTGCACAGGTCTGATCTGTCTTCCAGGCGAATGACCTAAGAAAGAGTTGTCCTTGACTAAGTGCAACATACCTGGATTTCAGTTCCACAGCCTGGCCCCAGGCTGCTGGCTGCAGATGAGTCAAACCCTGAGCAGTTCACGGTTCAGCACATTTGTCATTGGGAATCAAGCATGGGAATTTTAGTATCAAAAGTACAAAAGCCCAGCACTTGAACAGGAACAGCGTCTCTTACATTGCCAGCTTGAGCCATCCAAAAGTTGCAGACAGGTTCCCATACTCATGAACTTTAAATAAAAATCACGCTGCAAGATATGATTTTAATAACACATTTGGGGTTGGTTACATTTGCTCTCTAGGGCTTTTTTTTTACCGCTGGGGTCTACTTCCAAACACTTTCACAACAGGAAGGCTCAGAATATGTTATTTTATGCTATTTTTCAAATGAAAGCTGAGGTTCTTATGCATTCATCTTAACTCCAGGAGCTATGTTTTTTAAGGCACACACCAAATGTCAAGGGACTCACAATAAAATCACAAGAATTGGCAAGATTGCCTTCACTGGCTTTGGGGAATGAGCAGGTTGTTGTTGGAGCCACACATTAGAGGGAGACACGCTCGCATGTTCTTAACCAGTGAATTATGCACTGAGGTATAATGGCAATCCGCCCAGCTCTGACATAGAGCAACAAGAACAGGATGCACAAAATTCTCAGGCCTCTTAAGCTAATGGAGAAGCTTTGTTAGTTTCACTAACAAGGGAACCAATGACATAACCTGCCATAAACATGTTGGGACCGTTATATACACAGACATGAGATGTATTTAAACTATTAAAACACATTTAATAACCAAAAAGACAGCTGCGTAATCTGCACATTACACTCACAAAAAGGAAGTAAAAGTAAAATGAACTGGAACATTTGTGTCTGGAGAGAAAATGAGTGAGAGAAGCCTGAAGACCTCTCAGAAGCATGTAGGGCCCACTTCAGCAGGAACGCACTCTTATCCTCCATTCTCTCTTGCTCTGTAGAAACCATACTTTTACAGTTTTGCTTGTTTGTTTTAGCAGAATTGCCCACACACTAACAATGGGACAGTTTTCAAGCACAGGGAGGAAGCTGGGAGCAGGACTTTATCTTCTCCGTTGACCTGGGAAAACAAACGTGTACATATCTGTGTGGCCAAACAAGCTCAGTAATATCACCCAGGATCAAGACAAAGTCCAAGCAAGCCAGTGTACTAGTCCTTAATTTTCTTGCATTGAAGTGCAAGCACTGCAGCACAACATGGCAGAAAAAAAGGGCCCTGTTCTCTTCATCTATCTCTGCTGCCTTTTGCCTTAAAGGCACAGTAGATTTACATGCAACAGGAACACTGACTCAAAAGTATTTAACTAGGACTATGCTCACAACACATTTGGGGTATGGAGGTTTTTATAAATCATATCACTTATGTTTTGCCATGTGTATGGAGGACATGTTTAGCTGCATAATAACTCATGGAGGTTTTGTCAGCATCAATTTACATTTGTCACGTGCTCTGCAGTCTTCAAACAAAAGCCATAAATAATGGCATTGCACGAGTATTTCATTTTTTCAAAGGTTATGATATATATACCATGGAATGGGAAGAAGAGGCAGTGGAGTGATGCACTTCTCTCCCAGTGTGCAAGCACTGATCTCTAGAGAGGAACCAATGTACAAAACTCAGCAACATCTATCCCTAATACCAAAATAGAGATCAAGAAACCCCTCCAAGGTGCCTAAATGTCTGTATCTAATTTATGGGTAATTTACAATGAAAGTAGATGATGTAAAAATGTATACAAATTTGTAGCCTTGCACATCAGGGCAGATAGATAGTTTAACTACAAAATAATGAACATGAAGTGTCTCTTGTAAGCTGCCAGGTAGACATTTTCATTGCCCAGACTTCATTAAACTCAAACCAGAGAGAGCTTGAAGTCTTCCAAACACTCTTTAACTCTATCAAGTGTGTCGGGGCTCTGCAGCCGATGACAAAATATTTCATCAGAGTTGCCAAAAAATTGTTTAATTTTAAGTGATGCCTGTATTGCATTACTTTTACAAGTTAAGCCAGCATGTAGGGCATGATCAACTCCATAGAAGAATAAGCTCACTGCCAGTGTTTTGTTTGCATCTGCAAAACCAATTTCATAACAGCCATTCCTTAAACAAGGAGAAAGACAACAAAAACAACAATAAAAGCCTTGTTGTGTCCTTCTCTCCTCTGGTCCTCAAATCAGCATTGCTTTTCCCAGCTTTGCCAATCAGACTCAAACAAATGAAGAGTTACAGGGAATGTCTGTGCTGCCAAGAGCTATTTCCAGTGGACTTTGATCAAATGATGCTGTAATCCCTAATGGGAAGCATACCTCATTTATAAGGTATTCTTTGGTGTCATTCCCAAGGATCAGGCACATGAGTTGTTGAGCAGCAAAGCTCTTTCTCTACAGAAAGGGCAACACTGCCATGTCCAAGGCAGGTGTGAAGGCCTGCCCAGGACAGTGGGCTTTTGGTGTTAGCCATTGCTACAGCCAGAAAAGGCCAAGGTGCTCAGAAGCAAGTCTTAGTGCTGGAACTCCTTCAGTCAGAGACCTTCACCCAACAGCAATGACTAACACACAGCAGTGCTTTCCGATTTTATCTTTTCCAGGAAGGAACACAACAGCAGGCTGCTCTGACATTTGCACTTTGCTGCAACTTTGTTGAACTTAAGAGGCTCGGGTTGTTCAGAACAGTATTTTATTTTCCCTGAAGTTTTATTCCAAGATCGAGGACAATTAGCTCACATTTTAACAAGGAAGCAATTGAAGTGCATGACATTCATAAAAATGATTTATCATGCTATTAAATTAGGATGAAAATCATCAAAGTTCACAATAGCCAAAGAAAAACAAATATAAATTATCTTCATATTCAGTTTGCACCCCGATGCTTATCAGCCTGAAACTCGTGTATTTATTCTCCAGTGCTGCTGTGCAATTTTGTCATTTAATCTCACTGTTTGGGAAACTCATCATGTTCATTCTATGCTGAATAGCAGCCCTTTTAACTGAAAAGGTTTATACAGCCCTTATCTGCTTAAAATTTCCTCCCAAAATAGGTTAAGCTTCCAGAGTTTAAGGCATTTTGGGCACCCCCAGGCAAACCTGCTGGAGCCAGGTGTTCCACTGAACACAAGGAGAGCCCCTTGCCACCCAAACCCCTCTGCTTCTTACTTCTGTCCAGTTGTCTATACATTTATGAAAAAATGTGCTCTCATAAATAATAAAAATGTTAATATTTTTGTTGTGCTCTTTACTTTTTTTCTTATTTTTTTTTACTGTTTTCACATTCAAACCAAAAACATTGAGATGTTTTTCGGAAGTGGCAGTTTCAAACCAATATACTCCACTCCCATTTTCTTCCCCAGCATATTTAGAATCAGATATCTATTTATTATGAGATATAAATATGTTAAAAGAAGAAGCAATGTGTTGCAGTGATAGCAGTATAGAACAAGAGATCAGGTTGCCTTTCTACCTCTGTCTGCCTCTCTGATACTAGGAAGAAAATCTGTCTGTGCCTTTGTTTTAGTAGTGAAATGACAATATATTAACTCCTTCATAGGACTCTTGTCTGAAAAATATTTGAGCACTTCCTATAAAGAAACATTATGTTCTCTTAGTCAAGGTTTCCCAAGCAATCAGGGTTTCCCTTTCATACAACTATACAATTCCTTTTAGCAGCTTTCTGGCCTGCACTAGCATCTTTCATAAAAATCCTTCCTACACCACTATCCCAGCCCTAAAATTTTGACCACAGAGCAGCTTCAAAGTGTGGCAAAAGTTGCATCCCTGCAAAGTTTGCATGAAGTTTAGGGATCCCGCCCTGCTATGAGAGATTATGAGCCTGCTGCCCTTCTAGAGGTTACAAAGTGATGAGAAGATACACCTGACTGAAAGCGGCAATTAAAGCCTCCTGAGCAGTAAAATCACCAAGAAAAATCTATCCCTGAAGTTAATAGGTAAGAGCCAGTTCAGAAAAAGGTTCAGTCCTTCCCTATGGAGGACCTAAATTTGAAGCATGTGGGAAAGGTTTCTGAAAGTGAGTGCCTTTCCTATTAATTGCTGGAAAGATTCCTGGTTTAGATGTCTGAACTCCACAGCAGCAGCAGAGTTCCTTATACATTTAATTTAAAGGAATTGCTCATCTACTACATGTTAAATTGATTTGCTGAATAGGGACTTGTGTTTTAAAGTCATAAAAAAATTCTGTTACTGTGGACACTGTTTCTCTTACTATAACTAGGTAAACATTTATTTATTAGAATTTGGATTATACAGCTTGCAAGTAATTTTTAGTTTCCTTCATGACTCTGAAAGCATCTTGCATTATCACATCAATGCAAAGAAAGCTAATAAGACCTTAAGTACATCTGTTTTCTAGAAAATAAAATTTAAAAAAAAAAGTTCCAATTTCCCATTTCCTTAGCAAATCATCCTTACTTTTTTGAAATAGGAAAGCATTAAATGCTCTGTCTCCATGATGAGTTTTAAATAGATATTTTCAATGAATTATCCTGATTGAGCTGCCTGTCAAGATAATGGTATAAATTGCTCCTTCAATCTACATTTACAAACTGATTTGAACAGCTTCAGTAAAGACTCGGACAAAAGTTAAAGGAATCTGATGTAAATCAACAATGAGATTAGTGTTCAGATCTCCCCTCACAGACAGGCTGTGCTGCAGCTGAACAGACTCATGTTACAGTTTCTTTTCTGTTTTGCTTTAGTTTCCCCATTTCAACTTTGTTCAAATGTTCAAATATAAAAAGTATGAGTGACAGGCTAGAAAGAGCATTCTGAGATCGATAATGAAATATTTCCAGAACCTCAGGTACTGTGTCTTAAAAACTTGCATTCATGGAATGAAGGACTGAATTCTATGTGCAGAAAATATATTTGAATGTTGAAAGACCCACAAAAAGAAAAGGATTTTAAAAAGTGGGGACTTTAGAGTACTTTACATGTGTAATGGACTTAAAAGGAAAAAGTATTACTAGTCTTATTAAGCAACCTCAATCTCATATAGAAAATGTTATTTTTACCTTTACCTCCTTACTATAAAAAAATATTTTCCTTGCTGTGTTTATTTTAGTTTAAATCACTTGATCATTATAGTGATCCCTATTTTATTTTGTTTGTAGTTAAGAGGATTTAGGTGTTCTAGTAAATTTTAACAGCATGTTCCAATACCGTTTTACCTTCTCAATTACTTTACAGCTGTTTTTAAAACAAACAGGAATAATGATAATTGGACATAAATTTGCAGTATTCATGTTCTGAAAAATTATTAGAAGCCTTGAAAAATGTTGACATACCTCACTATTCTGTTTTGCTCTGTTTTAAATATCGGTGCATTTATTAAAGCTGGTTGGAAAATTTAATCATATATAATATTTTCTTTTTCATCAGATGTGAATTCTTTCCAGGTTTTTCAGGCCTCTCATTTTTCTATATGTCTCAGAAAATCTGTATTAAATGAGGTAGGATTTATTCCAAGTTATCCAGTGCATATCTTCAAAGAAGTATGTTATGTATATATCTTTTAAAATAACTTATTATGTAAATAGTCATTAATACAGAATAGCTGGGGAAAGATTACTTTAAAAGATGTTGATCTTTTAAAATGCTGCATGAGAGAGATTTAATGAACATAGTGAATATCCTGAGTTATAGTTCTATAGTTATAGTTTGTGCAGTATTTTATCTTCATCAGATTTAACTCTTGAGGTTATTTTCCACAATTTTTTTTTTTTTTTTTTTTTGCCATGGATACACGTTATCTGTTGTTTTCCATAGCTAAAAACTAATTTCTGAAGGGCAAGGTTTTTGTCTCTTTGACTCGCTGCGTGATACATGATTCTTTCTTCACTGAAAAATAATTCGCATGTGTAGTGCAAAACCCTCCACGTGCAGAATGTGGATGCTCAGACTCTGATCTCACAGCTCTGGGCACAGAGGACAGACGGCTGCAGCCACCTGCGGCCCCACTCAAGCCCATGGCTCCAGTTCAGGACCCACGCAAGGAGCTGCAGCAGGAGCGGGACCAGTTCAGTCACCTTGAACAACCAGCTCGAGGTCAGGGGGAGTTTTGGGGGCAAGGGCTTTAGAAATAATGTTATAGGTGGCTCTTAGTCACTAAGACCTGAGGGTATCCCCTCCTTCACGCAGTTTTAGGGATGTAACTGAGGCTAGTTTTGGAGCCCAGTCCTTGTAAATTCCCAGTATGGTCCTGGAAGAAAGACAGGCTTCATCTTCACTTTCAGAGCAGAGCTAAGACTGGATGCGATGTCTGGAGGAGCTGACCTCTGTCTGTCGACTGCTGTGAGAGTGTGACCTGAGGAGATGCTTACTTAGGCACTTCAAGAAATTTCCTACAGCTCAGCAGAATGGATCCAGGAATAGAAGTACTGCAAGAAAAGTGGCACAGCTGGGTCATAGATTTTGCCAAAGATGCTTATTATAAGAGTGTTTATATAATTTAAGCCTGGAATGAAATCCTGCTAGACATACACTCCGGTATTTTTTTTACCCTCTGAACAGATTTCCCATCAATCTCCGTGGTGGTAACCCAAGGTGAAGCCTGGTCAAGCACTGCTTGTAAACACACAGAAGTTGAAGTATACAACTGGTCCTTCTGGAGTCAATGGACTTGGCTTTTTTAAGTGGGATTATTTGGCATGTGCATAATGAGCAGAACTTCAAATGGTGATGCCCAAGCCAAGGCCAAAGGGTCTGAAGGCAGCAAGGCAGGAGGCAGTAGTAGTTAGGTTCCTCTAGGTGAGAGGGGAGACAAATGGCTGTAATTGCTGCTTGGAACTGCGTTTGCTACCCATGGAGTTGTTGACTACCTGTCGCTGCCTGAAGCTGCCCAAATTCAAGAAACAGGCAGGGATCCTGGCCCGTCATTACAGTGATTTCTCCTTTACCAAGGGAACTGAGTTGCTACAGTTTCACGTGGGCTCACTCCAGCAAAGGGAATATTCTCAAATGCCTCAAAAAACTGCTTTGAAATTTTGGGTTATGCTGATTTTTTTGTTGGGTTTTGGTTTGGTTTGTTTTTTGTTGTTTTGGGTTTTTTTGCAAATTGTGCAAGATCAAAGGAAAACAACCTTAAATTACAAAAGGTCAACTCCAGAGGTGCAAAGCAGAAAACAGTGATTATCAAGGTCTCAAAGTCTGGTGAACACAGCTAAAACAGTTTTGATGCAGATCTTGGATTCAGTATGATACTGAGTGCAAGTAAAAACAACCTTGACTGAGCTAGCATTAATTCCAGCTTTAGGCATGGTTGCTTCCAAACCGTTTTCCTGGGTTAAGCCCCACCACTCATTTCAAGAGTGGGTTATCCCTGAGCATAGACTATGCTCTTTCTACTAAAGCCTACACCCTCTTTTTCCTTCTTACTTTCCTTTTTATTTCTTAGATTACAGTATATTGAATGTTCCTCTTGAGCTCTATTTACTGGTCTCTTTTTTTCATATATGTCACTTTTGGAGTTTCAGCAGCACAGATATCTGGACCACAACAACAACAGGAAGAACAGTGCTGACAGATTGCTGTTTTCATCTGTGATTTAACATCAGTCCTGCCCAGGCTCTGAACCATTCCACATTGCTCAGGAACCTAAATCAACTCTCCAAGCAATCCCACCTTACTCAGCACCAGGCATTCTCCCTGCTCAGGGCAAGAGGAGAACAGGACAAGTGGGGTCAGTGCAGAATGCACTGGGCAGGAACACACTGTGGGATGGAGGCTGAAACAAGGCTGAAACAAGCTGGTGAGAAGGCAGAGGTTGAGGAAGGTGTGACCAAGGCTGAGAACGAGGTCTAGGACTCAGGGACAAGTAGGGCTAGGAGCCAATCACAGAAATACATTTACACTAGTTAACTTTAGCTTTCTCTGGTTGTATTCATCCCATCAAACACTCCTGGCTCTGACTGAAGATCTCCTGCCTGGCTGTGCTAACTCTCAGACTGTAGTGCACAAGGTTGCCCATGACAGAAGTGTGCAAGATACCTGTACCTGTGCCCCAGACAACAGGTTTGAGATACCAACACAGATGTGCCCAAAGACTCTTCACCCAAGCACCCATTCACTAACCATTTGCTGTGTTATCTGACAATCTAGCCATGTACACAGGACCCACTGCCAGTTAGGCATGTCCTCATTCATAATAATGAGAGAATAGAGTTTATATTACATCAATGAGAGTTTCACTTTGTATCCTTAATATTCACCAATTACAAAAGGTTTTGTGCCATATAGAAATTATTTTGTCAATGCACTTTTCTGGCAGCAGGAAGATATATTTGCCAATTCTTTGCATCATCTTTGTTCTGAAAATATGACTGTGGCCAAGGGGGAGGAAGGCCATCAAGGGACAAATCACATCTCAAGGGTACCATCAGCTTTTTGCAGCCACTAGAGTTTCCTAAACCCACCTTCCTCTAGCCTGAGGAAGGAAACTCAGCTTGACAAGTATGGTCCTCATCAGGCCATCAGAGTGTTTGTTAAGTGACAAAACCAAACAATCCTTTTTCATGAGGGTTGTGTCAAGAAGTGACTTTCCTTTTATAAACAGGCGTGAGTCTCTCTCAGTCATGTCTGTTTTCTATGTGTGATCATTGCAGGGGAGGGAGGGGAGTTAAAGTGATTCAGCGCCTGGAGCCTCATCCAAGACTCTGCACAGCTTGGATCACCATCATGTTGGGAAGCAGGAGGATGACAGGAGGCTCTGCTAGCAGAATGCTTCAGATTGTTTGTCCTTGCACTTAATCCACTTTATACTTCCTTTCATGCCAACACTAGCAGCAACCAGCAGCTTTGAGACACTGGACGTTTTGTGTAGCTCTTGCACGTTGTTTTGCTTCAATTTTCTCTCTCAGCATTGAACTTTTTTCTTCTCTTTTGTGATTTTTGTGGTGGTTATGAAAGGTGTGCCTGTGAAAACAATACTGACAAAGGGTTCCATTCAGTTCACCCAGGAATACATAAGGAATTACACTGAAGTTATCCAACTATTGTAGAGTCATGGAATAAATTAGGTTGGAAGAAACCTCTGGAAGTCATCTGGTCAAAAATTTCACTCAGAACTTCAAAATTAGATAAGGTTGCTCAGGGCTTTGTTCAGGCATGTTTTGAAAATCTTCAGGGATGGAGATTACACAGCCTCTCTGGGCAATCATGCCCTGGTTAACCACTGATCATCAGTGTTTTTTCCTTATACTCAGTCAGGATTTCCCTTGCTGCAGATTGTAACTATTGTCTTCTGTCCTTTTGCGATGAACATCTGAGAAGAGAAGAGTCCAGCTCTGTCTTCTCTGCGGTCCTCCTTTAGGCAGCTGGACACAATACTGAGTGAATACCTGCTCTGCCCCTGTTCCTCCTGCTGAGCAAACAGATCCCTCAGCCTCTCTTCCTGCCTCATCATGTGCTACAGTCTCCAAGCAGCTCAATGGCCTTGGTTGAACTCATTTGAGTACATCCGTGTCATTTTTGTACTAAGGGGACAAACTGAATGCAGTATTCCAGCACAGGACAAACAGAAAGGAATCACCATTTCCCTCACCCTGCTGGTTATGCTTGAGCTGATGCAGCCTAGTGCACAGTAGCCTCACTGGCACAGGTGCACAGGTGGACTTCTGTCCCATTTGGTGTCCACTAGGACCCCTACCTATGTCCTTTGTTGCAAAGCTTCTTCCTAGCAGTCGGTCCCCAGTCAGTACTGGGACACAGGGTTACTTCATCCCAAGTGGAGGACCTCACATTCCTTTTTGTTGAGCTTCCTGAGGCTCCTGTAGGCCTATTTCCTCAGCTTGTCATGTCTCTCTGGATAGCAGGCAAATCTCCAGCACACTCGATGCTCCCCTCACTTGGCATCATCCACTGAGGTGCTGGTCATGCTGTCACCCGTGGCAGTGGTGAAGGTTTTGAGCACTATCCATCCCCGTGCCACAGCTGAGAGACACCGCTCAGCACCGATGACTGGCCAGACTTGAACTCATTAAAGACTCACCTCCAAGCACAGCCAGATTTTCAGCCACCTTGTATTCCATGTCTCCCGAGTTTGGCTACAGCTCTGTTACCTCTCTTGCCTGTGGACATTAGTGTTGCACTGTGGTTGAGGAAGCATTGCAAAAATTCAAGCACAGAGATCAGAGGCAGGAGAGCTGGGCTGTTTCCCAGTCTCTGCTGTGTGACCTCCGGTAAGTGGCCAAAGCCACAGAGACCAGATGCTACATGTTGTTTAAATAAGTCAGCCTATCCCAAAGATTGTAGATGCAGCTGCATCTGGGGCAAAACTCTGTTTGTGTGACAGCTGAACTAACATCACTGCCAACAACAGGAGCTCATGTCCAGAATTAATAAATATATTGAAATCAAAATGAAATTTTAAAAAATGCTTCTGTAAAGATGTTCCACTCCAGCATCTAAATCTTAGCATAGTGTCTTAGTCTCAAGCTTAAGTCTTCATCTCTACAGAATGGTGACAAGCTGACCTAAATTTGTATGCTGCAGTAGTGCCAGTAGTCTACTTCCATGTTGCATGTGAATTAAAAATAAAATATTGCAATCAGCCATAAAACTTCTAGGGCCATAAAAATCTCCATGCAAGGTGATTTCAGATGAGAAGCAAGTCATGGCAGTAACTGGATTATTTCTGTGAATGCTGCAGCACTCAGGGTGCTGCATTGTTATTACCTTCACAACTTGCTGTATTTTGAGTACCAAATAATATTTGATCCACAGAAATTTCAAGATGCACAAAACTTAAATAATTTTAGACAGCTCCGTGGGATGTCACAAGGGCTACACAGGAGCCAAACTGATTAGAACAGAGGTAGGATCAGAAATCAGCTGTAGAAAGAGAGGCAAAAAGCTTCCAGCCATCCCATTGCCAAAAAAGGCATTTTTCTCCCCACATTAAAAGTTCAGGAATATCACTGCAATCATTTCACATTAAGATTTAGGGAGGGAGTCAGGCATGTTTGTGCACAGCTTGCTATCATGCATCTCTCTTTACATGTGTTTTATTCACACATTGGAGTGCAGAGGAACATCTTAGGTCCAAAACAGGAACAAAATACAGTACCTGCAACTGGGCAACAGTTCTTCCTCCACCTTTTTGGCTTGCTTTCCTGACACTAGGTGATCTGGGCTCAGCATGAAACTCCATGAAGGTATGCTGGATGGAGCTGCAAATAAATTGTATGGATATAACATAGTTATAGCCCTGCATCCATGTGGGTTCTGATGGACAAAAAGCTGGACATGAGCCAACAGTGCACTCACAGCCCAGATAGCCAACCATGTCCTGGGATGCAACAGCAGTGTGGGAAGCAGGTCGAGGGAGGGGATTCTGCCCCTCTGCTCTGCCCTAGTGAGACCCCACCTGCAGTGCTGTGTCCAGCTCCAGGGTCCTCAGCACAGGAAAGACATGGACATATTAGAGCAGATCCAGAGGAGGCCACAAAGATGATCAGAGGGATGGAGCACCCCTCCCATAGAGACAGGATGGGAGCATTGAGTTTGTTCAGCCTGGGGAAGAGAAGACTCAGGGGAGACCTTCTAGCAGCCTCCCAGTACTTAAAGGGAACCTATAAAAAAAGAAAAAAAAAAAAGAGGAAAAGCAACTTTTTACACTGGCAGATAATAATAGGACAAGGGGGAATGGTTTTAACTAAAAGAGAAGCACTTTAGATTAGATATTAGGAAGAAATTCGTTACTGTGAGGGTGCCGAGGCACTGAACAGATTGCCCAGAGAAGCTGTGGATGCCCCATCCTTGGAAATGTTCAGGTCTGGAGGGGGCTTGGAGCAATCTGGTCTAGTGGAAGGCGTCCCTGCCCGTGGCAGGAGGGTTGAAACTGGATCTTCAGGGTCGCCTCCAAGCCAAACCACTCCGTTATTCTGTATATACTCAGGGCTTTGCCCCTGCCTGCAGACACACCTTCCTCTCGGGCGAGGAGCCCCAGGGTGCCCCCAGGATCACTAAGCGGCGCCTGGGAGGTGGGAATAAGGGGAGCCGCTGCCCAGACAGCGGTGCCCACGGCAGGACCGCGCTCCCTCCCTCCGCCAAGGAGATTTCCTGCACAGAAGTCCCGGCGCAAAGCCCGTCAGCGCCTCAGGGACCGAGCCCGGCGGGCCGCGGTGCCCGAACCCCGTGTGCCATCCCGGAGCGGTCCCACGATCCCACCGGCCCATACGGCGGAGAAGGGAGACACCTAACGGGAACGGGCGCTAAAAGCGGCCCCGCAGGAGGCGGGAGGGGAAATCCTGCCGCTGGGAAATGGTTTGGGAACGAGTGGGCGGGCAACTATCTCTCGGAACACGGCTTTTTGAAACACACCCAGCCGAGGCGGCTGTTGTCCCACCGCCACACCAAGAATGTCACGGCTGCAGGTGACAGCAGCACCGTGCAGAGATCAGCCGGATAAGCAGGGGACAAACGGCATCAAAACTGTTTCCCTCGACGGAACAAAAGGACGCTACACCTTGATCTCCCCTTTGCTGCGGGCCATGAGCACCAGGTCCTACTGAAAGGAAGTCTGACAGGTCCCACGGAACAAACAGATACAATTCTTGCAGTGCAGCACCACTTTAATTCACCAATTTCTGACCGTAAAACGGGCACATACATGATATGAGGCAGTGACTTCACAGATCATGTTCCCAAACAGACCTCCACTTAGAGAGAGGCTAAGCCTGGTTGGTGACTTTAGGTCCTCCAGAGTCGTGCTGCAAACACTGCCTGCTAATCCCTCACAAGGGTCCCTGGGAACAAATGCTGTTGCCATTTTACAGATTTCATATTCCCAAGGGGATGAGGGGGGCTCCAGCTCATCAGACTGATGGAAACAGCACTCACCTCCCTGACAGCAAAATGATGAGACAAATTAACTGGTGAGGCCGAGCAGCAGATCACCTCCACAGCCAAACAGGCAAGCATGGAGAATTCATCAGAGGAGAGAGCAGCCATGCAAGCCACCGAGTGAAATCGAGAAGAAACCTCACAGATCACTGTTAATGACAGCTGCTCAGCAAGGAACAAAGTGCTTCATACTGGTCATGGGCCGGAGCCCATGGTTGTCCATGCTGGCCATCATCTTAGACAGATGTACAGCGATAGCTTGCCAGGGAATTCAAGCTTTTGTAGTCCTAGCCTACGTTGCGGTAACCCGAGATAGGAAATAAAAGCAACTTCTTGCCAGCATTCCTGGATGCGCTTCAGGGTGAAAGCTGTGTGCTCCTCTCTAGCCAAGCTGGGCCTATAACTGTGCAACTCTAGGGAAGCACATGAGTGTTTTTATGGTGAAAATATGACTCAGCAAGTTCTGTGCTCAGCCGGATCTTGGAGGAGGCCATTGGTGTCTGATCAGCTGATGAGAGCTGGCCTCCATGGGAGGCCACCACTGGTGCAGGTACCTGTTGGGAGAAGGATGGGGGATACCACAGTACATGGCAGAAAGAGAGCTGAGATGCCTGTAGAAAGAGATGGAGATGAATACTATGGGTATTAGGGGTAGTCGGGGAAAAGGGTACGGGAAAGGAAGGAGCACAGGGCTACTCTATGGGAGAACAGGAGAGGGGAAGAACATACTAGAGTGGGGCATCTTAAGAAGAAGCAGGGAAATTATGCTGATAATAGGTGCCATCCATTGTGGCACTGACTGCAATAAGCATATCAACAAAATACCTAATTCTTTAATACAAGCAAGTTTTTTTCTTGGTTCCTGTCAGTGAATGGCTCAGCACCCTTGGCACAGGACACCAGAGGTAGCAGCAAGGGGAGAAGTATGTCTGACCTTGATGTACCCAGGGTCTCAGAAGGGTTTACTTGGGTTTAACTCTTACTGAAATAAATGAGATTTAAGCAAAGGCATAAATGCTGCACTGGTCAATAGATAAGTTTTCTTGAATATGGCCTTCATTGAGAAGTGTTAATTATATATATTTCCTCCTGAAGACATCTGCCTGTGAGGACAATTTCATCATCTCTGAGATGCTCAAGTACATTAGCAATTAGGCTCCTGGGCAGGGAGAGCACTGAGCTTCTCAGATCCCAGTTCTGCTACGAGAGATCATGAGAAATAGTGTATCTTTTTTCTCTGGATTAACTTCTAAATATCTACTTCAGCAAGACTGCTGCTTAATGCAGGACTGCTCCTCATGAGAAAGATGATGGTTCCAACTTGGGCTGCCAACTCCTTCATACCACGACTTAACAGACAACTCTGAAGACCACCATCATGTTGGTGTCACAGGCATTACAGAAACATGCAGTGGATGCTCCACATCCTCCACCTGCATGGAGAAAAAGTGATGTGCCTTCAGCAGAAACTAAACACATGCAGTAAAATACCAGAGCAAGGTGGGGAGAAAGTCTGACAAATTAAATAGATGGATCAGATTCCAGCATGCCCCAAAGGTCATTCCATGCAGGGTCTGCTGGAGGGAAGGTGGGAGCAGCATTGCTCCTCCAGGGAGGGTGCCAAGCTACCAGTCTCTTGTTGATTAATCCTGGGGAGCAGGAGGCAGTGGAGAACACCCTGCCAATTGTAAATGTGGTGATGGGGCATTGGGGGCATATATATGCACCATTAGTCATCCGCAAGAATTTTGTTTTTGTAACCTCTACATTTTTATCTGTCACTTCGAGCAATAAATATGCACTCCCGCCAGTGATTTGACATTACACTTGCTTTGGATGGTTGCCTTTCCCAAATATTAATAGTAACTCATTGTGGACACAGCATTGGTATTTAGTTAGATCAGACCAGCTTCTTTTAAAAAACAACTTTTTGTATAAAGAGAACAGATGTTTTTAATTTACCCAAAGAACAAAAACAAAGTTCTATTGTTCAGTTACAGTGAACACAAACATTACAGGCACAGAGAAATTAACACCAATCACACGTTAAAAAAGAATTAAAAGCCCGTCAGTGTACAGGGCTGCTTATTTGCGCTTTTACCCCCACTTTAATGATTTAGTGGCATGCAATGATAACAAGTGCTGCTCTTTTGGAATTCATATGCATTTGAGTGTGGCATATTTTAAAGATAAAAATGGCATTAACACGTGGACACTTTCTAAACATACATATACAGATAATATAATTATAATATTTTAATAATAACGAATGAGGAATGTAAACTCTCACAATTCAGAGCATAAGTCAACTGCCAGCTCATGGGGATTGGAAGAAATTGCCTGTTGGAGCTGATTTTTCCATAATTGTTGCGTACAGGTATATTTTCCCCTGCACCCTCTGCACAGAATAGTAAGGCCCCAACCCTCCGAAACATTACAGGTGCATACAGAAACAGAGAAGTGGCATCAGTGAGGTCATCTTGTGGTATGGTATGAACTTAAACCAGAACTATCCTTATATGCTGTATTTCTTTGGGGATCTCAAAGCCTTTTGAATGCACTTACAAGTCATGGCACACACATGTTGGAGCAGAGCTCAGGCACACGTCCATGCCAAGGTGGCCAAGCTCATCCCAGACAACAGTGCTACCCTGCAGGTGGAGACCGCTTGCATTTCTTTGTGTCTCACAGACATCCTGAGAAAGTGTTTCTCAGAGATAAAGCTTAACATCATTCCCATTTCTCACCCTCTGAACACACAACCTGGTTAACTAATTCTCATCTTACTCCAAAGGTATATCTCTTCCCAGGGAGAAGCATCTCTTCTAGCATCTCCTTCTTGTAGATTTCCTAGAGGCTCTCTCTAATTGAGTCACATCTTAGCTCACCTTCTATTTCTAGGTTTAGAAACACTGACATATCAATATTTCTGTTTATTTCAGATTTGCCAGTCCTGCAGCTGCAAGAGGACAAGGAGGACAGGGATACCTCATACTGACTTCTCCCAGCTCTTTATGAGCAAAGATTGTCATACAGAGAAGTTGTGGACACTCCATCCCTGGGAGTGTTCAGGGCCAGGTTGGATGGGGCCCTGTGCGACCTTATCTAGTAAATGGCATCCCTACCCATACCATAGGGGTTGGAACTAGGTGATCTTTAAGGTTCCCTCCAACCCAAACTATTCTGTGATTCTATAATTCTATGAATCTGCTTATGGTACATTAAAACAAGACTTTGCCCCATTCCCTCTTCCATTGTTCACTTGTTGTTTTGTCCAGAAATGGGTGCTGTTTTACTCTATCCCACACTCAGACTAAGTATCAAACTGTGAGGCTTACTCCAAATCAACTCAGGACCCAGTGTAAAAAAAAAAAAGCAGAACAAACCAAAAAAACCTCCTTGTTTCTTAACCAGTTGGAAAAGTTAAAATTAAAGTTATAATTAAAGTTATAATATGTAAATATATATATAAATATGATACATATAACTTTATAATATAAAGTTATAATTAAAATACTCATGACCGAAAAATTAAAAAATCTTTTCCTGTAGCATTAAGGGAAACCTGGAGATTTCAGTGCTGCAGAACAACAGACATACAAACACCATGACTCAAAGGGCTGGAGCCTTTTTCCACCACGGAAACCAATCCTCACTGGGAGAGGTGCTATATGTGTGCTGCTCCAACTGGCCGACTGTAAACTTTCAATCACATTATACAATACAAACCCCAGTTCCACACCATGCAGGAAAAAAAAAAAGGGAGAAACCAAAACATTACATTCATACAGTACCTTTCAGCTTGAAAGAACCCCAGCCATGAATCATCTTATCCACCACAGAATGCCATCACCTCAAGGTCGAGATGCAGCAGCTGTTTATTACCCTACAAGAACACTGAGATGGGTGCTCTTATCCAGCCAAAACAGCAAGGAAAACCGAGTAGACAAACATAATAACCTGGAACACACAAGCTTATCCTCCCTACCTTTATAATCAGTACCAGAGGAACTTTAGGGACCACAAGCAGCTGATGCTTCCAGACGCCCAATGCTAACAATGCTTTCCGCAGCACTTAAGTGATCCTTGGAAGCCAAAAGCGTTTGACCTGGACTTGCTTTGCTTTGCTTGGTTGACAGTGAGGCCAAGAGCTGGCTATAGCACACTGACCACAATTTCTATGTCGCATCCAAAGTCATTTCTGCCACATTTAGAACCATGATTAATGCCAGAAACAGAGTAACCATGATGGTCTGAGCTGTTCAAAGATGCAGAAATTCATCTCACTGCTCATGGCAGCTAATTGCGGTTGTGTACCTGCCCTGGCAGTTGATTGCTATTTAATAAATTGCAATCATGTTCTCTCAAACATGGCTCCCTCAGACCTTGATTCTCAGTACCTCAGAGAGATGCTACATGGCTCTTGGAAGTGGTTTATCAAATTTGGAACTGTTTGCTATCCAAATATACTGAAGTTTTCACTCAAAATTCAAAATCTCAGTGTTACACCACACTCATCACTGTGGTATCTGAGTACCGCCATTTCCAGCCGAATTCCAGCCCCAGCTGGATTCAATGAAGAGTCACTCTGAGCCCAGGGACACAGAGTTAATGCAGGCCAGGATCATGCAGCAAGTCTTGCGTGGGCTTCTGAGAAGTTGTTGCAGAAGTTGGACTTCGGTTCCCACTGAATGAGAAAGGTTCTTGTGGCCAAAGGACATTAATTAGGAGATTACTAAAGCCCCAGGGCTCCTCTCCAGAGCGCTCACACAAGCGTGCCACCATTCCCTGCTGTGCAAAGTGAGTGTATCTGGGAGGGCCATGGTGTGGGTTCTGCTGTTACTGCAGAGGTCCTCTGAGAGAGTGGGACAGAGGAAGAAATCACACCAATTGCACTGTGTCCTGGTAGTGGATGTGTCTACTGACTTTTGTTTATCCCAAAGTGTGCTGTGAAAAAGATCTTAATTGTACAGCACAGCTGTGCTCATGCCTATGAATCAAAATATGGCAAGAATAGTTGGGCAATGCCCCAAAATGGGGACCAAAAGGAGATTGAGCCCTAGGTTTCAATGGCTAAAATGTCAACCTAAGTGTCCCCATCAAGGCCCATCCATGCCACACAAGCTGTGTTTTCAGCTCTCTGAGCCTCTCAGCCTTTCTGCTTCCCGGGTTCACTTGCAGTCCCAGAAGCACAACTCCCATCAGGAGCAAAGAGTTTCTCTTTCCAGGCAATATGTTTGACTTTCACAGACCTGCACAGGGCCTAACAGTGATATCGGAGCACTTCTAAAAACAAGATGTTTTCACCAAAACACTCTCTGATAATCAAACAAATCAAAGGGCAACCTAACTGGATCCACAAAAGCAAAACGTGCAGCTGCCAAAGAACTGCTGTTATCTCTGGCACGGCTGGGTCACTGGGACATTTCACAGAAACAAAAATGTATTTCCTGTGTAGCCCCAATTAAAATACCTCCGGGGAAATGTTTCATGTGCTCTTAAGACCTGAAGCCAAAGCTACCCAACTGGCTTGTAAGGAATGAGAATACTTCCCTGGGGTTGATGGAAAGCTTCAAGCACCCTCTGCTGCACTCATTACAATTAGGCTCAGCAGCAGCCTCTGACCTTGCAAATACCTGGCAGAAGGGTGCTGTGCCCTTCCAGCGGGAGGGAGACTGCCTCCCACTGCCAGGAGTGAGCTCAGATAATGTTGGAAGGCACTGCAGGACTCATCCCAGGTGTGCCTCCACAACTGAAGCCACCAGCCTCTCCTGGTCCACACACAAGGCTTGGAGAACACAGCACAATCTGTAAAAGGTAAGCTGTACCTCTCCTCCTTAATCTGACCAAACTCTGTCTCCACAGCTGTGTCCACTTTACCTCATAGGGAGAAGGACCTTGCTGCCTGTGTGCAGGTCTCTGGGGGCAGATGGAGGCTGTGAGTCACTTGCTATGCAGGTAACAAGACTTTGGTCATCACCTCCTGAATTTTTCATTTAGATCTTTTTTTTCCTCTGTGTTCACCCCATTATTAGTTCATGTGCTTATACTGCAGGATCTGGTTGCTTTTCTTGCTGTTCTGGCTGGGACAAGGGAGGCAGATGGCTCCCCCAGGTTGGTGAAATATGATAAGACAATAATGGGAAGAGGCAAGGATGAGAATTTGGTTATTTTGCTTACAACAGGATGTGCCTCTTCTCTGCCCTTCAGTCCCAATGTCTCATCTACTCTATATGTCCTCCCACCAGGTTTTGTAGAGAGCAGTTGCCGCTCCAGAATTTTTTGGATGAAACTGAATAAACTCTTTCTCCAGGGAAAGTTCTTCCAGATGGAAATCTATGGTGAGTCACAAGTGTCTGCCCCGAATACCACGAAGGCTGGGGAATCACCCAGGTGATCACAGAGGTCTGTGATCTGCATGCTGCTGCCATCTATTGGTAATTGGTAACTGACCCCAAGGAACCTGCAGCACATCCTTATCACCTACACCTGGCCTCTCACACTTCAATTTGGTCAGTATCCCTACAGAGGAATAAAGCTTGTATCTACAGCCACAGCCCCATTTTCCCCTTACAATTAACATGCTGGAGAAAGGATGGACTGAAGAGGAATGATTGATAATTGGCTTTCATGCTTTCCTCTGCTGAGCTCTTACACATGTCTAGCAAGAGAAACAAAGTTGACGTTGCAGATTGGATATGTCCTGGACAGCACAAATGACAACAGCGGTGTAGGATAGGTAATACCCAGAAAACACACTCTCAATGAGTGTTGAGTGCTGCAGCAATTAAAGGACTTCTGTGGGGTTTTTTTAATTTCCTTTTCCTCAGCACCACAATAGTAGTTAAATACCCTAAATCAGATTGAACAAAAGGTTTCCATTTTGCTGGGGAAAACAAAAATCTACCGAACCAAAATGAAAACCAGAAAAAGTTCACATCAGATTGTAAAAAGTATGTGATTTCACCTCAAACCAGTTTAACGTCTGTTGAGATCAGTCCACTTTTTCTGGGTTTTGTTTTTGTTTCACTTGATTTGGAGGCAGAACTGAAAAAATCAAGTACGGAAAGGGTGTGGAGAGAAGTGATAGCATTTATGAGAGCAACTGATACTGCTGGGAAAAACAGACCAGCCTTCAGGCACAACATGTTGTTTGTTTCTTCCAGCTCTATCAGTTGCTCTCATAAAAGCTATTCCTTCTTATTCCAAAGTTATCCCCACTTATCTCCTTAGTCTATCCAGGCTGCAAGCATACAGTTACTCAAACAGCAGTTATAGTACTGTTCTACTTATAAAGATGACAGACAAATCTAGAAATTGCAGTGTCACCTAGTTAAACCCTATCTATTTGTACAGATTCTTGTGTCTAACCCAAGACTAAAATAGTTCCTTAATCAGAGGACAGATAATTAACAAAATTTGGTGTTATTAACTCTACCAACATCAGGAGCTGAGTGCAGCCAGCTCTCATCGTGTCTCTTACTTGGCTCACCTATAGGTTTCACAGCATGCAGATATGAGCAGCAAACATGATCAATGTGTAAAAATACCCATCCAAAATTGGTCCATGACTGCATACTCTGACCAGAGTGAGATTATCACAGTTTCATGATTTTTAGAAATGAATGGTCTTAATAGCTCATAACTCCTGCCTGGGGAGTTAGGGAGGGAGAAACGTAGGTGAGGCCTCAGAGAAGCTCTCCATAATAGTACTTCAAGGTGGTAGCAGCAGCAAAAGCTTCTGGATGCAAAGAAACAGACATTAAAGTGCACATTATGTGGGTGATATTGAGTTGTTCCAGAGTGTCTCATGCACTCTTACAAATGCCAGGACAGTTTCACCAGCTCCTTAACAGCACACGTCACCGGAGAGCACCCAACCAGATGGACCTGTTCAGAGAAGAGCTGCATGAGAGGGCCTCAGCACCACTCTGCATCATGACTTGTCCTGAGCTTTGCATGCCACATATCATTCCCTTTTTCTGTAGATCCTTACGCTGGCCCCATTCTGCTGGATGAGAAACTAGCATCTCGCTGTGGCTATGTGCTGTCAGAAGACGTGTGGGGCAATCCTGTCTTCCGCGCGTCAGTGCTCGGCTGTAATGTGGCCAATGAGGTAAGACCCAGACACGGGCTTGAAAACAGCTCAGACTGCACATCCTCTCCAAAAAGACATGATTGAGATATTATATGGTATTCCAATGGCATGTTCGGAGAATAATGAATTCAAGGAATCAGTGTTGGTAGAAATGAATCGGCAATGGCTCTCCACTATGAGGTTTGTTCAGTGTGACTGACATGGGATTTCCTCTCTCCATGGAATGACACTTAGCTTAATGCTGCTGACTAGCTGCCAGTTCTCAAGCATATCGTTGTAGCTGCTGATTTGCCAGAGAGTTTCTTGAAAGCCTCTCTGGAAAGAAGTAGGCATCTGCTTGAAAAAGCAATGTTTTCAGCGTGATTCTGGCAGATTGTTTCCTGGCTTAATTTGTGTGGTAATGTGCCTGTTAACACATGCCTAGGAACGTAGATCACACACGTCTATTAGACCCAGATTTGTCTCACGTAACTTTAGCCATCTAAAAGATAATGTCTAGTCTAAACTAGTTGTTTAGGCTGCCACAATAGTCAGTGGAGAGAAGCAGGCACCTCTGGAAGGTAATTCCCACCTTCCAAAAATACATTTAAAAGTTTAGCCTGGACTTCTAATTTCTAAATATTAGTTGAGAAGAAATGTACCCAGAAACAAAATATATCAAGTAGAAATTTCATTGCTTGTCCATGTTTAGTCTGGTTGCTCCTGGAAGTCCCACAGAAAAAATATGGTAAAACTTTATGGGCAGAGGTTGCACTAACAAGGACAGGGGGTGTGCAGTGTACTGTGCAATGACCTGGATTTCCAGGCTGGAAATTTCTCTGGAAAGGTTTTGCCTTTTCTGTAGAAAAATAAACGTCTATGTCAGATAGAAGCATGGTCTATGGCTTTGTGTGTGGCTTCTGGGTAGTTGAAGAGCCAAAAGGAATTCTTACTGGAGCTGGTCAAGATAGACTTTAAACAGTGTTTTTAAGATAGATCTGAACCACCTACATCAAAACAAAAAGTCCAGTACTTTCTCTCCATGGAGAGGCACATGGGTCATGAATGGGAGAAACGTGCATCACATGGTAATGTAGGTCAGATCTTCTCTTGACCAGCTGCTCCTCAATAGTGTGTCAAGAATAGTGCTGAGATGTGATCTGAGACAAAGGCTGTGAATGCTGAGGCACTGTCTCTGGCTCAGAAAGCCCCTGGACACAAACCACTTCAGACAGGGTGGTATGTTGGAGGAACTGCCACTGCAGCTCTAAATCTATTCTCATCATTATAAAACAGCCTCGGAAACAGGACACTGGGCTGGATGGTCCCATGCAGCTATTCCTGGGACCTTCCACAATATCTACTGAACTGCCAGTTTTTCTTCCCAGGCAGACGAGCTGTTTTCACTGACTGTGAACATCAAGGTCTCCTCATTTTCAAGCATGAGGGCAGCTATGACCTACACCTACCCTATGTACTGCTCCTACCCTTCCTGGGCTTCAAGAGAAATTGTGTGTGAAGAAAACTACATGGAGGTAAAAACTTTCTCACTGAAGGCAAGGCTACATCCAAGCTCCCTGCCAGGCACAACAACCTCCACAAATTCCTGTCAGAATTTGATTTCACATTAGGTACCAGGCATAATAGCAACCTCCTGATATTTAGCAGGGTGTGTAACTGTAGATGCTTATTAGTAACACATTTACATGCCATAGGTATTTTGGATGCGGTGAAATTCCGTTAACTGGACACACGATGTAAGCCAAGCCTCTGCAAGCAAGTAACAGCCAGGCAGGACAAGCTCTTTAGCTCATGAGAGTACCTTTATGTTATAAAGTGCTGCAACACCTGTGAGAATATCATTCTTATGTCTGAAATAATAAAACCTATCATTTGCAGAGCTGCACCTCTGCTGCATCACACAACTCACAGAACATCACTGTGAGACAGGACCTGCATCCCACTGGGTGGTTTGATTGGGCTGTCCAGCCTTCTGCCACCACCTACACACCAATGTAGAAATAAGGCTGTGCACAAACCAAACTTCACTGCCTTCTGTGCACACCTGCTATAGGCAGGACAAAGAAAGCATATTTTTCCAGTTAGAACTTGAGGCTCTGTAGTCACATCTGGGTGTTGCAACACACTTAAACCATGGTACAGGTGTCTGAGGCAAACACTGCCTCCCAACTCAGTGTCCCTTGACTCTGTTGTCTTTCCTCACCTCGCTCTGCAGCACATGCTAGCAAGATTTACACCACAGCAACTGCCTTAGGTACTGGGGATCCTGCATTTTCAGGTGTTCAGCCTGCATGGGAAGAGGGAATCAGTCCTGCTAAAGCCAATAGTCTGCTTCCCTGTACCTCCTGTGGAGAGACCCAAATGTCCCTGAAAGTCTCCAGTCTGGGATCTAGTTTACAGCTTACCAGATATGAAGCAGAACTTTTGGTTTACCTGGTTATACATAAAGTATGCCCTGTGCTGTACATGCACCACCATAAAAGCCATGGTTGTAACACTGATCATAAGGCCACAGAAATTACTGCCATCAAGAACCTCTATGGAAACACTTTCATTACCTCCAGAGAATGCAAATTGCTAAAATCCCAGTAGACTCTGGAGAAGAAATCTGAATGCTCTCATGCTTTGTTCCCCATGCCTGTAATAATGCTGAAGATCTGTTTGCTCGCAAAGAATCTCCTCTCTGTCCCCAGGTGTCAGTGAAGACTGATGTCCCAGCAGTTTCAAATGACTACACCGTAGCATGGATGTCAGCACTGCCAGAGGTAGGAAGGGTAGCCTTTCCTAACAATTCTTAGCCTGCTTCTTCTCTCTAGCCTTATGAGTCATCCTTGGGGCATAGCTCTATCTCTCTCAAAAAAAAAAAAAAAAAAATAGGGAGATGGCAAAGTTGCCATCAAGTACTGGAAAACCTCTCAAGTATTTTCAGACCTCTAGGCTGCAAAAAGACATTTAGGTGGGAGAACAGAGCCATAAGCTTGTTCCATTAGTGGAAACTGAGTTCAAGACAAATGAAGGTAGGTGGTTCTTCATACAATGGGTAGTGAATCTGTCAAACTCATTGTCAAAAGATGTTGTGGCTGTTAAAAGCTTATTTGATCCCAAGGAGAGTCTGGAAAAGTTGACTGAAGAGAAATCCAATAAGACATACAAAACAAAAGAAGCTACAGATAGGTCAGGAGTGCCTGAGATGAAAATTATTTGAGGATGGAAAGAATTATGGAGAAATGATGACTGAAGCATCTCTCTTAAGAGGAAAGGCTGAGGGAGCTGAGCTTGTTCAGCCTAGAGAAGACTAAGAGGATGTTAACAATGTCTGGAAGTGTCTGAAGGGAGAGTGTCAAGAGGACAGAGTGAGGCTCTTCTCAGTCATTCCAATGAGGCATGACATGAGGCAATGGGCATAAAGTGGTCCACTGGAAGTTCCACTTGAGTATGAGGAAGAACTTCTTTACTGTGAGGATGACCATGCACTGGAGCAGATTGCACAGAGAGATTGTTGAGTCTTCTTCTCTGGAGATATTCAAAAGCCTCCTGGACACAATCCTGAGTAATCTGTTAGAAGCTGGAGTAACTGGAATGATACCAGACACTAATAGTTCATCACAGGCAAGACCTTTGATATATATAAAGATAAGGAATTCTAGACTTCTTTAAAGTATCTTTAGATATAGTCTTACAGCAACACTGCAAAGAACTTATACTGGTGGCTTTGAACAAATCCACTTTGAACAAAATACCTGTGCTGTTAGAAACTGATTGTCTTCATGCCTGTTGATTGCTGGAGCTGTCCAGAGGCCAAATGACAGACTACTTTTTATAGTATGTAGCCAGACTGAGCCAAAGATAAGAAGAGAGGAATGCCTGTTCTGGCCTAGAACAGAGTCCCCTGAAATAATAGTTTTATGGGAGCATAATATAATGGCCAGAGTTTGTGAACGAAGATCTGGGGAAGGGGCTCTCCCCATGTGGGCGTGACCTTCCAGCCTGCACAGTGGATTTTTTAGGTGAGGCACACCATGCGCAGAACTGGCCCCACCGTTTAAGTCCTAAGGTTCATTTGCCACGGCCGAGCGAGCTTGGACAGTGACAGTGAAATCCTCAGGACTGTCTACAGCCCCCAGTACTAAACACCGGGGCTGACCCTGCACTCAGCATCTGATGGGATCAGATGGGCAGGGAGGCATTTAACTGCCCAGGGGACAGTCCCTACTGAGACTCGAACTCGTGCCCTTGTGATTCAGAGTTCAGAGTGCTAACCATTATGCCACGGGACCGCCCTTATGGGAGCATAGTCCAAAGGAAAATGGGCATAAGAAGCAAGTAAGACATGAGAAAAATAGGGCAAGGATATATATTTCACAGAATCACAGAATTATTAAGGTTTGAAGGAACCACAGGAGGTCATCTAGTTCAACCTCCCTGCTTGAGCAGGATTCCCTAAAGCACAGGTAAATAGGTGCTACAATATTATAGTTTTTTAAGAGATTTTGGTAGACTTAGACCTGATGCAGCTCTTCTCTCTCTTGCAGACTCAAAATGTTGCATACCAGCAATGGCAGCTGATGTTTGTTTCTCCATCAGGGAGAAAGAGAATAACAGTAAGCGATGCAGTGAAACTGGGCTACAGCTTCAATAACACGCTGTCCCGAGTGTACCTGCGCGCGCCCTACCACAGCAATGAGTCTGACATCGGCGTGGTGAGTTGTTGCTCTCAATCAGACACAAAGCTCTGCTGCTTCCACTGCCTCTTCAGAACATCAGCTCTCTTTTTCTGCCTGCATCCCAACAGCTCAGTGGTGTAAATATGAACATGGTCACTTCCACTTCCATGTACAGGCAGCGGTGGCTGCTTTTGCTGATTGACACGACTGTCTCCTGTCCTGTTGGTAAGGATTTCTTCTTTCACTAAAAACAGCCACCTAAGGAGCTAGTAGCAAACACAGTCTTCCCATTTCACTGTGACCTACTCTAAGAGAAGTTTACAGGCTGCCCTCAGAGCAACATGAGCTAAGAGTCTGTGGCTTTAGTTCTGGACAAACACATTCCCTTGCTGTGACAATACATTACTTGTGTTCCCAGTGCAGTGTCGTGCCTTGTCTGTGGTTTCTCAAATCCCCATGTTAAATGGGAACTGGAGACAAGTAAAAGTGCTATAGAAGAGCCAGGGAGCTTCCCCTGGAGTAATCCCTCAGCCTTGGTTCTCCTCTTTTGTACCACTCCATGCAGGGCATGCAGCTCTGCATCCTTGGGACTCACCTAGTCCTTCTCTCTGAAGAGGCAGAACTACCCTGCCTTTTTGCAGAGAAGTGGTAGCTGTACATTTTGGCTCTCAAAGAGTATTACTGTGAACAAGTGATGACGAAGCAGGAGGTTTTAAGTTGTCATGACCTTGAAGCCAATATTTCAAGAAGGTCCAAACAGGTTGCTCTGTGCCCTATTCCTTTTGCCAGTAAGCCCTGAGACCAGAAAGGCAACAGAGCAGGTAGCTGGCGGCATGACTGCTGCTGCTTCTGAAAAAATTAGTGATTCATGGGAAACTGGTGATTTACGTCTGCTTTGAGTGTCAGGGCCTCAGGGACAAAATAACAATCAGTTGGCTAGTGTCCTACAAGGTGTTGCATCAGTGAAAGCTGTACAGACATTCTGGTGAAAAGGAGTCAGGAACGGGCAGCTGTTGCAGAGAGATGACTCTGGTAACTCCAGTTACCCATCCCATGGGACTGTCTATCTAACTCAACAGATGGCATCAGCTTCACCGATACTACACTAACATGGACTGTGCCAAGTGTTATCCCCACATTAGTGGTTCAAGAATCCACCTTTCTATCTAAAAACATTGTAATGGGAGTCGATGATCAAGTCATAGTAAATCCAGAGGAGAAGAACTACTTACTGGAGCACAATGAGACACACATCAGAATAACTATCCCTATTGGAGCAGAAGGCGGCAGGCTAAAGGTTAGTATGAACCTGTCACACACAAACACATTTGAGGGTCTGGATCCATGGAAGATGTTTCTAAATAATGATTGTTCCAAATACTGATTGATTGCTGCTTAATATATATAGATAGAATAAATATTTGAAGACCTAGGTGCTCCTTCCCCATGTTTTGAAAACACTCAGAAACTAAGAATTTAGGATTACAAAACATGATAGAGGCAAGCAACTGCCTTTTGTTTGTAATCTATAAGACATACTAATAAATTAAGAGTGAAGGGATTCCTGGACACTGGAATTCAACTGTCTGTGTTCTTAAAACTAGTCCTTGTAAACTTCTGGCCTGGCTCAAGGAGTGATTTCCCAGCCAATTTCCATGAAGATGACATGAGTTAGCATGTGACAGGTTCTCCACATGTAGTTGGGGTGCAGCCACCTGCTTTGAACATAGTTTATTTCTCATTAATGTATAATTTACAGATATAGAGACAATGTAAAAAAAAAAAAAAATGCTTAGTAGAACAGAAGAGAATGGTTTGGGTTGGGAGGCACCTTTAAAGATCATCTCATCCAGACTCCCCTGCCATGGGCTAAGACATCTTACACTACATCAGGTTGCTCAAAACTCCATCCAACATGACCTTGAACACCTAGAAAGGAGCTGACAATATTCCTACAAGTCTCTTTATCAGTTCCATTTGTGAAGATGACATTGGTGTGATTTTGATTTACCCCCTTCAGAAGTTCACTTTTTTTGTTATTGGTGGATCCTCACATCCCTGTGAGTATTGTAACACCAGACAGGCTAAGGTCTGCTGGAATCACTGATAAACTTTCAGAGCAAACTGGGACAGAATGGGAGACATTGAAAATTAAGACTTAATCACACATTTTACTTCCTAGAGCTCCGTATCTGGTGGTGTATATGGAGTCATTTACAGTATTGACTTGTTTTTGGAGCACACGTGGACAGATGCAGGTTGGCAAACCACAAAGTATACAGTCATCAAATCCATCACTACACCTTTCATGCCACAAATACCAACTGTTATCAACAGTAAGTCATTGCTGTCTTTGTCTCTTACCAATATTTTACTGTGTTATACATTGTTCCAGCTGAACTCTGCCACACCCCTACATTCACCACAATGTTCTCAACTCCCAGTTTGTTAGCTAAAGTCAAGATTCAAGTATTGTATATATAAAAAAGAAACCAAACCCACAAATCTTTAGCCTTAATTTATAAATTGCTAATAAAAATGCAAACATTTCTTTTGCATTAACATCCAGATTTTTCCAGTGAGGACTGGGACCCTCGAATAAAGATGTTGTGATGTGCACGTATCACGCTGGGGAGAAGAATCATCTGAGGACAGTGTTCATTAATGGCAATTTCCCTCCTAAACTGCCTGAATTTGCTACCTTGGTAGCACACTGAAATCATTGTGCCATCCAGTACTGCAGTCAGGGTTTTTAAATTATATTTTCTAATGCATTGAGGAACTAAACATATTTGAAACTGTCTGGAAAAGTGATGTAGAAATAAAAAGGAGCCTCTTAGCATATGTTATGATAGTTTTTCCATATTTTATGTGGCTGAATTAAATTCTAGATTTCTTCATAGGAAAGTCATTGCACATCATTGTGCACCTCTAGAAAGTCACCAAACTCTCTTTCTAAAAAGTTGTATGTATTTGTTGTTAATCTCCTGCAGCTTGAAGCAATTCTCATGTACTCAGAGTATTTCAGATCTGACTAGAATACAAACACTCATTAATCAGAGCCATTAAAGAGCTGGCTGTTGGCTAAGTTTCCTGGAATTTGAATGGGAGGCCACCCCAACCGTCTTCGTTACTTGATCCACATCAGCAGTAATTTGATGTTCTCGCCCTGCAGATACCGTGCCAGAGGAACGGCTTTTTAATGTTGCATTTGGACACTTTCTTCCTGATGTCTCTCTGGTGGCAATTGCAATAGGAAATGTGCCATTTACCCCGAGGGAAGCACAGTACCATGGGCTCAAGGTTTATGAAACTCTCTTTTCCAATAGAACAAAAGGGTTTATCCTGGAAGTCTCTTTTGATGATCCATATGTTCTAAAAGAGGTAAGATACAGCAGGTCACTTCAGCAGCTGAGTGGAGGAGGTTGGGGCAATCCCTTTGCAGAACACACCCTGGCTTTTATTAACCAAAAATTGTTCCTCGATCATAAAGGTGTCAATGAATCTGAGTTTATCCGATTTAAGATTAGAGGCCCGTATGTCTGCACTTCTCCGTGGGTCTCTAGGAGACACACAGTATCAAGTGTGATTAGATTGGATGAAATATCACTGTCAGCATGGCTAATGTCCGAGCGCACACCCAACAGGAAGAGGCTTGTCAAATCTGTATTAGATGCTGTCTCTTGAAACAGGAGTGTCTTGGAAAAATAAATCAGTTATTGCAATACTGCAAACACCAGTTACCAACACCCAGTAACTCCTTAGCCTGTGTTTGTGCAGAGCCATTTGAGCGCTGGCACGGGTCATGCCCCGTGTGAGCATGTACGGGCAGGCTCAGGGTATTCTAAATGTAATTTTGGTAAGCTTCAGACCATTTGTAATCTAAATATTTATTAAAGTATAAACTCATGGAGGGATTTCAACCTCTCTTTTCAGTGGGAGGATGCATAACTGCACTGTTCCAACCAAACCACACAGAGCTATAATGCTATTTTCTCTTACAAGGAACAACATTGTGAAAGCACAGGATCAGGACTTGGGCAAATAGTTTTCAGGCTGCAGTCAAACCACAGTTAAATTGTATTAAGGATCAAAGCAAGCCAAAAAAGTTCAGAAGTATTTCTTTCAAGTTGAACACCAGGTTTTGCTTTGGGAGGACTTTTAGTGAAGTAGAAGAGGATATTGAGAGGGATCTCTCATAGCATCTCCTCGCACCTTCTATTTAACCGGTTACTTACTCTCCTGGGTTAAGCCCTCACTCTGAGTAAGGAAGCTCTTTCACCAGTGGGCTACAGAGGAACCACCACTGTGTTCACTTGTGCCTCCATTTTCTGAGCAGGCACGGCGTGCTCCGCATTCATGTTTGGCTGAAAGAGCTGTTGAATCCAGGCCAGATTTCTGAATAGTTTTAGGCCAGCTCAAGCAATGTTTTTGGAGACTGAGATATTTGCAGGGGAGAGGAGGGTGTTGGAATAATTATTTAGTGTTGTTCAGGATATACGTATGCCTGTCTGTCTTGGAAGCCATTGCTGCTGCAGCCTTACACCTCCCTCTCTTTCAGTATGTGAACAGAAATGAAACAAAGTACACCCTCCTGGTTAACTACACCCTTAGCATGGGGCCCGAGATGACACTCTATTATCATGCAGCAGAGGTGGAGTGTGTGATTGCTGATATTGGTAAGCTTTCCCCTGATACTAACTGGTTTGCATCAACAGCATGGATCAAGCTTTCAATGAATTCAGTGAGAACAGCATTAGAGTGAGGATGTGAGAGCTTTGGGGAAAACTCCACCCTTCGATAGCTCATTGTTGGTAACAGCCAACTTGCTGCTTTGCTGATGGCAGCGCTTCTGCATCCTGGCAAGACAGTCTGCCCTCGAGACACTGAGAGCAATAAAACAAGCCTGTAGAAGAAGTTGGCTTGCAAACTCAGTGAACAAGAGGCCTCAGAACTTGAACATACAACATACATCTATTGGCAAAACCTTCAGATATTGCTAAAAGTTTCAGTTTGCTCTCAAACACAATTCTGCCTCTACATCCAAGGCAGAATTTAACTGACTCAAATAAATTGCTGTGATCTCCAAAGACAGCACTTCTGTAAGGAGAAATTATCCACTAGAGCTGTACTTAACAGGTTACTGAAAGAGTCAGGATGTCTGATTAGTATTTTCTCAAATTTATTTGATTTTTGGATGCCACAAAGGTGACAGTCTCCTCACTGCCCTATTTCATCTTTGGAATAACCCTTGGTTCAACTCAAAGAAGGCTGATCAAAAAATATATTTACATACATAGCTCTGCTTGCCTTACTGAAACAGGGAGTAGTCCTGGAAGCAAGCTGGAAGGCCACTGCTAAAGCATGAGGATTCCCCATCCCACCAAATGTGAGCTGCTGCATTCACAACACAGCCAAGGCCCTGGGGATAACACCACCATGCATGTAACAGGCTGCTGGGTTTTTTTGCCCTTGATAGAAATCCCTGCCTGGGCCAAAAATGATCGCACAAACCTTCCTTTGGTGCTAACTTCTCATCCCACCTTCTCCCCGCAGAACTACCAGAAGCAGTTGGTTACTGTGATGAAGAAAACCTGTATCTAACCCTCCCTACTTTTGGCTTGCACCAGTACTGGGACCTGTATCTTGGTAACACACTCCTGAACCGTCACGTTGCACTCACCAATGGGTATCTTGCAGCCACCAATTCTACACACCTGATCTTGCGAATACCTCTGTTTGCTGTGGGAGTTACCTATGAGGTACAAGAACTGTTTTGCAATGCCTTCTTTGAAGCACTAGGACCATTTGCTCACAAAGAATCCTACAGTCACAGTTTGTAGTGCTGAGGCATTACACATATTGGAAAACCTCCAGAGGGAAGGACTCTAAGCCAGTGCAAGTAGGACAAGAGGCATTGGATATGGACAACCCTTCTGGTAATGCCATGTATGATGCAATTTGCAGTGCTCACTTGTCTCTAAAAGATATGCACCAACTCTTCAAAAACAAGCTCCTCAGTATTTTTAGTAAGATGAGGCAAAATGTCCCATCTGCACTGAGCCAGAAAGAGTATTTCAATACAGGTTTTATGAAAGAAGTTCTTTTAAAGGAACATTTTGTAGAAATGTTCAGAAATGGCAGGGGAAAATTGATGCTGTAATAAACATCTGAACTATTCTAGAATAAATCAGCAAAAAATTATGTTTGTGAGAGTGACTGATAAATTAATACAAGAAAACTTCTGCCCGCATATTGAATCAGGCTTGCGTCTTCACACTGACTTAACTCTTGTGACTTGTTAGTATTCAAGTGGCACAAACTGAAGAGCAGAAGTTTTTACACATGGATGACATATCTTAATAGCAGACCTCTTCCACCTCTTCTTTCACAGGAAGTATCCTTTCAGAAAATCAAAGCAAGGTTTGATGTTGTCCTAAGGAAAGTGAGAACTATGGAGACCTTACAGATGTTCTCCATTGGCTGCAGTTTTAATTCTTCAGAATTTATAAGTAAGTTATGCAACTGATCAATCAATAAAAAATATGTGATTCTTTCCTAGAGTTCATAACCAACTCTCTGACTTTCTCAGTATGCCACCCGGATGGTACCGTAATGATATCTGCCCAAATGAAGACAGTTCCTGCCATTGACATGAGTAAAACCAAACTAAGGGACAGTTCTTGCAAGCCTAGAGAGTATAATGAAGCACATGCCTTCTTCAGGTTCCATGTCACTACCTGTGGCACTTCTGTAAGGGTAAGCCCATGGCTGGAGCCTGCTGGAAGACTCTGTCTCTCCTGCTTTTTCTCCTTTGTTCCCCTACCCTAGATGCTGAGAAGATTCAATTTTTAATGAGCTTCCCATATGCACAGTTTGAAGGTGATCACATTATTTATGAAAATGAAATCTCTTATGAGAAAGAGACTGTCCCAGCACAGAGCATACCGACCATCACAAGAGATCCAGACTACAGGTAGGAGCTGCTTCTCACTGACACTGCTCATTTTGGTACAGCTTCTGGAAAGTACATGTGAACACAAAAATTACCCTTTCTCCTATTCCAGACTAACAGTCTTGTGCTACTATCAAGCAAAAGAGACCCTCGTGCTAGGGGCCTTCATTAGTGATTCAGTCACATCACCTCCCTTTGGCTCTGGTGCAATGGTACCAAGATCAAATACTGCAGGTGGGCAATTCTCTTCCTCCATTTTTAAACGTCTCTGATTTTTTCAGTCATAAATTCCCTTATTAAGACATGCCCAGCTTTCTGCTAAAGAACCACACTAACATTTTCTTTTCTGTAGTATACAGAAGGGTAAGACGAGCTCTGAATGTAGTTTCAAGAGTGTCCAAAGGTAAATCTCCTCCTATATAAATCAGGAAATTTTCAGAAGTATTTTAGTTTAAATAAATTTAAACAACAAAATCTCCTGATGTTTTCTTGAGATGAATCTTTCATGGAATTCTATGAGCCCAGCATGGCCATATTCAAGAGATCTGTGGAGCCCGTGTTTCTTGAGGTGGAGCTGAAAGATGAGAGCCCCAACACTGAGTTATACCTGGAAAACTGCTGGGTAACCAGATCTCTGGACTTCAACAGCATGCCAAAATGGAACATCACTGTGGATGGGCAAGTAATGTTAAACTACCAACATGCCCATCAGCAAAGCCCTAATTTCTTCTAGGTCTGTTGATTCTTTCTCTCAAATAGGTGTGAGATTAATGGCAGTGAGTATGCTGCAGAGTTCTGCCCAGTACCTGTTAGCCCCAGGGTCAGGCACCCTTCTCACTTTAAAAGGCTGGCAGTGAGGACTCTGGCACAGCGACTGGAACAGGTAAGATTAAGGGAAAGGCTCACCTCCTACTCAGGGACCCTATCCTTGAAGCATCTGGACAATGCTTTCAGTCATATGGTTTAGTTTTAGGTAGTCCTGCACAGAGCAGGGAGTTGGACTTGATGATCCTTATGGGTTCCTTCTAACCTGAGGTATTGTACGATTATATGCCTTAAAAATAGTTGATTTAAACACCTCACAGATTTAAGACCTAGTCAGCATTCAACTCAACTAGCCTGACTGGTGCCCAGCTTTAATTTAGTTCTCAAATGTCTGCAACACAATTGACTTGAGATTGAACAGTCTGGAGTAAACAAAAGAATTTGGTATGTAAATATGATTTTTATGTGGTGTTTCAGGCTTTGTATAGGATTAGATTCATAGCACTTCAGCTCAAAATGTCTAGAGCAGAAAAGTCAACAAAAGCCCTAATATCCACATGAAGTTCATCTCTGTTGTCTCCCATCTGTCCCAGCCAGTCATCCGTCTCCTTGGATGCCAGCCCAATGGGCAGGAAAGCAGAAGCACTTGGGTTTGATATTAATTTTTCAGATTCTGTTCTCTTCTAACAGGACTAAGTAGAGCGAAGAAAACTCCAAGACAGTCACCTGAGGGTACTTTGCCCCTAGTGCACCCAGCTGAGTGGACTCTTAAGTCCTGACTACATGTATTGATGCCAGCCATGGCAGTACTCTGCCTGGTCACCTTAAGTAACTGCATCAGTTTTTGACTCAGCCTTTCATAAGCAGCTCAGCTTGCTAGAAATGAACATGATGCAATTCAGGCTTGTGCTGCTTAATAAGTGTGCAGCTGCATCTAGCACAAGATTGAGTTTCTGTCTAGCTTTGATACACTGGAGCACATGAGGTTTTAACTTCTCATGTCTCAGCCTCTCAGTTATCAAACTGTCTGAGGTCTTCTTTGACACCAAATTTAAAATTCAAGGCAGGTTTAGCTCAAAGGTATCACATGGAAGCATTCAGAGAAGCCTAAGTCTAATCAGCTGTATTTTCTGCAAAAGGAGAGCAAAAGACAAACAATGCTCTGCAAAGTGGGATGTGATATGGACCAAGTGACACTTTTTCTTCCTCTCAGGTGTATGTGCACTGTTTGGTATCAGCGTGCTCTCCTACCAACACACCACCTGGCAGCACCTGCAGAGGACGGTGCAGCTCAAGCAGGAAGAAGAAGGGTAAGTGTGCAGGAGAAAAAGCCATTGCAATGCACCCCTGCCCTGATATTTCTCAGGGATTTAGAAGCACTGACTTTGGCATCTGAAATGCCTCAGACATGAACTGTGAACATTGACATTACCTTCAGTTCATACTTTAATACATGAGCTCATAATGTGTAGCATGAATATATCCCTTAAAAACTACACAATTACACTGTGTATCATTCTCGGCCTTTGCAGGTCACCATTCAGCCAGTCTCCAGGGCTATGTACTTGCTGGACCAGTATCGATTGTTGCTCCAGATCTAAGATGACACATGCAGACTGCATTTGGTAAGAACACCAGGCCCTGCATACTCACCTAGAGATGTCACCATGCTTTGTGACACAAGCAATGCATAGCCTGTCCTTCAAAACCTGGGAAATAAAATATCTGGGACAAGATCTAGGCCTAGGCCATGGGAATGGTTTGCAGTCTCCAGGTCTAAGCTTGAGCCTGTAAGAGAGGGAAGAAGGAGAGCTACCTGCCAAGCCAAACACAGGTGGCATGGCTCTGGAGCAGATGCCAGTAGCAGAGCAGGGCAGGTTGGAGTTGAGCCTCAGCAGGCACTTTTGGAGCCAGGTATTATTTCAACAGGTTTTCAATGGGACTGCCCCCAGTCTGAAAGAAAATGGATCCAAAATTATAGAAACAAACACTAAGTCACTGCCATATCCCAAATTCTTTTGAGCAGCCCAAAGCCTCCAAACAAGTTAGGGTTTACGCTATAGCTTCATAAACCTTTGGAGAACCAGAGATGTTCAGCTGTGCACTCCAGCAGCACTCCTCACTTCAGTCTGTGTGTGTCTCTTCAACAGCACCCGAAGGCTCTGCTGTGCTGCCTGCTTTCCAAACACTGCCACTGGACAAAGGGGCTACCTCTTCCAGGGACCACCAGAACTATCTTTCTTGGAGTGACAAGACTGGATTGTGGGACAGCACTGAAAAGTGCTCGGGTCTGCTAACAGGATCAGTAAATCTTGTAACCTGCTTCCTCTCTGCAGTGGCTATAGAATAAAACTCATCAGAAAATGACCCAAGGCTGCAAAATAACACTTCTTGTTTCTTCCAGCTGTTGAAATGTGGACTTGCAGATCAAAAAAGTTATTCCAGCCCTGATTACAGCCGCTTCTTGTATTATTTCATAAAGTGACTGCCAATCCTCCTATCTGAATGTAAAGTGCAAATCTGAAAAATCAAACTAAAATACATCAGAGCAATGTAAGCACGGAACACCTCCTTGCTAATGTGCAACAGCAACCACCTGGTGTACCAACACGGGCTTCAAAGAGCCAAGCAATCTGCTGCCAAGGGCCTCCTCCATATGCAACATAAAGACATACGGTTGTTTTCCCATTAATGCAGACTTTTGTCTATATCATTATATTGACCTGAGAGTCTTGGAAAACTGTTAGTTCCTTATTTTCCTCTCACCTGCCCCCATATGGAAGAAGCTAACTCTACAGTATGGGTGTAGATGGATGGTCTAATATGAGCAAAAAGGACAACTACCTGGTATTTTGTATTCTGTGCACACAGAAAGCCTTTTTTATTATTATTATTATTTTTTAGAGATCAAGTACAAACCTGACCCAAGACCACCTGTCCATCACTCTCAGGATGTGCCTACGCTGTACCTGGAGGTGTGACTGCAGCATGTGTAGGTGTTCAATAGCAGTGAAGAGGGGGCAAGTGCACTGATGCTGATGCCTGAGCATGTATGCAGTCTCCCGTGGGTTTGCAGAGCACACGTGTGCATTCTCCAGGGGGTTTGCCCAGCTCCTGTGACCACTGCCTTCCCAGGCTGCCTGGTTAGTGCATACACTTGGCCTGCTTCCCAAACACTGTGGTCATGCCTGAGATGATTGCTGAATAAATGCTGTCTTAAAGCTGTATTTGCCAAAGCAGGAAGATTTGTAAAAAGGAATAGGAAGGTGCTGAGACCCCAAGAGCCCCCGGCAGCTGCCTGGGTGCTGCCCTCCTCTGCTGTATGAGCAGTGCACTCTGCTGTCCACAGCCAACACTGCAGAGCCCAGCAAGTTACTGCTCCCAGGGTTTGCCAGGAGAGCACATTCCCCATTTTTAATAACAGTAACAAACTCATCAGTTTGGGTTAACCTCCTGTTAATCTAAAAAGCAGTCCTTTAGAAATTTGTAAATTGGGATGAAGGGATAATAATAATGACCAAGTGCTAGCTCTTCTTTTCTCAGCACTCTCAGGATGCTGCCTAGTTCCACACGGGCGAGCATCAGGCCTGCAGCCTTGCAGAATAGATTCAGGTAAACCTGTCTGCAGCAAGTGGGATATCCCAGATCTTCCCCTTTTGCCCTGGAAAGCCAGGAAGCGGTCCAGCAGCATTCCATACCCATTTACCCACCATCTGACAGATTAGGAGAACTTTGTCCTGCAGATGTGTTGAGAGAGGGAGAAGGGGAGACAGACCTGCATTCTAATTTCAACAGGCATTTCAGGTTTCCACCTTCCCACAGGGAAGCCAGAACAATTCCACATCCTTGGTCTCTCCCTCCTGCCTTGGCTGCTGTTCATGGTAGGTGATGTTTTTCACACTAAATCACAGTGTTAGAGTTAAGCATTCACTGTTCACCTTTGAGGTTGTCTTTCACAAGTTGTGATTCAGCCATGCTATTGCATGGATTGCTCTGCACCTAGGTTCACCTGGGATTATTCCCTCCACTCAAGTGTTGCAGATGGAACTTCAGCACGGAACTCCTGTCCTAGATTGCAGTTTAAGCCTATGGGCTTAAATGCTTGTGCTGGTTTAAGGTAAACCTGCAGGAGAAAAGAACCCAACTCACAAAAGACTGCAAGTCAGAACTACAATTTAATAAAAAGATCACAATAAGTACAA
>JAWWEU010000111.1:106689619-106755821 GCA_035583155.1 Acropternis orthonyx
TGCAAATGATCCATTGTTAGCAGTTCATGAGAAATTACATAGAGGGTGTAGAATACACAGTCTTAGCCACACCCACATAGTGACAAACTGGTCCTGGTCACTATAATCAGGACAATGCTTTCTTGGATTATCTTTCAGGAACCACTCTGACCAAACCACTGTAGTTGAACAAGCATTCATTATTCAGCGAATGTCAAGAAAAGGAATTGGGGAAGTAGTTATTTTACATGCAGAGAGGAACACAAGAATCCCCATGCTGGAGAGTTTCAGCCTGGAAAGCACTGCTCAGCCTTCTCCATAGTAACTAGAGTTACGTTGAAACCTACTGTTGTGATGTCTGGGACAGAGCTGGACCAGCTGTTCCTTACTGGGAGACCAGGATATCCTTTAGGTCCATTTCACATCCCCATTGTACAAAACGAAGAGGCGAATGATAAAAAACCTGATCATCACAAGCTGTAGGAAGTGATACTTTGGACTGCATCCAATCCCTCCAGGCTCATGGACTAAAGGGATCCTACAGGGAAAATCTAGGAAATAATCTTCAGAAACAGACTAGAGTTCTACTCAAATGATCATAACACGCTGCTAGATGGGTCCTTCACCTTGACCAGATCTCACAAGTTTTTTCATAAAAAGCAACCAGACCTTTCACTATCCATGAAAGTCACTGACTGAGGTCAAATCTGTTTTATTGATCCAGCTCCTGCCTCTATTAAAAGGATGAGGCAAATTGACAGCAGCCTGCTAACAAAAGAATATTGGATATTATCCTTCTACTAGCAATCATCAATTTTGAACAATGTTTTGGCCTTTCTGAATCCTTCCCCTTCTGACAGTCAACAGAGAGGATGACCTGCACAGCTGAGCTTGACTCATGGTCATTCATTCCCCAGAAAATTTTGAATAGTCCATCTTTCACTCCAGTTGCTTTTTACCAATGTCACCTACTGACCAGGGCCATGCACAGTATAGACCTGTTTTAACAGCAAAAGACTTTCAGGGTTTCAATGCTCACTTACCCCTGTTGTTCACTTAGAAGGAAGGCATGTGGAAGAGGAACATATTCTGGCCACATGATGACCTAGCCCTTTGCCCTCAACGTGAAGCAGCTCTCCCTCTGGAAAGGCTCTCCTTGTTCCCCATGCCCCATCTCACACTAAACATATATGAAACACTTCTCATGCACCTCTGTGCCCTGCTAACCTGGGATTTTGTCAGCTTTTCCTACCTTTCTGCAAAAGCAAGGCAAAGACCTTGCAACACTGCCGGCTGTGTGACAACTTCTCCTCCTGTGTTTCAGTAGGGCAAATAAGGTCCTAGGGAAAAGCATAGGGTGATGATGCTACTCTTTGCCTTGTTCTGTAAGGCAGTGATGTTTATTCTTTGTCATTCTGTAATGTATTAAGGAAATAATGTATTTTTTTTAAGTTTAGGTGTAACTCACCAGGTGGGAACTGTTACTCATTGCCAAATTGGCCCCAGCTATGGGGAACAAAACAGACCGAGGCACTGCCAGTGACAGCTGTGTGAAGGAAAGAGTCAAGGGCTTTGGGGGAGTAGGTTTATAGGTAGGAAACCTTGGGAAAATAGAGAATTTTTATGTTTTATGTCTGAAACATTTCTGGCCAGAGTAAAGAGTCAGCGTACACTAGCAGTAACCACTTGTTCAGCTTACTGGTGCAGCCCTATGACCTTGACCAGCAAACACTTCACAAGGGCAGTGGACGGGGCAGGACCGATCCTGGCGCTCCACACGGCTGTGGATTCTCAAGCAGAGACAAGCCCTAAAGGCCTGTGAAGGTATAAACCCACAGCACCTCTGCATTGTGAAGCATCCAAAGCACACAACTCTGGCTCCCTTTACAGGCTGAGAGGTTGCCTGAATTTCACAAAACATTACATTAAAAAAATTTTATTACTTGCCATTAGACTTTTAAATCTTAACTATTACAAACAGGAAAATTTGCAGGACAAGGGGATGTACTAAATACACCCTCCTCTTTGAGTTTCAGGATTTTTTAATATGAGTAATGGTGGTTAATACCCTTTCAACAGGCCTGAGTGAAAGAACACCATATACTACTATTTAGTAATTTCAGACTGAAAACCTAAATTAGTTTTGTGATGTAAAGCCAGAGAAGTAAGTGACTCGTGTACATGTGAAAGGGGAAGATGTGGAAAACCTACTGGCCAAAACTACTTTGAAAGAATTCCAAATTACGCTGAAATGCACAATGACAGTTTGTCCTTTCACAGGAGAGACAAGGAAATACTGTGGAGAACTGGCAATACAAATGCTCCCAGCCCAGTGAACTATTTCTGTGCCAATGATTGCATAAGAAGTAATTAAGAAACATTCACAACAAAACACCACAAACTGGAATATTATCTCTAGCATCTTTGTTTTCTAAAATACTTATTCACTGTTTTGATTTTTATCTATACCCAGTCATTTAGACAGTTCTGTGGAGAACCACATCTGTTATCTCTCCTGTCACAGTAAAACTTCATGGGTCATATTCAACTGTTCTTGTTTTCTTGGCATGGTCAGTCAGGATCATGTTTAATTCTAGCTCACCCTCTCACCATCAAGTAGAGTTGGTATGAATTCTCACTTTTTAAGACTGAGGTGGCATGAAGTGTGTCAGGTCATTAAATTATCCATGTTCTTTTGGAGACAGAACTGTAAGATAAATGGTAGCATTGCTTAATATATCCAGGAAAGTCCAAAATTAAGACTTTTGGAGGGAACGGGGGGAAATGGTCACTGCCTACTTTGGAAACTGTAAATTGTCACATCCTGCAATCATGCATCGTATTTATGTAACTGCAAATTGCTTCAGTCAAGTGTCAGGAACAATAGAGGCAAATGTAGCATTTTCTCAGCCCTGTGTTTCGTATTTGCTCACTGGGGCTGTTGGAGAGTTTCACCCCAAAGATGAAAGTGATCTTGATGAGGCTGCTGTGAAGGTCATCCAGAAGCTCCAGTCTGCTCCCATGACTCACCCAAATCTTCAGTGAGCCCTGTGCTTGTGCAGGCTCAGGAGCATCAACAGAGGAACTCACCGTAAGAAGCAGAAATGTAATTGGCATAATTTCATTTAAAAATCAAAATCTTAAGGCTCATCTGGACAATCAGAGAGTAATTCTTTTATTAGAATTTGTATTGCTACGAACATGCAAGAGCATTTCTTGCTGGTGGTTTGAAGATTTCAGTAATGGCCCCTCCTATGCTGTAAGAAATGAGACTCTCTGGGTATTCACAGCCCGTTCCATCAGATGGATATCACACTGCATTTTTCAGGCAATTGATCTCTTCAATAAGGAAAAAACCACGATTCCTCCTGTGAATATTTTCTATTATAAGCCCTTTGCACACAATCATAAGATAAAAAGTACACGTTCATTTTTATTCTTTCAATTACTAATCTGGCCAAAACTTTTACCATAGGATTACAAAGTATCGGTATGCTCTGTTCCTACCTGTTCAGCTAATGTGAATGAACATACAAAGGACTGAATTCTCACACCACATTCCTTGTGCAAGGTACAGATGGTGTTACCTAAAAAGATCTCATTATTTCTGCTAAGTGTTTCTTAACACAGAAACACTCTGAAATGGAAAAGAAATTCAGATACCATAGAGCATCTCAAGGTCAACACCTTAAAATAAACAACTGCTTTGGGGTTAAATAAAATGAAACATTTATATGTGGACAAACACTGTCATTATTATACAAGCTCCAATCATAAGTACTTAAATGATTTGTGAAGTTTGATTTTTCCTCCCCATTAAAGACTGCTTAAAACAATCTGTGAATGAGCAAGTTTTAATAAGAGAACTACACGCTTCATTTGCTGCTACTGAGCTTCCAACATCTTTACAAAGTATTTCTGCACAAAATCCGTACACGTGTCTCACAGAGATCCAACACTATACCTATTCTCAACACTAACGTAACCAAATCCACTTTATTTTGCAATCATAATCCATTTTTAACTTATTTACCCAAGAATGAGGTTTCTGCAGTAGGTCATAACAGATGTAAATGATCTTGTTTCATCCATCAATGACAAAAATCACTTGTTTAGCAGCATCTTCACACCATAGCTGTATTTTCAATACCCACGCTTCTGTTTTTCTTCTTTATCAAGAATAGCCTGTTTTAGACTCAATGCAGCATCTTCAAACTGGGGATTTAACTCTAATACTTTCCTGAAATCTTTCATGGCTTCATCAAAGTCTCCTGTTACAAGAAAAAAAAATAATTATCTTCCTGTAACTGCTCAAACTCAGAAACCACAGCTGAATAACACCTCCTAGTACTTTGCTAACAAAAAGTAGCAGCTGTACTTACTGGACCCATTGCATTTGGATTCTCCAGAGGCCCAAGTGGGAGTCAAAGGGTTTCACAGCAAGAACAGAGTGTGTATTTTTGAACCTAAAAGACTTCAGGCTCAATTCACCCAGATTACTAATTTAGAAGAGAAGAAGCCAAAAGGGCCAGGCCAACAGCCAGGCTGCCTTACACCAGCTGGTGCCCATGGTCTGGCTCTATTCTCCCAGTGTTCCCTCAGCTTGTGTGTCTGGACTTTGCAACTGCCAAGCTCCAACAAAAGGCACAGGGGTGTAATTTCCTTATGGCACAGTCAAAACCTGGACAAGGCATCCCTCAGAGGTGGTTGGCAGCCAACTGGAAGTTGAGAAGGCTGTGCTCAACTGCAGCTACACCTGCTTGGGAGGTGCTTTATCTCAGGTTTAATGGCAGCATTTGGAACTGCTGGCATGTTTTACCCCAATGCAAATTTTTCCAGAACTGAAGACTGCACCTTTCCCCCTATTTTTCACTGAATAGCATCATTTCGAATGACACAGCAGCACACCTAGAAACAGAATGACAGAAATTGCCAAGTTGGAAGGGACCCAAAAGATCATCGAGTCCAGCTCCTGGCCCTGCACAGATCCATCCCCAGGAGCCACACACGTGCCTGAGAGCATTGTCCAAATGCTTCTGGAGCTCTGTCAGGCTTGGTGCTGTGCCCACTGCCCTGGGGAGCCTGTTCCAGTGCCCAACCACCCTCTGGGTGAAGAACCTTTTCCTGATATCCAACCTCATCCTCCCCGACACAACTGGAGGCCATTCCCTGGTGTCCTGCCGCTGGTCACACAGAGATCAGAGCCCGCCCCTGCTGTCCCTCTCGGGGGCAGCTGTAACAGCGATGCTGTCCCCGCACAGCCGGGGTCGCAGCAGCCTTTCCCGTCAGCGCAGTTCCATCGCGGGCCGTACCCAGGCGGTAGCGCACCAGCCCCCGGTTGTAGTAGGGCACCTCGAAGCCGGGCTGGCACTCGATGGCGGCCGTGTAGTCCCGCACGGCGGCCGCGAACTCCACGCGCAGGTACCGCACCTGCCCGCGGTCGTTCAGCGCCGTGGCAAGGTCGCGGAGGGCGCTGCGGGCACAGAGCGAGCCGGGTCAGGGGGTTGCCCTCCCGGCTCTCCCCCACCCCCAGTCCCAGCCCCGGTGTTACCCCGCGGGGCTGCGGGCGATGAAGCGGCTGTAGAGCTCCTCGGCCGCCGAGAGCCGGCCCGCCGCCAGCTCGGCCCGCGCCGCCGCCAGCGGCTCCAACTCCGCCATCGCCGCCGCCCCGCCGTGACGCGGCGCGAGCGCCCAGGGGCGGGCCGAGCTCGCTGCCCCGGAGAAAGACCAGATACCGGGACGGACACACAGAAATGCAGTAATACCGTAATGCTTTCGGTACGGAACGTATCCTGGGCCGCAGCAAAGAGGTGTGAGCAGCAGGTGCAGGGGGGTGATCCGGCCCCTCCGCACAGGAAGGACATGGATCTGTTGGAGCGGGTCCGGAAGAGGCCGTGAAGGCACGTGGGGGGCTGGAGAGAGCATCGCTCCTATGGAGACAGGCTGAGAGAGCCGGGGCTGCGTGGCCTGGACAACAGAAGGCTCCAGGGAGACCTTACCTAAAGGGGCCACAAGGGAGCTGGAGAGGGACTGTTTACAAGGAGAGGAGTGACAGGACAAGGGGGCATTGCTTTAATCTGTCAGAGGGCAGATTTAGGTATTAGACATTGGGAAGAAATTCTTTACAGTGAGGGTGGTGAAGCACTGAACAGGTTGCCCAGAGAGAATGTGGCTGCCCCATCCCTGGAAGTGTTCAAGGGCAGGTTGGATGGGGCTTCGGAGCAGCCTGGTCTAGCAGAAGGTGTACCTGCCCACAGCCAAGGGTTTGGAACGAGATGGTCTTTAAGGTCCCTTCCAATGCAAACTGTTCTACAACTCTGTGATTCTATGAAAATGAGGTTTATCCTTTCCTGGCCTAAGTTTGGGTGAGAGACATGACTTGCCCTGAAAGACAGCGCAGAAACGTGCCCAGTGCACAGCGTGAATGTTGCAGCTCATGGCTCTTGCCAGGTGTACAAATGCTGGCTGGGCCTGGGGAGAGCTCACCCTGTGCAGCAAGGACCTGCAGCACTTCCAGAGCAGAGGCTCAAATCCAGTGTTAGGTAGAACAGTGCCGTTCTAAGCAAGACACGTGTAACACGGGTGACCATTCAGGTCCTGAAATCTGTTCAACAGCTGTTGGCTGCTCTCTCAAGCTACTTGGAAAAAAATGACCAGAAATCCAATTTGAAAGTTCATGAAGGTTTCCTTGACTGGTTGAAGATCACATCACCCAAGCTCAGGAACCTGGATATAGATGGACAGCACTGACTGCTGAGTGTTTTCAAGCCCTTTATTGCTATGGTGGGTTTAAATACATTTGGCCAAAGAAACCAGCACAAACATGTGCCTATACTGTTATCATCACTCTAGTAACACAGTAGTACAAAAATGTATACAATAATATTATGAGAACTATTGTGACATCATTTCAACTCAGGAATAATTTCCTTCACAAAACTGTGAATTATGAGAAAACCCAGTAAATTCCTATGGAATTACAGACCAAAAAAAATGGAGCCTGCTCAGAGTAAAACATATTAATATGAACCTACATTCCACCCACATCGTTTTGAAACTAGGCTCAATCTCCAATTTACCTTAAATCTTTTTGTAAAAGTGTAACAAAAAAGGAGTCTATTAACATGGTCATTTATTCACATAAATGTAACCAGTAAAGGTTTCTCTTGTGGGTTTTCTGTTTTGGTTTTTATTAATGTTTCTCTAACAGCAGCACTATCTGCTACAATACAGTACCTGAGTTGTATTTGAAAATATAGTACATTGGTAACATTCTAGAGGCTATTTTTAGGAGTCATAAATGAGGATACACAGGCCTTTATCCTCAGCTATACGGTGCTGTGACATAGAGGACAGGACTTATAATTGCTTGCTTCGTTGGCTTTCATACAGTGCTTACATACACTGCACATCCAGAACTGATACTCCAGGATAGGGTCTCCTGTTGCAACACATACAGGAAGTTTCCCATCTCCGCTATTAAAAGAAAAAAAAAAGGAAGAGTAAATAAAGCTAAAAGAATAAAAGTATGGTGTGTCAATTGTTAATTAGAAGTTACTAAACCACATAACACTTCACTGTTCACACAGCCAAATATGTAAATCTTCACACCAGAGAATGTCCATCCCTAGAACCATACAGTCAACAAATCAGGACCAGCAGAACCAAAAGATGGAGCGAAAAGCAGCAGTGAGGGCCATATAAAGGTAAGGTCAGATTAGACACCTGCACTATTATGCTCCTTCCTCTGAAGAGTCAGCTTGAAAGCTGCTAGTGAGATTCTGTACAGCTGCGCAGTAGGATCAAACAAGCCATGTTAAAATCCTATTTGCTAAAATAAAATTGACCCACAATTTCCATACTCATACATTCCGTGGTGTTAGCAGGAAACACATGGCAAAGACACTGTTGGGGGTACAGCCACTCCAAGGACTTACCCCTTAAGTGTGCCCTCCTTGCTCTAATTTTTTACTTGACATATTGATCTTCTCACACCATGTAGATTTAGGTAATTCACAAAACACTGGAGACTTACTAGTTAATAATGGTTAAACACTCACTTGTGGATATTTGCATCACACCACAACGGTGGTTAAAACGGTAACAATTATGACTTCAATGTCTGTCATGTGACACAGTATCAAAGGTCCTAAAACTCCTGCGCTCTACCTGCATTCAAATTAAGGTGAAATTACATCTTTATGCCCAGTTCCTCAAATGCAGTTGGTGTCTATTTTCCCAAACAACACAGTGCTGTATTACCCTTTCTGCAAGCTGCCTGACACCTGCATCATCCTTGCCCAATATTTGGTTTAAACAGCACAGCATTTAATTAACCTGATCACACACAAAACCTATTAAAGCCCAAAATATAGACAACAGCAGAAAAAACCTATAGTATTATTATAGTATCATATGAAAATAAACCCACCTCTCAAGAACATCATCCAGATCAGACTTTTTGTTATACTTTGGACTGTATCTTGTGAATATCTCTAGAGCAAGGTCTTCATACTGTTGCCTCTGCTCTGGCCTAAGAGTTTCCAAGGATTCTAGTTTAACAAATGCTTTTGAGCAAGTATCAAATGCTCTGTTTGCACATGCACAGAGTGCCAAAAGGGAGTAGATTTCAACTGCAGGAATAATGTCTTCATAATCTCGCAAATGAAGCGCTAAAAAAGACCAAAAAAAAGAAATCAAAGGAAATTATTACACATCTTCTGAGAAGTCTGAGCATTTGTATGAAACATTTGCTACCAGGAGACAGTATTAATCCTACAAATTGGACAAAGTGAACCAAAGTATTTTCATTGACATGACTATGAAGCATTGTTTTTTTAAAAATAAATAAAATTAAAGGGAGTTTGCTACTTGTTTCTCTAACTGGCACAGATTTTTTTTATGAAGCTCTACAGGGAGGTTTGATGCGAATTCAGGTATGCCTTATAATTTAAGGAAAGAAACAAAGCAATCAACAGAATATCTACAGAATTGACTGATTTAACCAGGTAATATTTGGAAAGTTAGATTTGCATTGTCTTCAGGAAAGTCCTTCCCGCTACCTTGACTGCAGCCATATTCAATTAATTGTATGGGTTTGATTTAAATTCCATGGATCTATTAAGAACAGAAAAATGTGCCAACTATAAATGAAATTAGGTGCTGTGCAATTAGAACAGTTTTTTTCCAGCGTTATAAAAGAAGTCCTACCTGTTTTAAGTGCTGCATCTACAGAACCTTTATAGAGTTGTTTTTGTGCAAGTATGAAAAAATGGTAAGCCTCAGCTCCTCGCCAAGCATTGTCTGCAAAGCGATTAGTTGAAGAAAGAACATCATCTTCCAGCAAACCAGCCAAAGCTGAAGCACTCTGAAAACAAAGCAGTATCACAAGTAATTTTTATATGAAACAGATAGAGCAGGAAATGGGGATACATGAAAAGAACTTTTCTATGCTTGGTGATTACACCCCTGTCTGTGTTAACTAGGGGAAATATAAATGGACCTAAAGTGAACACTGTCAGGCGATTTATACAGAGCACAGGCACAACATATGGTGCAGATTGTCAAAGATAAATATCATATACGTGTGTACAAATATATCTTGTGCACATCTGCAGACTGGTTCATAGTTTGGATTAATACTGCATTTCAACACCAGAGCCCTTAAAACTTTGTTTAAACTGTTTCATTTGTGCATATGAAGATGAACATAAGAGGAGAAAAAAAATTCTTCCACTTGCTTCCCCCGTACCTGGAGCCATCTCCCTGCTAAATTACAGGCAACATAACTTAATCTAATCACTCTTTGGGATAAATACTTACTCCTAAATGACATGAAAGTGAGAGTCTTGCAAGAGAAAAAAGTCTGGAATTTCTTAGTATCATTTTCATTGTTATAGTGAAAAGATTAAGAAAAACACATTAAACTTGGGAAGAAAAATACCTATTAATACATATGATTTAAATGTTTTAAAATAATACTTGAAACAATAAGTTTTCATGGAAGACTTGCTTTAAGAAAAGCTTTGTTCTTAGCAGGAAAAAGGGTTATTAGAAAAACATTATAGGCTCCCATGAAGGTAGCTTCCTTTATTCTAGGTAGCACATAACATACCAGAATTCAGAAAGGAGGAAAAGAATAAAAAAAACTACACTACCTCTGAACTTTTTTCTTTAACTTTTCCCCTTTGTGCACTTTGCATTTGTTCATGGCGCTGTTCCATAAGTAAGGCTGATAACACATAAAGCTTTTTAACTCGCAAAGGTTTCGTCCTTTTCTTTGACTCTTCATCTGCAATCTTAAAAAAAAAAAAAGGGATTTAATTCTCTTGGACAATCGCATGCTTGTACAAATCTAGGAAAACATGCCAAAAAATGATTCTGCCTTTAAATGTAATAATTTAGACTGCAAACAGAACTATAAATGAAAATGTCAAAGTGAAGTATGCACATTATTCTATATTTATTTAGCTAATATGTATATAAAGCCAGATTCTCAGAAAGGATAAATCGGTGTAACCATGTATAAGTCTACTGACTTAGTATAAAAATAAACTAAAAAACAGCGGTATTTAAACACATACATAGCTTTCAATACGGTCTGGTGGTTTTCCCAGAAAAGAAGAATGGCTTTTGAAAGTAACATATATTATATATATACACCGCTATAAATATTTGCTGTAAAAATTATGTATCCCTCTTACAGACTTTAAGTTATATACAGAAATCTCTGCAGCCAAACCAAATCTAAGCAACATCTCTATCTTAAAAGCACACCACAGCGATTTCTAATTGAAGGTACTAATTGAAGAAATACCAAAATTTAACTTCTTAAAGTTACTGACATTGCTATTTTTTTAAAAAAGGAGATAAAACTAACAAACTTAACAATTAAAATAACGTGGACAGTGCAGGCCAGACCACTCTACCATACTTCCTTACTAGGCAATGCAGAGCAACAGGATCTTCTCTGAGGTGCCATTCATCTCATACTGAAGTGAAAGTCTCAAAATAAAACAGATGGCTTATATCTCAAAAGTCTACTCTCCCCTGGGTACAGAGGACATCCAGGGTAAGTATTACAGATAGAGATATCTGAACTCTGGGAGCTGGATTCATCTTTGCAGTATCCCATATAATGGCATCTGTTTACAGCCTAGACAGTGTTAAAACTAAAATAGCCCCAAGAGAATAAAAGTAGCATGGAATTAGTAAGAGCTAGTGCAAAAAACCAGTTACTTGACACAAAAATAAAACCTGTGATACCTTGAACATGAGCTTAGCAGCCTCAAAGAAATAATTGGCTTTACGATAGAGTTCTATCGCATCAAGGATTTTATTATTTTCCAGCAAATGACTTGCATATCTGGCTAACAAGGATCCAATCTCTTTCATATTGTGATTTTTAGCCAGCTCCACAGCTTTATTCCACTAGAAATGAAAGGAGACAATTATTAACCTAATTTTTCAAATACATTCTCAGAACAAGCCAATTATCCACGAACAGATTGCAACATTTGTGTGTGATATTTCATCGCCATTTAGAACCAGACTACTATAAAATTAACATAAAAAGCAAGCAAAGACCAATGCTAACATCACTGCCAATCCCATGATGCAGCAGGCCTGTGAAACAAATGCTGGACCTCTGTCCAAAACCACATATAAAACAGTTGCTTCTGCTTTGGTGAAAGCCTTGCGAAATCACTTCATTGCAGCTCATAGCTGGACATGTGGATTTCAACACTTCTGTTATTACTACTAAAGCCAGACTCTCAAAAGCATGTATAAAGAGGACTTCCGCTCAGAAGATTAAAGCACACAGTAACACTTTACTAATCCTTCTATACACCTCATTTTGTCTGTGACTTTTCCTGATTTTCAACAGTTTGGCTACTGTGTTTGCCCCACATGAAAAGTTTGGCAGGACTGAGAATCTTAGGTGAATCTCACACCTAATAGCTCTTCAGATCCATAAACTAAGGAATTATTGACATAAAGGCAGCCCTAGCCAGTCTCCTGCCATTACCATATATCAAGTTCCTCATATCCACCCTCAGTTTTTCTCTTATTTGTGTTGACATGAATGTTTGCACAGGTGAGTGCCAAAACCAGCTTCCAGATGTAAACATACAGATCAGTTTCCAGATCAGCTTCTTCCAGCTACATCCTCACTCAGTCACAAATCCATTTGCATCCACACAAAGAAGGAGGGGGATGTGGAAAACATCCAGAACTGACATGTATCTCTTCTCTAGTCTTTCTCCCATTCCGTCAGGAGGCAGCACAGCCAAGCTCCAGAGGCTACAAATGTCTGTATGCTAAGCATGCTGACCACACATCCTGCATGTACCTTTGCATTGTTCCTTCTATTGTCTAATCTTAACCTCAGAGAACTGGCTTAAGCACTGAAGTATAAATTTTCCAGAAATCATGATAAATCATCAGACACTTAACAAGGACTTGTATTTAGCTGGGCATTAGGATAGAAATCTCACTGTTAAACTGGTATTGGTAAAGCAGATTATCTCCTGCTGTTTCACCTGGTTGAGATGCACACAGGTATCCACCGCATCCTTTGGTTGATTGCATTTCAGAAAGGCTGACACAGCTTGTTCACACATCCCCACTCTTACAAACATATAAGCTATATCCTGCAAAAAGCATCAGCACCGTGTTAAATTCACTTCCACATTTCTAGTACCTTGTGTAGCAACTGCAATACTCTTATACTGTTTAATTTAATTCCAAGAGGTTGGGGAAGGGGTTGTTTGCTTCATGGATCCCGTGAAGGCACCACGCACTGTTGCTAATATTTAGAACAGTGAGTGTGCTACTTTCACACACTGCTTCTAAATTCAAAAAAGCTATTTAAAAACTTTTGTTTCAAATCAAATCATACCAAAAGGATTTTATTCTTACTGTTTAGAGTATTTAATGAAAGTTCACTATTACAGTGAGGTTAAAAAGAAATTGCTATGTCTTGCTTTACTAAACATGGCATTAAAAGGAGCACATTTTGCATTTTTCAAGCATTTTGGATTAATCAACCATAGCATAGTTTTAAATTAGCTATTACACAGTAGGTCATATTCTGCTATATATGTATCTATCTATACTCTACACACCTATATACCCTATATACCCCATCCAACCTACTCTTCCTCCTTTCAGAGTATCTTCAATTTTCATTGTGCATTAGTATTCCCACCCAAGCTACCATGTAAGAAGTTAAACCAGGTATAGCAGCCAGGAAGGATTTAGCAGGGGAATATCCCCAGCAGTGTAGATGATACAACAAAAGCTAAAGCAAGTGTCCATCCATGAGTGACTTCTCAGTGAAGCACAGCTATTTCAGAGAGAAATGCCACAATTTGGGGAGTGAAAACAGTAAATTAGCCACGTGACAATAAAACATGATGAACAATCAGCTCTTTTTGGGGAATTGGGACAATAAGGGAAAGGAAGAATAATGGAGTAGGAAAACAACAGTAATACTGAATATCAATACCACAGTAACACCGTTATGCTTCACTTAGTAGGTCATATGCTGCATTCCTTCTCTTCCTTAACCCTCACAAGATGGGAAAGTTTAAACAAATGGTTGGGTATAAGACAATGAAAAATAAAGGTGCTTTTTGCTTACAGGGAGCAATTTATGATTCTCTGGAAGTGAGTTAGCCAGATCCTCCAGTCCTTGGTAGTCCTCTAGCATGTAGTAACATTCAGCTAAACGTTCCTGGTTTCGTCCTTGCACATAATACTGTACAGCATTTAACCTAATAGGACAAAAGAATGTGGTGGCTTCTGATATATAAACACAAGTGAAGTTTTTAATTCTGTAAGCCTTTTGAATTTTTAAATTTAAAATCCCATTGTTTGAACATGTAGCTTTCCTTGGAAAAACTTCTGTAGCTAGAATTTCACTGTTTTTCTAAAATGCACTAAAAGTTTAAATTTTCAGGGATCACTGTATTCAAGTAGTAGCAAGACTGATTCTCTGACTAGCATAAGGTTAGGAAGTCAAGATATCTTAAAACTATATTCCCACATCTGCACAAATCATGGCAGAAAATGGACAACTTACAACTAAACTTTCAGAAAAGGGCTTTACTGTTGTGCCTCTGTATTATAAAACACAAGCATTAAGACCTCCAAGACCACTCTCCAAAGCTACCTAAAACATCTCAAGATCAACTTTCAAAACCTAATCACAAGTTTTCAACTGCTTTGGGACCCAAGTTCTTTGTGCTAACAGGGTTTGGGTAATCATGATATACAGTGGAGTTGTGGAACTCTGAGCCTTAGAAGGCAGTAAGTGCATGAAAAAAATTCTCAGCAAATTATTAACTATGAACACGTTACCTCTGGCTCAGTAAGTAACCTGAATGCAAAATGTGTTCTGGAGAAATACCATTACAGGTGTGCACTGTCCTTAAAATATTCCTTGGGTGTACAGTTTGGGCAATAGCTGGAGACATCCAGGTCATAAAGAACTCTGGACCTTTTCAAATATTTGTGGATTGTAGCATTCTAGAAAATTCACTGATGTTTAATAATTCTTTCCTATCTTTAACCACCTTTTTTTTTTTTCTTTAATACTTCCTATATTCAGCCTAATATAACCGTATAGGTATTTCTCTTCCCTCCTTTGAAGCAGACAGACGTCTGGCAAAACAGAGATTTTTATCACCTTTATTCTTTAGACAGCTGATCAACAGCTCTTTATTTATCTTATCATGGAACCATAAAGGTCTGAGCTAAATCACATCATTCCAAAATTATCCCATGTATTGCAACCTAACATCTGTCTTTCCCCATAAATTAAGTCTTGTCATCAGTTTAATAATTTCCCTTGTAATTTCCTTCTTACTAGTTCTTCTACAGAACATACCACTTCTGGCGGTCTGCAAAGTAGTCTCCAATAGCATTGTGTGCCTGTTCCAGAAGGGCGTCGTCTGAGACCCCTGAGCCAGTTTTCAGTAGCTGCAGTACCCGAAACCAATCTCCCAATTTGATCCGCAGTCCAATGGCAAGATCTCTGGTATAAACAGAAACATCAGGGAAAAGTCAAAGACAACAACATACGTAACAAAAGTCTCGAGAAAAGCATCCCAAAGCATTCTCATGTTCTTAACCTGAATTGCAAGTATCACAGTGATCCCAAATAACTCGTTTTCAATTCAAGCACTATTCCATAAGAGCAAACAGTCAGAGAGCTCACAGGTAATTTCATACGTATCCACCTCATTATTAGCCACATTCCTCTGTGAGGAGTTAAATGAGCAGCTGGTGAGACAGTTGGGCTGATGTTACTTCAGGTTGTCTCTTATTCTGTTCTGTATCTTTCACTGCTGACCACTACAAGAGATGGAAGCAGCTGAAAAAGGCTAAAGGCAGGAGGCAGGAGGCAGACAAGGGGAAAGGCCAAGGAGCGAGGAATATGAATAATGTTGCCTAAGCTGAGATGTAACAAAACAGACTTGAGAGAGACTTCTCCTTAAGATTCAGGGTGACTTTGGATAAAGGAGAAAGGATTCAGACTTAGTTTTTCCTTTTTATTATTTTTATTATTCATGCATACATATGACTCACTGTGTGTCTGTCTGGCATGTTTTTCCACTAAGTGGAATACTTCTATATTACTTCATATAAAAGTAATTCTGCAGGTGCATAGAAAATAAATGGAAGAGACTTACACACTTCTTTTAAAAATGCACTCAGCTTACAAGTGAACGAAGGAAGGCAGCAGAAAGTCAGCACAGTCAGCTAATTAAGAGCATCAATCTAAAAACATTAAAACTGTATTTGAAACACAGATTTATTTCATCCTGATAGATCCTTCTCAGGATTTTTCTAGTGGTGAGGAGACACATAATGTCAATACAGAATCCCATATTCTTGTAGCTGGAGAATAAGATGCTCTACTGTTGAAGAAACCAGTAAAAAAATTTAAGTTTTTGACTTCTTCAGTCCTGTAATGTCCAAATTTCTCTTCAGCCATGAAGAGCAATATGCCATATTTAAAAATCAGTTTTGCATTGTGACTGCCATGCTTAAGAGGCAGTCCACCTCCCCAAACCAGCATACTGCCATTGAATAATTAACTATGGGTGAGAAAGTTTTCCATTACCAGGCTCTAATGGGCATCTCTCCCAGCTCACACCTTCTTCCTCTGCCCCCACGCCCTGTATCCCTTACTTGGAAAGAGGAAGGTTTCTCATTCTTACAGCATGAAAGAATAACTAATGTTTTTCTCCATCAGTCCCTACTGTTTTTCATGGCTCCGTTAATCAAAGCTTAAAAATTGCACACGTGCACAAGTGATTCATGTTTCCTCATGTTTGACCACCATCTACAGGCTACACTGTACAACTGCTGCTGATAATTTATCATTATCCTTTTTCAGTAGAGCCAGTTCTCTAGCTAATTGCTTAGTGCTAATTTATATTCCCAGCAATACTGTAATTTTGCTTTGTTTGTTTTCATTCCTGAGAAAAAATTCCACTGATTGGTCCACAGTTTCATCCAGAGTCCTTTCCGTCTCTCCAGAGATTACAGTTCATTAAGAACTCTGTTGTTTGTATATGTAAATGGGAAGAATGTGTACTTGGCTACTAGCTAAGACCAACAGCACATAAATTAAACATTAGTTAAGCCTGTTTGTATTTTTGGAATCCCAGTTGAAATACTGACAAAATACTTGTGAAAAAAAAAATCTATGAAACACAGCACTACCTAGAGCAGACGAGGTTTTGCAAACAGTTTGGAATGCACTGATTTACATATAGAACTGGTTATCTGGGGATACAACAAAATTCTCTCCATCTGATCCTTTTATGTCTCTGCAGAAGCTGGTAAAGACTCTTCAGAGCTAAAACAGACCTTCCTAATAAAGGCGTGCTTTCTTTTCAGATTTTTTTTTCTTTATTTGCTTCTGAGATGATTCCATGCAATTACCTTCTGTCCATATCTAGATACATTCTTTCAGCTTCTTCAAATCTGCTAAAATAGGCTGCCACTTCTGCTTGCTTCATGGACTCGCTCTGCAGGTTGCCCAGACGCTTCACAAATTTAATACCTTGATAATCTTTGCAACGCACAAAAGCTTGTTCAGCTGTCTGCAGATCCAGCTTCTGAAGAGCAGCTTCAGCCAGGAGACGCCTGTGTGAAAAACAAACATGACAGATGGAAAAGCACCTGGAGAGTAAATTAAATGAGGACCATTTAACTAGTAATTATTTAAAGATGCCATTCAAGTTATTGCAATTGTATTGTTTACTAGCTAATCTTAATACAGTTGCGTGTTTGTTCCCAGTACATTCTGTGATCTGTCCAGTACCTTCTCAGGGAAAGATGTTGAAGCAATTGCTAAGATTCTTTTGTTCTGCTGTTCAAATGAACACTGGTTTGGGAAGAATGGGCAGGGTCTGAGTGTTACACTTGTCCTGTGTGAAATGTCTTGCTGGTCTCAATGCAGTTCCATTTAGATACTTCTACCCATGCGTTTGTTGCAGCTTTAAACCTGCTTAGACAGTCCCAACTCCACAGTATGGCTAATTTAATCCATCTGCTACTCACATCATCCAGTTTGTTGCATTACAGAAGTAAGGGCACTGTCCGATTCTGATCTGGACATACTTGCTTTATATCCTGTACTTCTAATCCATCTCTTACTTATAAATATGTGGCATGTGTTTTCTTGCATAATAAAAATAAAGTTCATGGCAATTTTGGAGCAAGATGAATGGAATCTGATGTGTATTTTGTGATTTTACAATATAAAACTTTTACTGAGATACAGATTTTCAAAACTAATAGTCATTTTATATTAAATGAACAGATGGTACCAGCAAAAGACATGAATGACTTCAAAGCTCAAAAAAATCTTCAGCTAGCTCAAGACATTCGCAAAAATGAAGATTCACAAAACCAACATTTTACCCTATACGCTCAAGCCAATAAAATTACAGTATTATTACAGAAATTTTCAATATGTAGCTAGCAAATCTTGTTTTTCAGAATGAATGCTCTGGAGACAAAAGCACAATTAGATAGGAAGAAATGCTTTTAGGGACAAATGTAAAGCAAGCTGTCTTGGCCAGTCTTTCAGCAACTCTAAATTTTCCTCTAAACTGTCAGAATTAACAGCCAAACATCCAATACTGCAAGAAATCAGTTAGCTTCAAAACAGAGCCAAAATGACTAAAGAAAGGTACTGATAAAGAAAGAATCTCCAGAAAGTTAAAGAGAATTGGCATCACTCATCAAGAAACTTGTCAATGAAGTTTTAGGTTCTGCAACTGACTTTTCATTAAGTAACCTACTGACGCATTTCCTCTTCCAGCCCTCATAACCTGGGACATTAGATTCCCAGAACTTCTGTTTTCACAGGTTCATTCTTATGTGTTTGCTATACAGGCTTTTCAACTTTAATAGCTGAGCCCATGTTTAGTTTAAGCATGCCCAGCATCTCCAGCTCTCACATTACTTCTGAGATGATGCATTATAACACGATTAACATACCCAGCCCTTCTCATTTCTGTCCTTTATGGCCTGTCCAAAATGCTACAAGGTTAGTCAAACTGCTCTTACCTTGTTATCATTCTGATGTGCTCCCTTTTAGTGGATTTTAAGTGCTTTGTCATCAAGGTTCAATATCAAATATATAAATTTAAATTTAACCAACTAAGTTAACTTTCTGCCAGCTTTTTTCATTTCCTTTAAACTCACCCCTAAAAGCAGGGAGCACTGTGTTTTGGGACTGATACAGCCCAGAGCAAAAAGGTGTCCTGAGCCTGTACCCTACACCCACTACCATGACACACACCACATGCCTGCCATTTTAGGTACTCCAACATTCATAAAACCTTAGTGTATCCTGCTTTGGCTGATTTTGAGGTTTTGTACTTTCATACGAGATATGTCTGAATAGGAAAAGAATACAAAAGAACACACATTTTTAAAAAGTTGCCTTATAAAAGATTTTACCAAAGTCTAGGATGTGGATTGTCTTCTATGAATTGGGAAGATTCCTCAATGCCAACTTTTTCAATCAATGCTCGACTGTCTCGTAATGACCGAATCTCAAAATTGATGATGTAATCTTTGTTAGGATGTTCAGGATTCTAACATAATGGATAAAGAAACATATTTTTATTCCATATGGCCTTTGTTTTCACCCAACATAGATATCTACTATTCAAATCATTAAGACACCAAATTTTCCTACAAAATAAAATTAATTATACTTACCTTTAATATTTCATCCAGAAGAACAGATTTGATTTCTAAATCTTCGAAGTTGCAAATATATCCAGATGTTTGTATAGGTTCCTTAAGTAAGTTACAAAGGAATGAACATGTATTCTGTCTGATTAAATCCTAATCAAATCTGTTAAATATACATATAAATGCATTCTTCTCCAAACTAGGATTAAATTGCATTTCCAACAGGAAACAAATACTACAGTCATTAACCTTATTGACAATTCTATAAACACAGACATCATTAAAAGGCCTCATGTTTTCTGTAACTAAATTATGAGAAAGAGATAAAGAAACACCTGCCAATATTTAGATTCAACTGAACTATGTTTTACAAGTATCTCTACTAAAATTACATTTATGTTTCCCAAAGCATACCAAAAAAATATGCTTATCAAAATATCTTGTACATTTCATAAAAATGTAACAGCGTTTTTGTGTTTCCAGGACTGATAGTTCATTTTACTTATTTGTTTCAGAACAACATTCCCACAGAAGAGTTGATAAGATTTTGAGATTTCCAGAAGCAAGCCTATACAGGTAACACTTGGCTAACTGAATGGCAAGCACAAGAATACTACTATTCAAGAAAGAGCCAATAACTTATGAGCAAATTTGTAAAATGAGTAGTTTATCTATGTTAATATTTACCTCTGGATCCAAGTTTCTGAAAACATACATTCTTGTTTTCTCCATCATTGCAAACAAATCTGGGTTATCTTTGGCCCATTTCATATCCCAGACATCCTTGCGTTCCAGTTTCAGCTGCTCCCCTATCACTTGCTGTCCTGTGCTGTCTATTGCCCGTGTGTCCAAGTCAAAGAAAGTCAGAACACCTGAAAGGTCTATGATAGCAAGACGACTACAAAAAAACAAAGGAGGTAAAAATAAGACAGCTAAGTAACACTAATCAAGGCTAGAAATCTGAAACAGTTATCCAGACTGGCACAGTATAATTCTACAGGTTCAGTGAGATGCTGTTGTGTGCCAAAGCCAGCACAGATGCATGTGACTTTCATTTATCTGAACAGTAGAGACCAGAGACATGGAAACATCTGCTCATACAGGATCTGGCCCTGCAAGGGCTCTGAAATATGTACATTTTTTCATCCAGCATTTTGAAGATCCTTAGTACATCACATATCAAGTTGAGTAAATTACAGGTTCTGCCCCTTGCCAAACTTTTCTTGCCAAAGACTAAAATTAACAACTGAACAGAACGGGTTTTCCTTATTTACTAGGAGGCAATGAAGCAGATTATTAAATTAACAAGCTAGTGTGGTGACACAGACTGCTAATTCCTAAAACAAGACTTCTCACATTTCTACAAAGGGTATTCTTTAGGTTTTTTTCAAGGCAATAAAAAGCCTAATCCAATTAATCTTTGAAGTCATTTAAAATACGAGAAAAATACAATTTCTAAAATGTTACATTTGAAAGTTTCCAGTTACGTAGGTCTTCAGTGAGTCATGGTAGCCTGTATTTACTGCAGGGCCATTTTAGCAGCATTTCTAAATATTGAATGGTAGCCACCCTAAATCCCTTTTAAAATTTCAAAAGCAATTTAGAAAATTTACCTCAAAATGCTTATGGATCTGACCCTTTTTCCCTGGCACAAGGTCATTTAGGAAGGAAACAGCTTGGATTCAAAACAAAATGAATGTGGCTCTGCTTGATCACATTGCCTTTTGAGTGAAGCTATCTATTTTTGCTCTATACCTAAAGAGGTGAGAGTTCTACACAAGCATTAGGAATTCTGTGTGAAATTATAAAGTAATTTTGAAGTGATTAAAATTGTCTTGCAAGTTCTCTTTAGTCAGTATATCTTTGCCTTTTCTGCCAAGACTGTTATGTGCTCTCTTGCACAGAAATAGCTGTAAAGTAGGAAGCCAGTAGAAAGTCAGTTGCTGTTCAGTAGAAACCAGACCTGCTAGAAGCATCACCACCAGCTACAGCTTGTAACGATAGAAAATTAATATGGGGGATGAACCAAGTTTTCAGACATTAGAAGGACGGGGAAATAGAAAGAAGTCACAGAGATATAAAGTTTCAGGTTGTAACATAATTTTGTCAACTCATGTCATGATCACGGGAAGGTTATGTTTGGTTCATCAAATAAAACAGAGATATTTTCACATATACAGAGTGTAAAGCATAGGAGAGCTTTACTAACACAGTCTCTCAGAGCAATCTGATGACTGTCCATAGTTATCAATAAAGAAATGGTTAAGCAACCATTAATAATAACTAAAATTAATAGTTTATATTAGATTAGTATATAATTATTATAGAATGATAGATTTCATAGAATTAGTATTTTCACAAATTTTAGCGCTTTATTTTGAAATTGGATACCTGTTTTTAGAAGCAGATCTGTAACTTACCTGGAGTTGCAGTTCAAAGACAGCTGATAGGCACGACAGTTCAGGATATAGCTCTGCACTGCTGCCACAGCAGGGAGACTGTATCTCTGAATGGTGCCAGATTCTCTTCCCTAGGGAAAGGTGATCCTGGCTTAGCAAGAGAACTTTTCCATCAGTAAACTCTTTAAAATGGTTTTATTTATATGCTGTCTTAGACAAAAGAGTTTTAGATAAGTGACAGAGCTTAAGTGGAAAGAGGGACTATTGTCATTCTAGAAATTCTCTTTAAGATGCTACGCTTGACAGATCTGCTTAAATCAGGGATGTTAAAATAAACAGCTCTAGTTCACATACAGCCCACAGAACAGGACCTATGAACCTCCAGACAGGGCCTACATTAAAAAAAAGAACAGTGAAAAGATCCTTTTCCCATACTGGTAAATCCCCTCAAACAGTGCCGTATGACAGCACCAGCCCAGGTCTGAAAGCAGGAGAGCTCTGCTTACGTAGGGCTGACTGCATGCTAACAAATCTCACCAGTTATTTCAAGATCTGAGCCAGTTTTAAAAGGAAATGCTGTAGAATACACTGGTTATTCATAGGCTTGAGTAATAGGAAACAAATCTAAGTACTGATGTGGTTTATCTTTATTTTGCTGAATGACACACCTATTGCCTGTGTTGAGGCACTATCAGGCCAACAGTCTGAAAGGATTTTGACATCCCTGGACTGAAATGATCACTGCCACTATGTTCTCATGATGTTTCTGTAGACTGAAGAACATGTCCAGCTTGGTTTACCTACCATTCAACTCTTACGCTGGAAATGAGTCAACATTAAAATTTAAGGTAGTTGAAACTTCATTCCTTCTTCTTTTTTCTCCCCCCAAAGCCACTCCTAAGATGCCCAGCATAAATCACTGTCTTTGATTTTTTTCACATCTGTTTACTCTATAAGCTAAAAAGCAGATTTGGTCAGAAGTGTTGTTAGAAAATCTAACCACTATAATATGCATTCTGCTCCAGCACATTTATCCAGATTTGATTTCAAAGACATTTCCTCTCATTCCCTTCCTTTTAACCAAAGTCACTGATTAATTATTGTCAGAATTTCATTTTCTTATTCTTCAAGCACAAACAGAATTCCACAGTTACCTACTAACCACCACACTTTTTCCATTCATTCTTTTTCGCATGACACATTGATTTTGTACCAGCAAAGGATATAACAAACAACAACAAGAAGAACCTCCAACAGCTCAAGCAGAAACATGGGAAAACATCAAGATCTCTTTTGGAAGGAGGATAACATGAAGAAACAGTGTTCTTTTTCTATCTTTGTTCTGCTCACTTAGTTATTAATATGTATATAGCATACTACCACATTATACTATTAATATGTAAATAGGCAAAGTTTGCAAATCTTTGTGTCTAGAACATACAGCCTAGAAAAGACTTCTCAGATTACAGAATTAAGTCATGACCTGGACTTTATCAAACCCTATGTATAAGTATCAACTGAGGCAACTAGTCTTAAATTTTAAGTACTTAGTGAATTAGCCCTCCTAAGAAAAGAATCCAGGTTAACAGAAGAAACTGTTAAAGTTATCTTAGAGGAAGTTTAGAAAGAGATTTTGTCTAAGTTCTAAATTCTGAAATGCTTTGAAACTATGACTGCTTATGACACTCTGCAGAAGAATCTCATACTTAAAAGCACAAGAGGCAACTAGGAGTTGTTTTAATCATCTAACTTACCACAAGTAGGATCTTATCAGATGCTGTTATTGCACAAATTGGATCTCTTGTTCCCTGGAAGTATACAAGTGGTATCAGCATCAGTTTTACTGCAAAGGGTAAGAATGCCCTGCTAAAAACCCAAAAGGGTTTATTTAAATACACAGGAATTTTGCTAAGTATCCACATGAAAAGGGGCTATCAAACCTTGTCAGCATACAGTATATGGATGGGTTTATGATATCAGTAGCCTTTGTTATGGGAATCATGACAATATTAACAGCTTCCTTTCTTCTCCTGTTCCTCCTCCAAAAAAAATAAGAAACCCCAAATATAACAGGTGTTTAACAGAAAACACAGGAAGGTAACTATCTCTGACTTGTGAGGTCCCTAATTAATTTCAGGTATATTTGTAGATACAGCCAGCACTCACACACATGAAAGTACTAGGAAAGATTACAACGGTTATTGAGTTTCAACAAGCTTGTATTTTGTTGAAGTAAGGGAGCTGCTTCTGACCATGAAGACAGCAGGTATCTACATGCTGCACCCCAAAATACCTTTTCCATGTTCCCTACAGTTTGCTGTACATTTCTAGTAATACATAATGACACAGTAACAGCACTAACCATAGGGAAGAAACATAACACGTAGGTAAAAGAGGTAAGAAGTAAAACAAAGTTTAAGTACAACCACTTCTACTGACAAAAATCTATAAAAATAAATAAAGCAATGTTAACTAGTACTGTTTCAAGCTACCAGTGACACCACAATAAACTAGTTTAAAAACATCACTCACTTCAATAGCTCTGCTGTAATCAAGGCGTCCACCTTCAGATCCTGATGAGGTGTCATCAATATGATAGATCCTGTAGAAAAAGCAAGTCCAAAGAGAGGATCATCTTTGGGAGCATATAGGTACCCCCAATCCTTGAAGAAGAAACCAATGAAATTGGAGAAAAGAATAAAAGCTATGCCTGTTCTTATGTTCCCATGGAATCCCCTTTGATAAATCTGCTTTCTATTGATAAAAAGATATGGTGATTGCTTTCAATTTCACAGCCCGATTGTCCATTCCCATGTGAACCGTGAATTTTCATTCTGCAACAAGTTCCTGAAAACCAACTCCCTTCAAACATGCCTTTCCCCGTTTCAACAGGCTCTTCTCCATACTTTTGAAGAGCTTCACCTTCATAGCCACAAAACTTATTTATTACTGTATTATTCAATACTTCATGATAGCTTCTTTTTGCCTTAAAAAGTAGCATTGGGAAAGATTTTAGAATGCTAAAATCATCATTAAGGCTGAATTACAACTATTTACTTTTTTTCCAATATTTCTACCAAATCTACAATTTTGTCCAAGGCTAGGACATTCAGGTCCTACAACAATGTATGTTATTACACCATGTACAAATAATTATTCATTATTATAGATATGTGGTGACAGCAGATGATAGATTTTATAGAAAGATTTTACAGCATCTCTATGGAAGAGCACACAACACAAAAGAAAATCATAACAAAGTTGCAAGCTTGTGGAGATGACAGAAAAGCTAATGCCACAAATGAGCACCTGGGAAGGAAATATTCTGGAGGCAGAATGATGCTGACTTTGACTTGTTTAGTTTGAGAGGATAAAAGTCCATACAGGATTAGTTGTCAAAGCCACAATCAGACACAAGTGTATTTAGACAAGAACCAGCTGGACAATGTTCTTACAGGCACTGACACACGAGAAGCAGTTAAAGTTATCAGAGGCAATATAGCTGTCTGGAAACTAAGAGCATGGAGGAGAAAAAGGGGAGGAGTAAAAAGGCATCAAGACACACAGCCCCTTAAGGGAAGCATGCTGAGAGCAAGATGGAGACTCTGAACAGAGATTTGGGTAACAAACACAAATTTGTTATGCAAAACTACTAGTTACTATTAGAGGCCTACAAGTCAACAAATCTGATTAGAAAAATAAAAAGACAAGAATTTATATTATAGGCATGGGGGAATCCACCTTTATCAATGATACCAGAGCAAAGGAAGAAAAATGACAAAGCCTGAAGACAAACCTTTCTCTGCCTTCTTTCCTGGTCCGTGCTACCTGGTTGATTTCCATTGCTGTGAGCTTCTTGGCCACACGATACTGCCAGATGTAAAATGCTTCTTTGGAAGCTGCTATCACATGTGTTTTGGTCATCGTGACAAACAACGGCTCTATTATGAAACCCAAAGGGTTGCAAAATTAAAGTGGCAATCACTAGAGTAGATGCTAGTTTGTATATATTTTCCAAGATGGATGAAACCATATCTCCATATGCTAAAGGCAAAAAACAACAACAAAACCACCACACACAACCTAGCAGCAGTTTTCGTTACTAAGAAGTTTCACAGAGGCTTTGTGGCCTTGTCCAGAAGAACAGAGAAATTCTGTACAAGTTCTGATTTTACAATTAACACTTTTCTCCCTATTATTTCAGCAAATTTCCATGTGCTAATACAGAAAATATCAAATACATATAGGCAAACGTTCAGGTTAATGACCAGTCCAGGAATATCTTTGATCTCTTTAACAAGATCTATAAAATATCTCCATATCTGACATATTTGTAATTATTCAAATATAAATAAAAGGAGGGCTACTCCAAAGTTGACAATCTAGAAGAGATTCTTTAATTAGCACTGCTTAAAAACAGTTCATAAGTTTTTAGTGAGACAAGACCTAGAAATGTCATTTGTATCTTAGTTAATAGCTGGGTCAAATATCAATTCTTTATCTGCATGGCAGCAATTTAAGTATTTAGCAAAGTGTATTCTTGGTCTTACTTTATTACAGTGAATTTTTACTGTGAATCTTGTTTTTTTTATTTTATTGTATTTTAGCACAGAACTGAACTCTGGAGGGCGCTATAAGCCTGCCAGAAAGGAGAGCAGTGCTGCAAGAGACAGATGGGGGAAGATTGGTTGAACAGATTTTATTTCTTTGAAACCAAGAGGATTATATAAGCTACCCAATGGCTGCAGAATACTTTTTAGTGAAAATGTAAATACTGGGTAAGAAGGCTTAGTGATGATGCTTAACATGTGAGCAGCATAGTTGTTTACACTACATGCAACTCAATGTATTTTGTGTACTTATAACACTTTCAATAATTAGTCACATCCAAACCGAAGGATACAGTCTCTTGTTTCATCAACAGCATTAATAAATTCTATGTATTTGCTCTGTTCTTTCATTAACATGCAGCCATATGTGCCATAACAATCATGCTTTTATCCTTTAAAAATGAAACATCACAATCTCCTGACCTGTAAGGGAATAAAGTTTGCTCAAATCACTAAAGTTTTGTACTAAGCCTTATATTTGGACTCAACTTAGTCAACATTTAAGCACTAGTAGTCCAAGTCAATGCCAAACCAGGCCCACACCTGAAAGCCACGGGCAATCCTCACACTCTGTGACTCCGTGACTCTCATTGGACCTACAGCTTCCATGGAGCCTAAACTTACTCATTTGTGCACAGCTTGAAATATCCCAATCTGGGAAAAAAGGATGTTCCCATAAGCTCTGTTGTGATCCAGAAACAAGACAGCAAAGCATCCATGCTTTATCCAGGGGAATGCAATCAATTAGGCATTTTATGAACATGCCTAAGACTTAAACTGACTGTGACTGTCAAAAAACACACACACACCAACCCATGACACGTTTCCCTGCCTCTTCTTTTATATCAGCTCTAGCAGCAGCTTGACCACAGAGTAAGCTGGATCAGTTCATTCATCTAACTGACCTCAAAATTAAATAAATAAAAGATTAGTTTAAGTTGGATTAAAGGAAAATCACAAATTCTGGAGCAGGCAGGAATGAGCAGCCAGCATGGAGGGCAGAGCCTTTCCTTCTTTGCAACAGCAGGCTCAATGATGATTTGAGTTAAGCCAAATGTGAAATCGCAGGGAGAGGGATACACAACACACAGACACAATCACCAGGATCAGATTCATTCAAAACCACATCTGGAAGAGCAGTATCTACATGTGGGAAGTGATGATTTTACAAAACTGCCTGTATAACTTAAACAATTGCATAAAAGTATGACATGATTTTTTCTAGAATTGCTTTAGCGTTTTATACTGGTCAGTCATTGAACAAAAGAAAACAGAAAAATACAAACAAAAAAATCTGTCAAAAAAGAAATTAAAATTCAAGTCTAGACTGGGCACTGGGAAACACTTCTTTACAGAGAAGGTACCCACATACTTGAACAGGCTTCCTAGAGACATGGTCAGTGCCCCAAGCCTGTCAGTGTTTCACAGGCGTTCGGACAATGCCCTTAGCAATATGCTTTTGGTCAGCCCTGGAGTGTTCCTGAACTGGATGATCACTCTGTCAGTCCCTTCCCGCTGCAAGTATTCCAGTCCACCTTCTCACTGCAGAGCCTTCGTCACCAAGCTACACTCTGCTCTAAAATGTTCTTCTTCTTGCCTGCATAACGGCATAGATTCAACAGGAGGGAAGGATGCCACCAGCAGCAACTCCAAGTTTGGGCTGTTGCTGGGGCAGAGAAGGAATGAGATTGTGCCTTTCCTAGGAAACAAAAGATGCTCATTTCAATCCCCTCAGGCTGGAGGAAGATCTAGATTTTGAGGCAAATGGTTTAACTACTTAGTTTCCTTTACTGTAGGGAAGTATTAATCATCTTATACAGCAGTGCTGGTTTTAGCAGCCAGTGCTGCTCACTTGAGCATCAGTGCCCTTCACAGAATCTGTGCTCTGAGTATTAAGCAGACAGAAATGGAAGCACCTAAAGTCCAAAGGATGCAAGAGATTTGGACACTCCTCTGCTCAGCACTTCCACTGCATAGCAGCTTTCCATGCTAAATGTGGACTTGAGATTGTCCAGCTCTTCCCACTGATTTTGCAGATAGCCAGGGTCAGTATTAAGACAATACTTAATTTTCAGACCTTGAAAATAAGTATGGAAAATGTTTAAACAGGTGCCTTACTTTTCAGCGATCAAACACTGAAAAGTATTAAACAACTCCAACATGTGAAACAACTGCCCTTTAAGTTTTCTCTGGACTTTCTTTCTCTTCTCACCTCATTTCTCTTCACTGTTCCTTCATAAAACCTCCTCTCTGAAGGAAAGAAATTTACTTCTTAGATGTCCAGGAATGTCAACTAACCTTCTACAATGTCTGCATTTCATCCACACACACTCCATCTCACTTCAAAACTGTTAGAAAACACCTGCTTTCATGTCTAATCTTCTTGTAAAAATAGTAAATGGAAAACAAACTTAATGCATGACTATATTACTTTGCTGAATGAAAAAGCTGAGACACTTTCCAGTGTATGAAATAGGATACACAAACACAAGAAAGGCAAGTCATCCCACTTAAATCTGATGGAAAGGAAGCAATTTGACAGACAGACACAATACTAAACTCTTGTTTTCATACAAGTCTGATACAGGCTGTTCCTGAGAAACTGGAACAAACTTAGTCTAATCAAGAAAAGCTACCTAATTTTAGAGCTTGACTAAAATGTCGCTAGAAGTGTTGGCTCACAAATAGAAGAAAATGTCAGGCAGCAGCTGGGACAACTGAACTGCATGTGGGACAACTCATGAACAACTACAGTTTACAGAACAAAAAGAAATACTCAAAATCAGTTATAATTTACATTAAAAGGTTCAACATTAAGTAACAGCAAGTGCTGTTTCACATGTAGTTCAGTACCCTTTTTAAGGCATTCAGGAGGGAGGCAAGACACCTGGGCACAACTCCAGCTCTCTGCCTTTAATCCACCTGTATGCTAGTCAGGCTGTTGTATGAGTTCCACTGGGCACTAACACACACCTGAAAGATAACTCAACACTTCACTATGTCAGTGCTCCTAAGCACATGTAAGAAGATGATATAATACAGACCAAGTGACCTTTTCTTAACGGATACCATCTGTTGTGTTTCCATTAAAAAGATATTATATAACAAGATATTTAACCTTCTGTAGTTTATATTTAGTTATTCATCAAAAAGGACTTTGACAGAAAGCCTGCAAGCCTGTGAAACAAGCAGAGAAGAAACCATGTTGGTTAATTTTTGTACCAGAGTAGGATGGAATGCAATAATGCTAGACAATGAAGAAAAGATTAATTTATGGGCCAGCAAACATGAGCTATTGTGAAGAACCTCAAACACAAGGCACAGGAAGCACAGGAAGAAAAACGCCTTTGGACAAAATAAAAAGCAATATGAGGAACAGCCTGAAAGTGTAACCATTCATCAATGCATAAAGAAAGTTGAAGTGATGGCCCTTCATCAGATAATGACTGATTAATCCTTTTTTGTCATCGTTAACAGAGGCAAGCATTAGAAAACTAATGACATAATTAAAAATTCAACAGAATATAGGAAATAAGCACTTCTTCTTTTGACCTGTTTTTGAACTACTGGCTTAGAGCCCAGCAACGTAAGATTTGCATCTCCTGGGGGTGAATCAAACGCTGCACAATGTCACAATTCATTAAGAGATTAATAGCACTTTGTTGAAACATTATAAAATGTTACAAATTGACAATTCGTACAAGTTGTGCCTTAACACACATTCTCAGATGCATTATTCAAATACTCTGTCAGCTACTTAGCATCCCTAAGTGAGCAATCTTTTTTCTCCACTATCAATTTCCTGCCAGGACAAAGCCCAAGAGGCTTTGCTTAAGAGGCCTGCAAGGCACCAAAGTCTCAAGGAGGAGTAAACTGTGCTCAGTAGAGCACCAGGTGATTGCTGTTCCAACAAGGGGCAGACTGCTAAAAACCTAAGATGGTGTGTGTTCAAATTGCAGTAATTACAGACAGTCAAAAGCCATAGTTTAGGCTCATGGCAGTGAAGAGCACCCACTCAAGAACAGGCAGGAGCACACAGATACCAAGTGGTCTGTTGAGGACATCCTAGAGCATGAGAAATCATTTTTCATAAGCATTTATGAAAATCAAATAAAGTAACAATCTAAGTATATTTAAGCCACTCTGAAAGATGGCACTGAGGATTCTGAAACAAGAATAAGAGTTCACAACAATTACCTAAGCAAATTATTTTATGGACAGAACCTAATGCAACAATTTATTGCTTTACTAGAAGAAAATAACCTGAAAACCTGTATTGGTAAAAAGGAGAGGGGCAAAAAGAATTTAACAAACAGATAATACATTTTTCGTAAATCAATAACACCCCTCCAGTTATCCTGAGTAACAGATATGTTAATTTTACCTTTGTACTGCTTATATCTTAAACTATTAATGATTACTCTGACCTGAAAATTGATCTAATCTATAAACAGGACAAAAAGATCATGATTTTGTTCGAAAATTATCTACCTATTGGAATCTTAAATGAACTTTCAGAAAAGTCTTCTGTCCTTAAGGTTTTACAAGGTCTTCTCTCTCTATTGACCTCAGCAAGACCAGACAGCTGCTTAAGTTCAGCATGCTGTCAAACTGAAACAATTACACTTCCTTCTGCCAAGAAGCTCCAACTGTGATAAACAGCATGATATACTGTACAATAAGACCTTGATTATGTACAGCTGTCAACCCCTCACACAAACTGACCTTATGATATAAATATTTCAAATTGTTCTATAAAGTTGTATCTTCAAATGTTACATAAAAAAAAAAAAAAAAGAAAGTAACTATGATGAAACCAGCAGCACAATGTGTTCCAAACTGTTGCATTTAAAGGCATTTGCTTTTCACCTTCAATCCCTTTAAAGTCTGGTGGGCAAGCTTTAAAGGAGTCTTACAAGATGTATATATTGAAAAAAAAAAGGTTGAATCTTTGGCTGTGTTTGCTAAGCAGCAGTGAAAGACTTGTTTGTAATGCTTGAACTACTGAGGCTACAGAAATTTTTCAGGACTCAAAAATGCAAATATTCCCAACCTCTGGTATTTGCCCTTCTATGAGGCTGAAGTCTATATTGCCCAGCATTTTCACAAGTGAATTCAGACTAGGGAAGAGCTTTGCAAATCTATGCACTAAACTGGGCTTCTGATACTGGAGGAAACAGCAGGAGACTGCAGAAAGCTTAGCTGTGCTAAAGGAAGAGAAGCTTTTTCCAGATCATTCAATCTCTTCAGCACAATTCAAATATAGCTGGAAAAACAGCAGCATTTTTCAATTAAATAGCATTTCTCTGTAATTGTTTTCAGTCACTGAGAAGATTCTTTTCTTGTGTACCGGCAGCTGTAGGAGATGGGTCATAATGGGGGAATCATTAAGAAACAGATACCTGTGTTCATAATATAAGTAAAACTATCACAGATAGATTCAGAGATCTCACATAAACCGAACACTAGAAAAATGCAAAGCAAAGAGTTTACATGCAGAGGTAGAGGTGTCCATGCAAAGCTAATTTTGACCATCTGAGTGGGATTCATTTCACCTAGTTTTAGACATCTTTGACAGAGATGAGCTGGCGGCCCTGGGCCTCTTTGTATCAGCAGAGAGCATAAAGACCCCTTTATGAATGATTCGCTGACTTTATTTTAGATGTCAACTGTAGAGATGAGATAAACTACTCCCTCTAAATCCCTGAATCCTCCTCCCACCACCCCAGTAAAATATATAAAACTATTTAGAAGCACTGGTTAAGGAAAATAGTCACCTTTATTATCTCAACTATTTTTAATTTTTGGTTGGATTTTTTTCCCCTACCTATATTCTTCTGTGAATTGTTATTTTCTTGTCTAATAGTTCTTCACCTTACTTTCTTCAACACTTCTATCTTACCAAAACTTCACTAGACACTTTTCCCATCTAATTTATCAGTTAGAATGGCTGTTTGTTTTTTAATATTAACACCAAATATTAGCATTATGGCTTAGAACTAACCTCTCTAATGACATTAATTCAGGCAGAAGAGTTTCACTTTGCAGAGAGAATGAAACAGTGGGTCTAGAAGACAATTTACACCAAAAAAACTTTGAGGTTTCCTGTCATAATAGCTACATCCCTTTTTGGCACAACAAGGAAAAGACTTTGGTTTGGTTTCTGTAAAAATTAATCCTAATTTCTGCAGAATCAGAGCACATAAATTCCAAAGCTATATGCACATATTAAGTAGACACCTTTAATAAAATGAGAGGGGAGGAATTCTTCCACGTTTATAATAAACAACTATTTTATCCATAACCTGTTCCAGTATGCCTATGCTCCTCTACAGCAGCATGCAGAGATGTTTTTTCGCCCCTCAGGATTTTAGTGTGCTCAGAAAGTGCTGCATGGCTGATCACAGCAGAGGTACAGTGTATTCCACCTTTCTAACACGGTGGGATCACATTAGGTGTACATTGCCAAATACCCCTTCTACCTACCATCACTTTGCTAAGAGGTTCTAAAAACTAAAAATAAGTACATATTTTTCATTTAAATAACTAGACATCCCTCTCTCATTCAAAAGCAAATAAATCTTTTTTTCTAAATCTTCATTACAAATTATTTAGCCTTTCAACAAAACAGAAGAGTTAATCAACGAATGAAGCTTCAAAAGGAAAATTGCAAATAGGGTTCACAATGTCTGTTCTGAATCCAAATTCAGATCTATTTGGATAACAAACCATAAATAAAGCATAAACCAGAACAAACAAAAGTGGATTCATTAATCAAAAAACAGATTAACTTGTCAGTTTGTCTGCATTTCCCTGATCTATTTAAGAGGAAAAAAACCCAATTATCTTCATTCTGAAGCAAAAGTCCCAGAAAACAGTGGTTTGCAATTACTTGGCAATGTTCTGTACCACACCTGCAGCAAACAAGCGGCAGCAAAAGCCTGGAATTCAGCCCTAGGATTTAGGGGTATTTTCATACTTTTGTTATAATCCACTGGGGTTTTTATATAAAACAATAAATAATTTATATAAAACAATATTAAAAACAATAAATAAATTGAATTTTTATTTATAATCTGAAACTACTTGGATAAAACTATTGTAAGGAAGATATGGAAAATGTATTATCACCACTGAAACGCATGAAATTGATCTTTAAGATATTTGCAAAGCAGCAAAAAGTTATTTTTAAATGAAAGTCCAGATCAAATTATTTCAATTGCTCTGAGAAATGGGATCATCTGAATCACCAAAAACATCCATTAAAAAAAAAAAAAGGAAAAGTAACAATTTTTAAATATTCTATTATCAATAGTTTTCATTAACTGGAAGAATCTGTTTAAGTGTAGCAAATTTTATAAGGAATATGACTGGTTTTGTAACTATTTTTCTTAACAGAGTAATTAACAGGTTATTTCCAACACAAATTACAGTTCACAACATGGGAACTCCTGATTACTTTTTTTTACTTAGGGAGATTCCAAGCAAAACTGAGAAGCCAATATAAAATCATAGTTACAACTACGTATAGAACAGAAGATCACAGCATTTGGATGCAAGGGGTGTTAATACAGTGATTGTATCATTCAACAAGAGACTTGTATAAGAAATTAATGATAAAGCCTAAAAAAAATCCCAACAGAGTAAGATTATTGCAAGTTGCTTACCAATATCAATATATTTTGGGTCCAAGGGCGTGCCAATAGAATTGCAGAGAACAAGCACATACTGTATGGAAATAAAAACAAGGGTCATTACTACCATATTTTTTGTAAATTAGTAAGCTGGACAAGGTTTTCTGGGAAGGTGCATCTCATGACCCATGTCACACAGGTTAATGTTACCATGACTGCAGTAAATATAAAGCAGCATAAGCACAAGAGTAACGAGCTATTTGCCAATTAGCACTATAAATGAAGAACAAGCACAAAACAGGAAAATGACCAGCTGTTTTAAGCAAGACAGCAAATCTACCAGACAAAATACACCAGGTAGGATGTACCACCAGCACAGTCCACAGACAAGGCGTGGGCAAGAGAGCCAGTATGTCACCTGCTACTGTGTGAGGCACATACTGTACTGCATTATCTACAAGCATGATATATCAGTGACTCAGGGACTTAACTCTCATCAGCTGTTCATGCAAAAGATAACCTAAAAAACTCCCACAGGTTAGGACCTTTGTTCTGCCCTTTGCAGACCTCCATCTCCTTGAACCTCTCAGAGGGGTAACAGTGTGGGGAGAAATGTGATAAGGCTCTCCCTTTGCCCTGCAGTATCAGAGGTACTACAAAACTAGTGAGTTTTGTTAGTTTTGCCCTCCTTGTAATCCTGCTCGAGAAGGCTTTAATAGCACAGGTACCTCAGTTTGGGCTGTTAAATTCAGGAACATGAAAATAAATAAAACTTGACTAGATATCATCAATGCTTCATTGTTCTAGCTGATGTATTTACTTTTCCAGACCTAAATCAAGATTTAAGTAGCTTAATCATGATTGAATAGGGAAATGTCTTGAATTACAATTGCGGAAATTAAGGACTAACTTTTACTGTCAAATCTTTAGACTTAAAATAAAAATAAATAAAATATACAGGGCTACCAAAACTTGAATTGTCTATGAGCTGTTACCCTGACTCTCAAAGAGATGAAAGATAATTAAGCTTTTCATAGCTCTTTCACCTCCTGAACAATTCATGTAATTGTGGTAACAGAGTAGAGCAACTGTGCAGTTTACCCCTTTAAAATGACAGACTGACAGCTTATTAATCACATGAGAACAGCTCAATTTAGCTTTTCAGCTACTGTATGAACTTCACTCTTTCAAAGAAAAAGATCTGAACAAGGATTTCTTTTCATTAAATAATTTATTTTTTCTGGTTCTGGCACCAATATGCACATCACAAAATAGTATTTTTATTTCTTTTCCCATGAGTTAAACTTTCCCCCAGTGTTCTCAAATTACTCTTTTCCAGAAAAAACATGTTGAGCCTTCACCTCTGTAGGAAATCACACTGGGCTTTTTTATTTCCATCATGTTTATATTATGCCCTCTTTAGTTAACTCTGAGACTCCAACTCAGTAGGTCAGAGCATGACAAAGGGCGATGGAGTAACAGTATCCAAGACAGAGGCTGTATGACCTACACAGGGTGGTGAAAGGGGCAGGTAGTTTGCATTGTCTGATTTATCCAGCCTTACTATGGATACTAACATTAGGTCCTTCCTTACTTACTGACACTCACAATCCATTTGCAATACCTTTAAAAAGGTCCTGCTGAAATTAGCCTTTTTTTTGCTCCATCAGCTATTGCTGTACATTCTGTCATTTTGAAAACACAATTCTAATGACCAAAATCTCTTGTAAAACAAATCTGTCTTTCAGAAAGCAACTCTAATGAACTGCTACCCATAAACTTGTGAACTTCATTTCCTAAAAGCTGGCCCCTCACAGTGTTAATAATTACACTGCAGCCATTTCAAAACAACTAAAAGATCCTTATTGTCTGTAATTTTCAGATGTTAAAATTAAATCTCTTATTTATGTTCAAGAAAGTTACACTAAGTCCCTCCACTGTTTCCTATTTTTAAAATGCAACCCATAAAACCTCATTATATTGCACTCAACCTCACCAAATGTTTTTGGCCACGTATACCATATTTTCAGTCCATATGACAGTACACCATTTATTGCACAATCAAGCAAAGCAGCACTAAAGCATGATTGTTTTTTGGGTTTTTTTTTACCATTCCACCAAATGACTCTGTCTCATGCTCCTCCTTTGTAAGCAATACACAAGTGACAGAAAGTAATTCATAAGTAAATGCAGTAAGAAAAACCATTTAACAGCCAAAGGATGCATTTATCATGTCATTTATCACTACATATAAAATAAATTAACGAACAGAGCAGTTTGTAGTAACATGTAATTTCTATCACCTAAGAAATTGCCCTTTTTTTTCATTTCTGACTGATAAAATATTCATTACCATTCTGATGCTCGCCTGCTTTTAGTTTGTCTCTGGAGAACTGTTCTAAATATTTCTGAAGAAACATTAATCTGGAAGGCTGCAGTTTTTATTAGGTTACTAATGGCTACAAGGAGTTAAACTGTAGAGGCAGTTAATCAGTTACTTTGTTGTTTGTTGGGGTTCTTTGTTTTTAAACACTGAGCCCATTCAAGTGCCATTATGTCAAATGACAACTGACAACTCTTAAGACAGACTCAAAGTTTTACATTTCATCTTATTCTGGCTGTAGGGCACTGACATCTGGAACAGAGCATTTCAATTGAAAATTAAAAGACAGGCTTTACCTGCGGTTGACTTTCATCTGCTTTAGTTGCTAAAACACAGAAGTCTCCGTAAGTTGTTATGGAAATAAGGCTCTTGACATATTTCACATACTTCTCATTGTTCTTTGTGTCCCAAAAGACTATGCAACATTCCGGGCGATCAGGTCGGGTATACGCATAGACAACCGTATTGGAGCAGTAACCCCACTGCCAGGAAAGACAGTTTTGATAAAGTCAATCAGAAATCCTAAGAATTTAGTAATAAATTGTTCACAACTATGATAGAGAGGGTGTACTTCATGTACATAATCAGTATTCTATTTTTTTTTAGCTGTCAAGTGACAAACTGGTTTATTAAAAGTACGTGAACACAGCTCCTGTAGTAAGTTACTTGCATAATATTAAACTGGCAAAAGAAGCCTTCCCATCACACAGAGACTCAGAACCTCAGAACTGGAGGATCAACCTCAAAATGTTGCAAGATCTCACTTCCCTTTGTTTCTTCCTTCTTCAGCAGGTACACAGAAATACCCACTTTGACAATGGTTTTTGCCATGAACATGCTTGCTCTATGACTATTGATTTGGAAATTCAAAGTTCATTTCCCAAAGAAAATGTAATAAACACCTCAAACAGTGCAATTCCCAAAGCAGACAAAAATAAGCAATTATATGAGAGCACTGTAATAACTCAGATCACCTCCTTCACATTAGTAACATGAGAGAAAGGCTCCCTTCCTCCCAGAAGAATATAATTATTCATGTAACAAGTAGAGAGAAAGGGCAAAAAGGCAAGAGAAATGGAATATCCATAGAAAGATGTACTTATGCATTCATCTGATTTAAACTACAGAATTTAATAAGGAAAACCCTTTCTAATACAGCAGAATCAGAAAATATCTGAGAAAGGATGTGAAGCCGTCAAATAAAAAAGATATGAAGCAAACCACTTAGAGACGATGATGCAACTGTAGAAAAACTAATAGAATTCTCTGCATCAGCATCTGCTAGAGAGAGAAGAGAAAGCTTGTTTGAGTACTGGCCAGAAGGGTTCCCACACTCCACAGGAAATAAGACTGAGACAATAAACTGAAGTATCAGCAGAATGTCTCAAATAGATCTCTAAACTGAATGGCAATAAATTATCAGAGCCCAAAGGTTTTCACTCAAGCAGAGTTGAATTCTGTGGGAATTGAAACACAATGCTGTGGAGTAGGGCCAGTGGACCAGGACTGGGCAGATGCAGAAAATGCAGAAAGCCTCATGATTCTGGGAATCGTAAATCAGTAAATCTAGCTTTCACACAAGGTGGAGATGTAAATAAGAAAATGAATAATGGAATTAGGTGGACATGGATAAATACAGCACACTGGACAGTCATCGTGTTTTTAGCCCTGGAAGTTGTATCTCATTTATTATTATCTTTCAGAGAAGCAACAGGCATGTAAATGAAGATTACCCAACTGATAATAACCTACTTGGTCTTATCAGTTGGATTTTCAATAAAATCAAGCTCATTTTGAATACAGGAAGAAAAGTCAAAGGATTGGAATAAAAGTAGTTTTTGACAAGCAGGTGCAAGATGCACAGTATCCTTCTGAGAGATGCAAACCAGAACTTAAACTATTTTGAATATGCAAAATGTGTATGAAAGGAGAAAGCTATAAGGTAACAAGTCAGTAAACTGTAAATCATGTTTGTCAAACATAAAACTGATTTCAAGAAGTGGCAAAGGACCCCAGAATGCTGGATAATGACATTTCTACATGGTGGAATGTAGATTTATACAAGGTAATATACACCAGAAGAAATGTAACTACAGCTGAAGACTCTAAATTAGTACTACAGCTCCAGAAAGATTTGAAATTATGACTAGTTTAAAAAAAGATGAGCTAAATTCATAGCTTTTACTGTCATATTAATTTAGAACCCCCTTTCTCTTATTACAGTTATACTTGAAAAATACAGGAAACCACTTTATTCAGTGGTGTGATAATATGATACTAACAATTCATCTCCTGGTCATTAATTCCAATCCAGCCTAAGTTAATGACAGCTTTGAATCACTCCCATTTAATGACTGTCACCTTTTAGAATATCTATTTCCTAAAAGGGAGTTACTGATATAATCAGAATGTAGCAGAGGTAATGTGTATTATTTATTGAATGAAAACATGTATCATTCACCCATAAAAATATTTAACATTGAAACTGAGTACACTACCAACACGTCAAGAATTTATTTGCTGCAGAAATAAATTAATTTGAATGCATCTTTTTCTACTTCAACAGAAAGGGGAAATAAAAGAGCTTACACATGAAGTTTCTGAAACTAAGGTTTCCAAATATTAATTTGCAAACTGTGCCAGAAACCTGAAATACAAATAGTCTCACAGATACTGATGAGTCTAAGAAAAAGCAACAGGCCTGTGTTACAGCTGTTACACATTTCCCAAAATAAACATTAGGTAGCATTTCCTGCAAGACTAATTTCCAGCTCAAATTTCCAGAGTCTTTTCCAGCAGATTTACAACAAACTATCTGAGATCACTTCCTAGCAGATTTGTGTTCATAGCTCCCTGTTTTTTCACAACCAAGTGGAACAATACATTTCAATATATCTGCACTATGTTGCTCACATTGAACTCTCTCTTTCATCACAGTGGTTACACACTGATGATTAAAGAACATATTCCATGCTGGGAAAAAAAATATACAATACTGTATACTGGCCAATAATTGCTATTTTTGGTTAAAATGTAAATTTAAGTGAAATAGTCCTAATTCTTTAAAAAAAAAAAAAAAAAAAAAGAAAAGAAAAACCCCAGATGGTAGACAAAAACGTTATTTAGAATTAGCTGTGAATACACACTTGGAAAAAGTATATTACGAATTTAAATATAAGTAGGAATTATGTCTGTCAGGTTGCATTAGTTTCTACTGTTCAGGTTTCTATACAACTCTCCTGGTTCAAACTAAACCACAAAAAAAACTGACAGTGAAAGTAAGGCTCGAACAATTCCCACTGTACCACTTAGTGCACTATGGCTGACCAAACAGCAATGGAAACGCTGGAGCCTTACCTACTTGACAGCCTCAGTTACCACCAAAGTTAGACTTGCGTCCAATGCTGTTAATATTAACAACACATACATTTCCTTATTATGAAAATAAAATCACAAATTCATTGTAAAGCAGTGGCTAAGTCATTCCATCACCAAAACAGACACTCAGACTTCACTAAAACTTCAAATCAGTAGTGTTGGTCAAGCAGTAATCATAAGTTAAGCACTTAGAGATATATATTAGACTAAACTACTTTTTACAAGCTGTTCAGAAAGAGAATAACAGGAAACTTATTAATACAAATAAGTGCCACATTACTACATACCTTGTAATGTGGACGGATGTTTGCAAAATATATGTAAGAATCAACAGCTAGTGCAATTTTCAGTCCACCTCCCTCCCAAGACAAGGAGGATATTTGTTTGCCAGGAACTTTCAATGTTCGTAAATGCTTGGTAAAAACAAGGAAAGAAAAACAATTTGAATTTATGATAGGAAAACCACTCTAAAATATATAAACAACAGTTTTGATAGTAGATGAAAAAACCCACAGATCTTCTTAAGTGTACCCCATAATGACAATTAAATTGCAACACATATGCAAACAAGGGAGACACTTAACATGCAATACCATGAAATGTTCTTTTGCCTCTGGTTCGGTTTCGGGTTTTTTTCAGAGAAAGAAAACCCAGGACTCAGTGGTAGTTCAAGCATACAAAGATAAAGAGCAGATGGAGAATGACAGTATAAACATTTTTTTCTTTGGTTGGTAATTTGAATCACTTTTACAATTTCAGTCACAACTAAAACAAACATAACAATAGTACTGATCCTGCCATGCCTCAGAAGTTTCATTGATGTTGGAAGTGTATTAGTCAGTTGACGTAAAACACCCTTAACTACAGCAGATAGATTAAACAAATAAAAACATATCACTAATCTCTGTTAAGAACATATAATGAATTTGCTGCATAGGTATACAATTTGCAGTGAGGCAATGGATGTTTTCCTCTTCTTTACTCCTTTTCAAAAAGAATCTCAGAAAGGCAGCTAGGACATGCTCCATCTTTTTTTAATATCTTTGTTTTGTTGAAGAATTTGAAGTTGAATGGAAGGAAACAATTGGGAAAAAATAAAGTTTTAAAAACAATAACCTTAGTCCCACAGAGCACTTCTTTGTGGGTACCTTTGTGTTTGCAAATAATATAGATGCATGTAATAAAGGATACACTAATCTACTGTAAGATTTTGAATAATCTTAGTGTTTAAATAAATATAACATTTTACTGAGTAGAATACTGATACATGCTCAGATCTAACTTCCCTTTTGAGGGCATAACTTTGAGCCTATAGAAACTACTATCAACGAACTTACACACTCCAGTACCCATTTTGTGCCTCTGACCAGATGCAAATACCAAGTCAAAATACTGGTCACACATTATTTACAGAAAATACCATCTTCCAAAAAGTTAAGTCCATATCTGAGTATCAGAACTAGAACAAAACTATTCTAAAACCTAAAGAATTTACTTCTAAACACTACATACAAAATCTGGAACACCAGTTTCAGTTAATCTGAAGGACATTAGCAACTAGAGATGTACTATTATTACCAAAACCTTTGCTTCCAATTTAATACTGTCAAGTGAGGAAACCCCTGCAGATAATGTTGGATCTTAAACCCTTTCACAGCACAGCTCAGAGCTGGCCAATACTTCCTCTGTACAAGGGACAAACTTTCTCACATTCATACATAACACTCCAACTTCCTGATTTCCAGATATATTACTAGGAAAGGGATTTTACCTGAAATTACCCAGCAAGGCAAGAATAGCACCATAAACAAAAATATATCGGAAAGTTATGTCTCAACTATCAAACATTTCACATACTATAAAAAAGGAAGGATGTACAAAAAAACATTTACAAAACAATATCCCCAACAGCCAAATTAAGAAGATTAGAAACAGTTTACCTACTCTGAGGTTTCTGAGCCATTGCTTTTACTGACAATGGATCCTGTTTTCTCAGTTTTACTGATTCCATAAAAATAGAGGGGTGCATTCACTGCTGTATTTAAGCTCCTAAACTAGAGGTGTCTAGGTCTCATAAACAGCCAGTATAGAAAGACAAGTCCTTCTGTATTTGATACACAGATGTTGACATCTTGACTGCTGCCTAAGCTTCAAATTGCTTATTGTCTATAGTCTGAGCTCAGGTATCTGAGTCAGATGTTCCAAGCTGGACATCACACATATCCCATTATTTAGTGTTTTATGAGGTGCACTTGAATTTTTGTGCTGGCCCCTGTCTTGATGTTCTAAAAGGGTACCTTTCCCTGTGTCATCTTTCAAGATCTACATGGATACCCCAGATACCTTAGAGCACACTGAATACATTAAACACCTGCATTCTAGCATCCAAATTCTACCAGTAATGACCATATAGACAAGACATACTAAGATTTGAAAAAAAAAAAAACAACCAAAACATTTACACTACTTCAGTATATCAAATATTTTTACCTCACCAAAGGGAGTATAGAACTGCACAATGTTGACGTCTTGAGAAGTTCCTCTTAGGGAGCCTGCCACCGCCAACACACTGCCACAAGGGTTCCACTGAATACATACTACATTCATATCAGTGTCAATCAAAACAGGATCTAGTTTTTAAGGAATAAACATTAAGAATATCAACACAAGTAGACATTTTGGATCAGGAGCAGCTCAGTAACTCACACCCCACATTTTGTACCTACTGTAGTCATTCTCATCTCTCATTATCTGGCATCTTCCATTGTCATAACAGACAGCAAGGCAAGGACAATTGGGTTCAACATAGCCCTCGGTACCATGATACCAGTGTATCCCAGCAATACTGAATGCTCCAGTTAAGTTCACCAAACAACTCAGCTTCATTTTCACCTAGATAAGAATGGTTAATTAAAGTCATATACAACGTGCTATTTAAAGAATAATTGATAACTCTACTAACAACTTGCAAAAGAGCAGACATCTAAGAAAAATTATTTTCCTGTCCCAAGAATTTCACGGGTTTAAAAAACTTCCTTGTATAATCAAAGCCATATCAGACAAATGCAAATATATATTTTCAACTACAAAGAAGTAACTTAATGTTGGCATTTTCATTCTTTGAAAAATAACTTTAAAAAAAAAAAAAAAGAAAACAAACAACATAAAAAACGTACCACACACACACACACATGCAAAAACACAAAGAACCCTATTTGAGCTTTGCAAAAAATAAAAATTATTTCATACCATTCCTGGTCACATTGGTTTTTTCAAAAAAGAAACCTTTTGTGAGCTTTTTCTTGATAAAAGTCTGCCCAATAACATATAAAAAATAATTGAAAAAAGTGTCTAAATTAGAACACCAATTAAGATAACTTTTGCAATAATTAGCCCTGAATGCTTGGTAACACAGGTAAGGGCTTTTTCTGAAAGATAAGAGTATTTCTGGATCAGTTCAAAGAGGGACATCAGGTAAGTTGTGGGAGAGAAGGGGAGAGGGAGAGAGAGCACAACCATACACATTGTTCACCATGGTAGGGGAAGTGACAAGAAATTATTTAAAGAATTTCAGTAATTTGTAGCAGTTGGAAACACCATGACTCACATGGTGGAAAGAAAGATAGAGTGGGAGGTTAAAGAAAAGAAAATGGTAAGGGTAACAGATACTTTCTTAGCTAGGCAATGGAAATGAGGAGAAAATTCACCACATTAAGCATCTGAAAATCAAGAACATGGCCCCAAATACCTTGTTTTTAAAGTCAGTGTTTTACTTCTATTTAGCATTTTATCATAGTCATATTCCAATAGCCCACGTAGATAACAATAACCAAATAAATAAATAAATCTAGGTTGTAGGAATTCAACAATAGTTATCTCCTTTAATTTTCCCACTCACTACCAGGTTTTCTCTAAAGCATGTAACATTCCTTATGTAATAAATAATAACACACTACTGCTTCTTTCTAAAAGCATGCTAGTACTTTAAGCAGAAGCTGTAAGAAGTCAATATCCTTTAAGCCAGCATTAGTTCCTCCAAATAATGAAAGCAAGACAACAGCTAAAAAATATTAAATCTGTTCTATCCACAAACATCTTCAAAAATAAAAGATTTCCAGATGTGCTAAAGAGCTTCATTTAATTTCTTTAGTATGACTATTCCTACTTTCACACTTTCAGTAACTCTTGCAAGGCAAAAAGGCATTAGTTGATGAGATATTCGTTTAGCTGTCAAAAAAGAAATATTATAATAAAAAGCTTCAGAACTGTTGAATAAAAGCTCAGTGCACAAGACATTGTCCAGTTCTCAGTACTGAAATCCACCAACTAAATAAACAAATATAAATAAAGTAAGAGGAAGTAAGCTTTTATACCCATTGAAGTTAATAACTTAATTATACCACTATGAACTTACAATAAAATTTCCCTGATTGTCATAAATGTGAACCTCTCCATTTGCCATTCCAAAGAGTAAAACTTTGCTATCAGAGGACCAGGCCACATGGCACAGGTGGGAACCTTTCAAGTCTTTTCCCCAAATGCGATTGCCTGTAACAGAACATTTGACTGTACTTAATAAATATACCACAAAATTAAAAGAAGGATGCAAATTACCAATGTCAACACTAACACAGCTAAAGAAAATCAAAGCAAGAATTAGTAAGTAAATACTAATTGTATTTACCTAGAGAAACAGGGCCACTGTCTATATAACACTGCAAACAAAAGTTGTGTAATAGCACAACTAGCAGAGCTTAAATTTTACCATCCACTGATCCAACAATCACAGCTCCATCTTCATAGACAATACAAATCTTTTGTCCATCAGCATTCCAGTTCATACTTCGAACAACCGATTTATTTCTGTTGTTAATCATCTCTTCATACCAAGCACCTATTAGTAATGAATGACAAACTGAATTACACTCTGATTTGATAATCCTCTAGAGGATTCAAGATACACACTAATCAGTGAACTCAGAGTCAAATTACTCTCTATTAAAAAGATATGCAAATGTGATGGTAATGACATTTCTTAGCAATATAAATTCCTGAAGTTGTTTTGACAAAACACAAGTAAAATAAAATGCAGTTTTTAAAAGTTTCCAAGCAATCAAGTTAGGTACTCAATGAAATGCAGAAACCTAAGAATGATGCTTATAAGTAAACATGACATATTAAGTTACATGTGACTCTGCAATGCAATATACAACAAAAAGCTACAGAAGCGGTAAGTTCGGGAATGGAATTGTTCTTTGGAAAGAAAGTTCTGCCCTTTTAGTAAAAGTCTAGCTACAGCGTCCCCCAGAAGACACAGATATAATTATTGTGAAACCCAGTGTTCAGATGGGAGCAGCTTATTTCTGAAATGAACACAAATGAGGAATTGGAAAGGAGGGCCAAAGTCCAAGAAGGGCCTTACAGAAAGAGTTCTGTGCTTAAGAAATTTCAGAACTGACAAGAACACACTAGGAAACATTATCAGAGGGAACAACCATCTTTGCTAGGACTAGGTAACAAGTAATTTACTGGTTATTTTCCTAAACTAAGAGATTATTTATATGACAGTAGCCACCACATATCAAGCAGAAAGACTAACTGAGTTATATTCATTATTCCTGAAATGAGAAGCTGAGCTGAGATTTTGTTTCCATTTCTCATTAAACTAAAATTCCTAAGAGAAAAAGAAACCCCTTTCTTTTTTCCCCACATGTGCCGGGAAGTGGTTAACTTGAGTGTGAGGTTTGCTGGCTCTCAAATGAATTGAAGTGTACCAAAGTGGTACATGTATGTGTGAAAAGGTCGAAAGCAATAAAAGATAATTACAGCAATATACTGCTTAGTCATATTAGTGTACTGCCTTAATTAAACATTTCTAAAGATTGTTTTTATTGATGCTCTAAGCAGGGTTGCTAAGTTCTTGTAGTTCTATCAGTATGTTTGCAGTTGATGCACAATATGCTATTTTCCTCCAAGGGAATAAAGTAACAGAGATAAGAAATGTAGAGCAGTTTATCAAGTATATAGTTAAGAACTGATATATTCCCCTATAGTAGCTCTGAAGGACAAATGTCTTTTCACACATGACACTATAAAAATGTAGACAAGTATTACAATAAAGACTCAGAAATGGGTTTTAAACTATTTTGAGCTTTACAGTCTGCAAAATAAAAACTCTGAAAAAGAATTGTAAAAATTGCTGAGGGATTAAAAAAAAAAAGATTTCTCAGAACACAGAATATTATCCCATCTCAAGTTTATCCTGCAGAATACCTTTGTACAACATCCATACAATGATGAGGCCATTTTGATCACTGGTTGTCAGTTTTTGATACTGTTCATTCCACGTCACAACCTGCACAAACCCTAGAAAGTGATGCAAAATTTTTATTGACATTACTTCAGTAAGTTAATAAAAAACACTACATCCAATTCAATCAACCTGGACCTTTTCAGAAATTTGCACTGCTGACTGACTTTGATTTATTTGTATTCTTTCTGTACCATTTATTTCCTCTTTCAAAATTCAGCTCAACAGCTCCTTTTGCTTCTGTATTCACCCACTTGAGTAACATCCTCTCCAAATCCTGCTCAGAATTTTGCTTCCATACACAAAACCCAAAACATTTTGGTTTCTGACCACATCTGATAGTCTGGGACACTGACAAATTTTACTGTCATAGGAATTTTTGGTTTTTCCTTCATTTTAGTAGTTCTATCCTCACTAGTGCTGCACTTTTAAAACTAAATCTCCCTCACAATTAGCAAGAGCACTCTAGACACAATTCCTTCAGACCCTCAACTCTCATATAGGATCTTACTCATAAATACCTGACTTGACTTGAAACATCTTTAACCTTTATTTCATTAGTTCCATACTGGATATGAATCTGCATCACATTTTTTCATGCCCTCCTTGCTAGTCACCTGTTTTCCTCTGTATCCTTTCCATTTTTCAGTATTTCAGCGAAAATTTTATCAACAGATGCAATCAGAGATATCCTGCATGTCATGGATTTTTGATGGTTAACAGTGATCTGTTTCAGAATCACAAACATCCATTCACCAGTAGCCTCTGAAGCAATTCCTCATGATTCATTAGTTTCAATCCTATTTAACCAGGCCCCTAAAATAACCTGACTCTTGGTAATTTCTTCAAATAAAGCATGGATTTTAGCATTCTCTTGATATCCCAGTGTCCATGTGATAAGCTTTGCCTGTATACTATACTGCACATTCTGTAATTTGCCAATAAAGGGAAAATGAAGATATATTTAAGACAGAGATAAAGTTTACTGAACTAATTTTGATTTCTTCAGAAGAAAACAAGTAGTTATCATATATCACATATCATATATAGTTATCATAACATACAGGCAAATCTCACAGACACTATAAAAACAAACCAGACTTATCCAAGTATGAATCACTAGAAAAAAATCCTTAAGAAGGCTTTTAGTCTCATTTCAGATTTTACTCTATCATAGGGAATTTAGAACTTTATATATACAGTGTAAGAGAAAATTGGCTTTTATCTTTTTTTTTTTTTTTTTCAACTCAGCAACATACCCAAGTTGAATACGGATAACCTTTGTTTCAGGCTTACAATAAAAAAAGGTATACCAAAATTACTCTATCAGCTTCACAGAATCTTTTATCTTTTTATTCTAACCCAAAGTAGATTAAATGCCCAAATACACTTACCACTGTGACCTTCTAGACTTTGATTCACAGAAACATTGCTAGGAGCTGCCAGTCCCTTTATTTTTGCTTCATCTAAAAAGTAACAAAAATCATATAAAAATAAATGTAACAAAGCATACATATTCCTGTGTCTCTATGAATACTGCAACACTAATCACTACTTGCATCAATAAATCACCTAAAAGTATGCAAACGGTAATGGCAGGATGAATTTTCCACCCCTTAGCTCAATGTGTTTGCTAATGACATCTGTTATCCAAATTGATATATGCTTTATGCTCTAGCAGTGTCTTAGGAAAAAAAACACAATAAAATTTAAAAAACCCCAACAAACAAAAACAGCAATGGCTATCACATTTTGTTACATTCAGAAAAAAGGTTTAAAAAAATTTGAAAATAGATTTTACTTTTCTTGGAACGTATTTATTGAAAAGAAAATACACAGCTTTCTCCCTAAAATTATTACGATGGTAACTAGAGAGCATTCAAAAAAAGATCAAGAAATTATGAAAAAAAGTCAAAAATAAAGTGGACACCTACACAAAGAATGAAAGATATGCCATGAAAAAAGAAGCACTGAAGAAAACTTCAGCAGATTTAACAGGCAAACTACATGTGCATCATGTAAGACCAGCTGGAGAAAAACTGTGTTCAAATTAAAGTAATGAAAGAATTTGATTTTAGTGCAAATACAGAACTAGCCAGGTACAGATTTAAAACATGTGCCATATCAACAAGTAACTTGTGGAAGAAGTTGCGAGCTCTAAAGTGTGGTGGGTTTTGCTCCTCAAATAAATAAAATACTCATTTACCTGTCTGTGTTTCTAATTTTAGAACTTTCAGCAATCCGTCCTCTCCACCACAGGCTATGAAACCTTGATCCTTATTCCAGGAAATACATTTTAAACGAACATTGCCGGGAATTGCAATCTGAAAAAGAAGTATTTTGTATCTCCGCGCAGTTGCGAGAACCACGTTTTATCTCCCATACGCTGCTTGAACACCTCAGAGACACCTACGACAGCACACGAGGTAAGTTTATTTCTGTTCACAGGGCAGTGCATGCAAAAGCAGACAGAAGGCAGAGCAGAAGCGCAAGTGAAGCGGTGCCACTCGAGCAGCAGAACTCGTGCAGTGAATGGCAACACCGGGACACCTTCTGAGCTGTGCTGAGCAAGGCAAACACGGGCGAGGGGCCACACAGCGCGGGGCTTTGGTGCCCAGCCGCGCCCAAAGCCTCCCGGGGGAGCAGCAGGAGCACTGGAGACCAAAGAAACAATTCCCAAGCCCAGGCCGAGGGGGATGGCGGGGCAGAGCCCCGGGGAGCGCTGCACCGCTGCACCGCGGCCACGCGCCCCTCAGCGCCCCGGGAGCTCCCGGGTGAGGCGGGGAGCTGCCTCTCCCTCAGAGCTGCCCGCGGGTCCCGCACGCCGCAGCAGCACCTTCTTGCACAGGTAGATGAACATCCCTGCGGAGCGAGAGCAGCCGGCCCGAGCCGCCCTCACGGCAGCGCCGCCGCCGCAGTGGCGTCTCCCTGGCAACGGCCGCGGAAATGGCGCCGCTTCCGGCGGGGGGCGGGAGCCATTGCCGGGGCTGGGCCCGCCCCGGCGCCCCGAAAGGGACGGGACGGGACGGCGTGGGACGGGATGGGATGCTCCGGGACGGGGCCGGGAACCTGGCCGGGAACCGGGACCGGAAACGTGAGGAGCGGGGGTGGGAACCGTGAGGGGCCTGAAGCCGACCTGTTGCAGGCCCTCACCGCCCTCACAATACCGAATTTCTTCCTCATATCCAAATGTATCTAAGATAGTTTAAATCTGCCTATCTAAATAATCTCTCTCTTGAGTGTTTAAGTATTTGGCTTGTGGCACACCAGGTAACAAATCCCATTTTTCTGGACAGCAGAACGTCCTATTTTTAAATAAATCGTTTATATCTCCTTGGAATTTTACATGGTACTCACAAACACAAGGTGAGACACATACTGGCTCAGAGGAGTTGAATGTAAACGCTATCATTTGTAACATAAAATGGAGTTATGAATACTAGTGCATGACATCTGACAAGACACATCTGGCCTCCAGGACAATTTTCCACTATGGTACAAAAATTTACATCTCATCTGACAACTGGCCTCAGTGTAAATGGGACTGATGTCATCCACTCCCAATTGCCAAGAAGTTGTAAAGTTTTGCCTGAGATTTACAACTTGTTTATTCTCACCAGTTACGGAGGCCAAGGCATACTTCTGGCCATATAAATCCCTGTGTAATACCCATGTCTAAGCAGAGGACATGAAAGTAAGCAAAGTAAGTGCTGGATATAAACCTCCAGAATTACAAGAAAGGATATGAGGAAGCAAATGTAGCATAGCCAGGTTGTCCCACCCTAACTTTAGTTGAACTACAGCAAATTAATATCAGTGTGGGGACACATCACATAACATGAACCACAGCCCAATCCAGCATCCTTGGACAGTTTATAGTCTCATTTTTAGCCCTTGCTGAAACTGTTCCATGTTCATTTGTGCTATTTAGTGTTATATTCCAACTTAACATCACTATATAGACACACCTGTTGTCTCACTCCCCCATGTGCAGTGAATACAACTAGACTTATTTGTATTTATTATGTGCAGAGTATGAAACAAGCACAGATGTTGTTAATATGTCCTTGGCAAACCAACTACCAGATAAAATATTTCATGCAATTATATTGCAAGGCTCTACAAAATATATTGGACTTACTCTGTTAAAAAAATTTAATCATACTTTTGACTCTAAATTTAAATATAGATTCTAAAGCATTTGGAGGATTATAAATGCCAATGTACAAAACTAGTAGATTCTTTAACAATTAATGTTTCTAACTGTTAGCTTGTGTGTTTTATCCCACAAGCACAATAGACACAAGTAGTCTCACTAAAGTCCATGGTATGACAACAGGAATGATTGGCTAATAACATAAGTAAATCTTACAGGATAAAAACCTTAAATTGGACAATGTCTTTTATCCTTCTGAGCATTAGACATCTTTTTGTGATGCTTGACATTACTGTTAAACCTTTTACCTATGTTAATAATTATTTATAAGCATTAAAATCAAATGCTTCTTTTTCCCCATGTGACTTGGGGATAGTATCCTATTTAATTCTGTGAAATCCTTCCATGTATGCCTCCCTTATCTTTGATGTTTTGGATTTTTGGTTTTTTTAAACCCTTTATTTCATAACATATATCCTTTAAGTTGTATACAAAAATACTTCCAACATCAGTGTGCATATCATACTGTATTTTATTAAAATAAGTTACAAGATCCCAACTTACTTTTCCACTTAACAGACATAAGACATAGGCACATTTTTTTCATTGTCTTGCTATTTCACAGTTTTATATAATGTGATATACTGTATGCATTAATTTTTTTCTGTATTTACTTTGAAGTAAGAGAACAAAAAATGCAGTTTGCAAAAAAGCAATCCTTGCTGTACTACTTGCAGTACAAACTGAAGCACAGCAGGTGTAGCTTTATGGCTATAAAGTGACTGTACATGAAGATCCTCAGGGTCACCGTCCTTTCAAGACTGTTTTCTTCCTGAAGTCTTGGCTCTTGTCAATAATAACAACCAACAGCTGTTTTGTAAGGGGTGCAACAAAGTAAAGCTGAAAACTATGAAAGGTTTGATTCTGAAAGATTATTTTAAAATCAAGCAGAATGATAACTCAGACAACCTGCTGTGTGTCTTGATATGCCCGCAGCTTCTCAGACACTTCGTCTAGTGGCCAGTTGTTAAGGGCAATAAAATAGATAACTATTTTCTCATTGCTGCATTTTCAACACACAATCTGTTTTCCAGATGAAGGCAATACATGCTTGAACCACAGGTTTCAAAACATTTTAGACACCTGTCAAGGTCTGGCATCTTCCTTTCTTAGAAGGAGTTGCATCAAGTGACATTCAGGGCTGAGAAGTGTCAGGTGATTGTCTCTCCTGTGTTTTCCAGGTTGTCTTGAAAGGATGCTAGAGATCCAAATGGACCAGCAAAGACTAACTTTGAAAGAAAGCCTCCATTCAAGTATATTCCTAACTTGAAACCACTGCATTTTCTTGCTTAGCATTAGCTCTTGAGGCAGAAAAATTGATCTCTGAAGGATGTGCTAGTACTAAGATGGCATTATAGGTTTAATTATCTTACTGTTCACTTTTAACTACTTAGATTCCTCAGAATTATATATTATAATTCAGAAAAATCAGTCTTCCCTTCTATTTTCCCAAGCAGATAAACTGGCCTCCAGGCACACTGCAAGAAGAGGGATTTGCAATTAGATCGCATAAAAATTACTTTGAATTTATTCAAGATCTGGGTAAGTCTTTTGTCCTTGGCAGAAGTTTTCATTTGGCTCTCAGAAACTTTGGCAAACTGAAAAATTCTTTTATCTGTGTAAATTATGAGTTCATGTCTAAAACTTACTAGTTTGCACTTCTTCTTTGATTAATCCTAAATAGCCCACTCTTCTTTGAAGCCCCAGGAATCAGAATGACAACTACAGACATAACGCTCCTCTAAATCATTTCCTATTTGAAAAAGAGCACCATTTACAGAAAAAAGCCTCCAGTCTCAAAAATTTCCAGTAAGGAAAATTTGCCACAGTCCTTGGTAAATTGTAACAGTGATCAAAACCACTCTCACTTCTAAAAATTATGACTTATAATGGACCACAGCTTGTCCAACTTCCAAGTATTAGTTCCTGCCATGCCATTGGAGGGCATTTATTCCAGCATTCAGGTTTACTGTGGTACCACAGAGTTCACCACCTTCTCTTTTTCTCCCACGTGTTTGTGGAATGTCTGATCTATGGGCTGACCACATTTCTCATTACAGCCACAGATGCCACACTGCAGCAAATGAAGGACAGCAAATTCCAGGGCAGCACCCACCAGCCTGCACTTTGGATGTCCTTTGGACCCAAGGCTTGCCTAGTGCCTCCAGCCTCAGCAGCAGCTCTCCCATTCTCCTATATCCCAGCCGCTGGATATTAATAGGCACACACATTTTCACAGAAATGAAGAAGGTGCATGAAAATCACTCTGGATAGTGCCTGCCTGTGGAGGTGGGATGCAGAGGATACCACACCTAAGGCGACTGTTGTCATACCTCCTGTGAAGTCTCTAAAAGTTTTGGGATATAATAGGGGGCTCAAAACTGAGCATTTGCGTAACAGTAAAAGTTCATCCTGAAGAATTATGATCAGTGCTTGATGTTCATCATGGCATGTATAATCCAGGGAATGTGGGCATATGCTTTTATTATATCATGTTAATAATGCTCTTCAGTGAAATATGAAAACATAGTGGTGTTTGCAACAACCAAGATTTTTTTTCCATAACTTTTCTAAAATCACCCTGAAAATACTTTATCTTTTGAGGCATATTTCTTCCCTGGTTTATATCAAAACAGCTACCTCTAAAATACCAGTAAAGTGCTGAATGCAGGAGATCATATAAGAAAAAGGATATATTTTGTGGACAGGGCTTCAAGATGTGAGGTGACTGAGTCCTGGAGGGCAGCTATGGCTTCACACTTACAGGACTCTTCAGCTGTTACAAGACTTCTTGTTATGGCTCCTAAGAGAGAAAACAGCATTTAGAATATTTATTACAATTATTGAACATTTAAATCCCAGGAAAATGCGTGATTCTGCAAAAGGAGTCCAACCCATGCTGTGAGACTACAGCAAGCACTGGAACTCAGGGCAGTTGGGAAGGAAAGATGGCAGTGAACAGTGGCTGGTGTGTAGCCAGAGACCTGAGTGTCATAGTCCAGGACAGCAAGATAGAGCTTGACTCTCATAAAAAAGGAAGCAGACCAGGGACTTCCTCACCTGCATACCTGGATCCTCTGCACTCCTTAAATTAGACCATTATAGAGCAAAATATAAAAAGGGGCCTGGGTGCAGGGACCAACTAACCTCCCCCATCAACTCTACTTGCTAGACTAGAGTGAATCTTCCCTTCACCTGTTGTCTCTCCCTCTCATCCAGAATATCCCCATCCAAAACAGCAGGGCACCCTGGGAAGTAGAATGAATGTGTTCAGGTGATGCAGACTGAGAAAAACCTGCAGTCCAGGTCCCCATCTTGGAAACAGTACTTTGACCATGAGACTATCCTCACTGGAAGGCCACTGGCATCACTGTAAACAGAATCTATTCATTTGGATGTATTTAAGGCCATGACTAACTTGTGCTTCTCTTCAGAAGAATGATTCTGTGATGAAATGGTTTGGATTGGAAGGAACTTTAAAGGTCATTTAGTCCAACCCACCTGCCATTGGCAGGGACACCTTCCACAAGACCAGGTTGCTCAAAGCCCCATCCAGCCTGGCTTTGAACACTTGCAAGGATGGGGCATCCACAACTTTTCTGGGCAACCTGTTCCAGTGCCACATGACTCTCATAGTAAAGGATTTCTTCCTCATATCCAAATTTATCTAGGAGAATCTAAATCTATCTCTTTGTACAAAATCATAGTTGTTGCCCTGTCAAAGCTGTATTGTAGTGACATTTGACGTACCCATCGCTTCCAAACACAGGACTTCTGATAATGCATTAGTCCAAAGTTAAGCCTCCAGGAGTTTTGAAGCCAAGCAGGATGACATGTAGTGATTTTAGACACCTAAAGAGTAGGTCAGTGTCAGAAATTCTTTGCTTTGCATCAGTTTTTGAGATGTGTGTAGAATTTAGATACCTAAGTCTCAGCTTGGGAAGGAACTAGAAGAATTGAATTTACTTCTTGGTAAATAATACCAAAAAATGAAAGCAGGAGTTTATGTATTAATTTTAAATACTACGCATCAGAGGTTCAGATGAATCATTGATGTGTATGGCCCCACAGGTACCATTGGTTTCTAACATTGGCAATATGTGTGCATAGGAAGCATCTTTTTTGATTCAAGAGCTGTGAACGCAAATCCATTCCAATGTCATATAAATATAGATGGAGGGAACAACATCATTCAATAGGCCCAAGTGAATTTAAAATCTAGTAGAAAGACACAGCAATATCACTGGAGGAGCCAGTTAGTGTGATAGACAAGCCACCAGTCTCTTAAGAAAGAGAAAGCAAGTATTGCCATACTCCACAGTGGTTCTACTGAATCTGTTTCTAGGTCTAGATCTCAGTCTTCCAGACTAACAAGGGACGAGCCTCAGCTGTCCTCAGTAATTCCTTTTCCTCCATAATTTACAAAAAACCCAGGGGTGATGGCAAAGTGTTCAGAGAGACGATAATTTCATTGTGGTATAATAATGTCAGGCATCAGCTGATGGCTGTGAGTTCTTAACTGCAGGAAGGACAGCTTAACCTCACCTACTCCATAAAGTAAGTAAGGCTGCTCCACTTGCTGCAAGCTGAGAACAGCTACTGCAGCACAGGTATTGTAGTGAGATCACCATCTATCTACATCTGAGACCGGAATAATAAATATCCAAAAGCAAAGCCTTCTTAAAAGAGGGCTTACAGTTCTGAAATACACTTTCAAGAAGTTATCAAGAGGTATTACCTGTCTCTTCATGTATTTTTTTTGCATGTAAGGCAATGACAACAGATTATTCAATCTTTTTTCTGTAGATATATAAATGCATAGCTGACCAATGCCAAACAAAGTGCTGTAACAATGAAACAATGGAAATACTGTACCTGGATACATTTCTCTTTTTTTTTTTTTCTGAATTGTTTTGGCTTTTTTGGTTTGGTTTATCAATCATGCCATTGATATTCCCATTTTGCAGAGAAACTGCAAAATCTATGAACAGATTAATTTCTATCAGTGCAGAAATTCATTTGTCTTAGAGTCAATGTTGAAATGGGTGTCTCCTTGATTCCACTGAACCTGTAATTTGTTCAGCTTCCTTCTTTGGAAGGTTCCACTGGCTTTATGGTCAATGTACAAAGAAGAGCTGTTCAAGAGACAGCTGGAGGAAGGCCAGTTCAAAACATCACACCAACATGGTTGGTTTCCAACCAACTGCCAGTCAATTTTTAATGTCTTATTTAAATTCTCCAATGACAGATACAGATACTCGTTAGACTTTGTCTAACAAAATTACTTTTCCAACCAACTTTGGCGATTGTCCAAGGGTACTCTGAATTCTTCTACAGTCCTTCTGTGAAATTGACAGTCTCCCAGTATTTGATATTCAAAATCTGGGACATTCCTGTTGCCACTAGGATGCCCAACAAGCCATACAAAGCATGCTAAAGTTATGTTTTTACAGTCCATTTGTGTTTAAGTCCAGACCAACAAGAAATTATTATTTTTGCAGATGGTGTCTGGCTATATTCACCTATTTTATAACTGTGCTCTTACATAGGGTCTTTAGCCACTTGGTGTGATGGCAGGTTATTCCTGGTCCGAAGCAGGGGTCAGACTAGGTACCTCTTGAGGTCCCTTCCAACCCAGCTTAACACTTGATGCCATTATTGCCCATCTGAACAGCAAACAGTTGATAAGTTCATGCTTGCCCCACTCAGCTTTGAGGAGTGGACAAGAACATAGGGTTTAGCACTGCAGTAGTTCTTACACCAGTTCTGTTTCCCTCTGGCCTTCAACCATCTTCCAAATGCTGGTACTCAGTTGAGACCCATGTCCCAGAACCCTGCCTTGCCAATACCCCCAGTTATTCCCATTTCATAAGGAAATGCAAATTATAACAGGTTATGTTTTTAAATACAGTGAGTCCTTAAATGTGTTGTTACAGATAACAATCATCTGTACTTTTAAATACAGCAACTGCTATATCTAAGCAATAAGGATCAAACTAGCTCAAAACATTAGAGAAAGCAACATAAAAGAATGAAAAGGGATTTTACTTCCTGGGAGCTTGTGAGTTGATGAAACATTTCTCAAACATATTTAAAAAAATTAACATTAAAGAGAGATGCTTCAATAAATAAATATATTCAGAGAAAAATACAACATTAAATTATCACTTGAGCATGTTTTCTGATCTGGTTTAAAGGTAAAGCCTTCATAGCTATAACAGGTATATGATCCACCATAGCTCACACAGACCTGCTCACAGTCATGGATTCCTGGTGCACATACATCAGTTCCTACAGAATGCACTTTGGAGAAACATCAGAAAACAAGGTAACATTTTTTAATGCTTCCCAATGGCAATGCCTTTCCATGCTGGGAGCCTATCCTGTATGAATCTTACCAGGAACTGCTGAGATGCATAATTGATCTTGTCTTGGAACAGCAGGATGAAATAATTGTCTTACTGGGGATTAATACATTAATTAATACAAGGGATACCTCAGGCCTTGCTCTCTCTGACTGCAGCTGCCTAATCCCACCAGGGGTGAAGTGCCATATCAGCTCCAAAGGCACCCTAGGAAGTTTCCAGTACACAACAACTTTACAGTGTGGAGACCAGGAAGGAAAGAAACCTTTCCAAAATGATTACATTTTTACTATAACACAAAGTCACTGAGAAGCAAAATAAAGGAACAGCAACACGAAATTCAGCCTAGAGGGGGGGATGTCACATCAGACTGTCTTTCATGGTGGTACACAGGTTCCACAGTATTGCAAAGTATGAATAAACCCAACTCTTCTCTCTTCAATTATTTCTCGGTTCTGGGTTTGCTGAATATTGCATAAATTACTGAAGACCTTAGTTGTAAGATATAAAAACTGAATGATAAGCAGTTAGTAGCATTGTTACGTAATAAAGTTCTTTCTATCTCTGAATTTTGCTCAAAGTCTAAAAGGCAGTGACAGAGAACTGCCTTATAACACCTGAATGCAAGTGAAAGTTTCTCAGACAGATCCAAGTATATAAACCTGCTAATGAGAGTATTGCAATCCATGCACTTGGCAGGGGAGGGTATGGGGGGGAAGGGAACAGTGATCTGTTCTTACTTGAGCAAGTCTTCTTGTCTGGATTGAGGGTGTAGCCTTGGTAGCAGTCACAGGAGTAGAACAGATCATCTCTCACACAGACCTGCTCGCAGTCGTGCCTTCCAGACGCTCACACATCGACAGCTGAGGGAGGCATTTGAGAAGAGAATATTAATCATATCCAAACCTCAGCCTTTAGAGCTGGCAATAGTAAATCCCATTTGCAAACGTATCTTCATTTGGATTCAAACAAGCATGTTTTTATTGCGTGTCAGCATGCCATTAACCAGAGCAGGGTACACAGAGTGTGTTTTTATCTGGCTATCAACTTCACAAGATTAATACAATTTTTGGAATACTGACAACCCTTTTTTTACAGTTTTAACAGATTGAGAAAGGAATGGAACTAGCAGTGGTGCAGTTACAAAACAATCATCCAATGGAATTTCAGAGAACAAGTATCTGGATTTTAAGAGACTATTTGGCATTATTTCAGCTCTAATTGAGAAGATACTGTTTTATGGAGTGAAAAGACCATAAACAGAAAAGTATACATGGCTGCTAAAAAAAAGAGACATGAGACCCACTGCCAGTTACAAAGTGGGCACTTTATGTGCAAGGCTGCTGTTTTCTGCCAAATGTAATACATCAACTCTGAAAGGGCAAGCTGAGAAGGAGTTCCTATATTTGGATATCTTTGCAGTAAGGAGGCCCAGTAAAGCACAAGGAAGGAGAAAGAAAGTAACAGAGAAAAAGAAGAGAGAGAGAAAAATAAAGGAGAAGAGAAAGGGAAGGAAAGCAAAAGGAAAGAAAAGGAAAAACAAGAAAAATTAAAATGAAAATAAAAAGGAAAAAGAAGTGGGAAAGGAAAAAAGGAAGAAAATACCCTCTCCTGGACCTAGATTATTTTTGCATCATTCTTTGCACATTTTTGTGATATAATTTTCACAAAGACCTGGGTGGTTCAGAAATCATTGGCAGCATACTGCAAAATGAGATTCAAAAGGAAAAGAAGCAAGCATATTAGGAAAATAATTTCAAGTTTGACTATGCAGGAAGAGAATCAGTGCTATGAAATGAGGTTTGATTTGGACTCCCAAAGGGGGTGCCTAGTTGAATTAACATTCTCTCACATGTTTATTGCCTCTGTATAACGCCAGCTGAGAGTTAATCCTAGACACCATATTTAAAAAATCAGCTCCTAAACTAGACAGGAAGAAATACTGAGGCCTTCTGGCTTCACCTGTTTGAGATGTGAGACCTGTGACTTAATTGAAGAGATTTATCCAGGAGGCTCCTGGAACTGGAAGCTTAACTTCAGCACTTTCTCACACAAAATGTAGTAAGGAAAAGGATTATAGTGGAAGTGTGGAAAAAAAAAAAAAAAAAAGGAATTTCCCTAAATAAATCATCAGTGAGACATCCAAAGAAATTAAAACTGAAGTTCAAACCCTAATCAAGTGAAGCTAATATGGAATACATATTATTTTGTAGGCACTATATACTTACATGTACATCCTCAAGTATCAGCTACATCTGTGCTCCTGTTCTCCACAAGAGATCAGCACTGGGAAAGGGCATTTCCCTCCATTCTCTAGAGCTCTCAGGATGGAGTATTTTTTAAGGTCCAAACATCCACCAGAAAGAGCGATCACGCTCATGATGATACAGACTGCAATCTCTCTTCCAGCATAGTCCTTGCTCTCCTTCATCTCATTCCTTTGTGCTGCTTTGCTGAAGAGTTTTCTGACACGGGTAATGCACATCACATACTGGATATGGGAATTCATCCTCCATGGGTGTAAAAATACTGTGAAGTCCCCAAGGAAATGCTAAATGGCATTTTAATATTACTAAATACAACCTTCACACACTTCTGTAGAAGAGCCATGGGTCTGAAATTACTACTGTTCATATAAAGAAACAAATTAGCCCTGTGTTTTCAGGAGCTGTACAGAAACACTTGGATAATTTATCAGGGAAATAACATGAGTGAACCTGATTTTTAAAAGCTACTTGACTTTTTAGCTGAACACATATTTCCTTAATCAGATCTTACCTGAGCAAGTCTTCTTGTCTGGGTTCAGAGTGTATCCTTCAAAGCAGTCACAGCTGTAGGATCCATCATTACTCAGACAGACCTGGGCACAGTCATGCTTTCCAGGTGCACACATGTCCACGGCTGTGGTGAACCATGATTTAGAAAAGAAACCTATTAATCCCTCCCAGACACTCAAGTGTTTTAAATGCTTGACATCTATAATTACAATTTAATTAGGATTCAACCAGTGTCCTACTACATTATTATATTATGCTGCAGACAGCTGAATTCAGTTACTAATTATTTAAAGGAGAAGGCAGATACCAGGACTGCAAGACATGACTATACCACTTCTCATGCAGTTCTGACCTTCATCAGCAATTCCAACAGTCCTGAAAATCCTCAGTAAGGGTGAAGCTAAAAAAACATGAGATGAGCAATAACCTGCCCCATGTCAGACTAAGCAGCTAAGCAATGTTTATAAAATACTGTGAAGACCATAAAATGGTAGATAAGTGCCAAATTGCATTTTTAATCAACAAATTTAAAGAAAAATGCAATTTTATTGTTATTGGAACCAAGGGGAAAGTCTACAGGTGAGTTCTTATTTTAAGGATTGATGTCTATAACCAATTTTTCAAGTAGAAATAATGATGGTAACTCACAGAAAACATGTCTATATCTCCATAGGTTTCTTATATTCAACTGGCCTTTAATTCTTACCTGAGCAAGTCTTCTTGTCTGGATTTAAGGTGTATCCTTCATAGCAGTCACAGACATAGGATCCATTGTTACTCACACAGATCTGATCACACTCGTGCCTTCCAGGTGCACACAAGTCCACAGCTGCAAGATGCACGTTAGAGAAACAATTAATTGTTAATAAAAAGTAGTTTGGGGTGAAGTGCACGTTCACATTTTTAATGTATTTTGATTTGGAGTCCGCTCAGAAATGGCAATAGTAATTGAAGGAATTAGAACCAGTGGTAGGAAAAATTATCTAAACAGTGTCTATATCTGAAGACTTTGTTTTGGTATCTGGCCCTAATGAATGGATCTGTAGGCATAATAAAAAGGATGGTGATGGAATCAAACTACTTCTCACCATTACTTGCAGCATATTTTTATTTATTATTCATTACTATTGAAATTATTCATTATTATTGAAAAAGATACAGAAGTTCACTGATTCAACAGAAGTACACAAGTAGCTTCTCGAATCCAATTATGGTTTTAAAAAGTGGTTTCTTTTTCTAGTTGATCACATTTACCAAAGGAGAAATACCTGAGCAGGTTCTCTTATCTGGATTCAGAATGTAGCCTTGATAGCAATCACAGAGGTAGGACCTGCCGTTCCTCACACAGACCTGCTCGCAGTCATGGGTCCCCAGGGCACACGCATTCACAGCTACAAAAGGCATTTACAGAGAGGTACTTCAGTCATCCCAAAGGAGAGAAACAGGCATTAGTCATTCATGCCTACAAAAGTATATCTTGCGCTGTTTGCTGGATTAGTGGTAGTAAATGTCAGTGCTGTGTCGCTGTCTCTGTAAGTTACAGGCCTCCTTTACATCAATCTGTAGCCAGCAGAGAAAGGTCATAAATGGCACTGAAATAACTCATCACCTGAGGTGGCAGAGCAAAAGATGAATTGAAAAGGGTGCATGCAACAGGGAGAGATTTTAAGCATTTAGTAACATTACACTGGAAATGAGAAATCAGCAATGAAAAAGACCTTCTGGCTTTTTGTATCCAGTCCCTTTCATTTACAGACAACCCACTGAAGTAATGCTAAAATATATCAGTCACTGTCTGGTGCCTTATGAACTTCAGGCAAAGAACCTGATCAATGAAATGTTGCTGCACTGGAAAACTCCCATGTAAACTGAAATGCAACAGAAAGCAAAATGAAATTAACTGAGAGGAAGAGGGAAGGGAAGAGGGGAAGGAAGCAGAGGAGTAAGGAGGAGAGGAGGAGAGGCAAGGCAAGGCAAGGCAAGGGGATCAACACCAGAAGGAACAGAAGAAGGACTCAGAGGCACTAGGATAACTACAGACTTCTCATGGATAGAGTGTGTCTGTGTAATGATGGTCCAGATGTACAGGCCAGCAAGGAAACCCACCAGTGCAAGATGGGGTGTGAGGGCTGCAGCTGCCTTGACCCATCAGATTTAAAAAGTCAAAATCAAAGGAGGATATGCAGGAAAATCTCTACAGTAAGGTAGCTTTACAGGCACATGAAACTCCAAATTGAAGGAGAGTACAGAAATAATGTCCGAATCTCAGAGAACCAAGAAGCTGAAACTGCAAACTACAAAATGAGATTTGATTTTCAGGGAGCCACTGATTCCCCAGCAAACAGTAAGGCTCTCTTACTGATAACAGAGAAAACAGTGACACGAAAGCAGCGTGATGGATACACAGCTGATATGTGTGTTGCGGTGACAAGGCAGACAAAATGACTGTGGGATACACTGTATGTTTTGACAGTCTTCTGCTTCACAGAAGGTCTAACTATGTAGCTATTTAACTCCTGACCAATTCTCAAGTGATCACTTGCTTCTCAAGTGATCTGCTACTTCTTTGGTCACCTAAAGATGCCCTTGTTTATCTCCAGAGTCTGTAAAGGAAATGCAGATACTCACTTAGATGCTTGTTAAATTACTAAATTGGGAAAGGGAGAGGGAAGGGATGAGAAAAAAAAAAAGGTGGAGGAAAGGGAAAAAAAAGGGGGGTACAGTAAAGAAAGAAAGAAGGAAGAAATGAAAGGGAGGAGGAGAAAAATAAGAAGACAAGCCTGTTTTAACCTGAGATTTTACTTAGATTAATAGTTACAGTGTGGGTATGAACTACTGGTAAAATCAAACTTCAAACCAATAGTGGTGCAATAAGAAATCAGAAGCAAGAGTGCTTGAACCGTGTCATGCATTTCTGAAAACAAGGCAACCTTTCCCATTTTGTAAAACATGAAAGATTTAGAAGTTCCCTGATAAGGCTGATAGAGTGTCGTGTCTTTTCTTTCCATTGGTAAAACCAAATTTCAAACCGAGACAGCGCCTTTTCATTCTGCTACACTCTTGGGAATAAGAGAATTAATCTCTGTGATTTATGAACAAAATCTGTGGGTGGTATTTTCAAGCATTAGTGAGAAGCTCAGACTCAAATGGTCAGATTTTTGTGGTAGGAAAGTCAAACATCCACTGACTTGGACAGCAATTCAAGGCTAAGATTTTCCAGCTCTGGGATGGTCTCATGTTGAATAATGCTCTCAGTGCATGAAGAACTTGATCTTAGCCAACTATTTTTCCCCTGAACATTAGTTTTCCTGTTTTCAGTTCACCCTAAAACCAAATTTATTTGCCTTATTAAAATCAAAGAAAATCCTAATTGTCACTGGGGAGGTCCAGATTTCTGACCAAAAAGCAGTCTGGAGCTGGAAAAGGACTCAGTTTACCACACTGGCTTACAAGACCCTCTTAGATTTATTTGGTTTGTAGGAGCTTTTTTAAAAACTATTTCCTTTGTCCTGGTTTTGTTCATGAATCCCATAGATTCTGGCTAATTGCACACAGGCAACTCAGGGTTACACTGGAAGTGTACATGTGTGAGCTTTCTGATTCATCCTCCAGCCTTGCAGGAGCATAATTTGTGTGCTTCAGCATAAAAACCAGTAAGCTTACTCATAAGAACAAGAGATTTTTCTTTGGTGCTATGAAAGGACTTGCTTTGGCAAGAACACAGGTGGAAAATTAGTGCTGTGTTCACAGCACATATACATGTCCAGCTAGGTGGGTGCTTGTGCCCACTTCCAGCTACCAAAGAGCTGGTTGCATCAGCAGCACAACATGGTATCAAGCCAAACCTCAAGGCATTTCCTATGCTAATTATTGGTCAAATTGTCTGCAGATGGTCCTACACATTTATTTTATATTTAGAGAAAGAGCTCTATTCACCTGAAACATACTCAAAAGGTATAGTGGTAATTTTGAGTAAGGCTCTGAAATAACAGTAACACATTGCAAACTTTTTGACAATTAAAAGATTTGTACAAAGTAGATTTTTCTAGTACATTTCTAAGAAATGTACTTTACAAATTTTTACTACTTTTAGTTAAAAAAATCTACTTTGTACAAGTTTTTGAATTGTCAAAAAGTCGTCATTTGATTTTTGGGAGTAGGGCTGTGTCACAGATATATCTAGGCAGTTCTAAATACTCCAGATGATCACTTTTTTCTGTAAATGGCAATAACAGCCCCCTCCAGTCTAGCATTGTTAGCGGAGTTCTAGCCTAAGCCAAATACATCCAGCATCTTTTCAAGATCAGCCCTGAAAGAACAAAGCTAATTCATCCCATTCCACAGTTCTTGTCTAAATCAAGTTGCAGAGAAACAGAGAGAGATGCAACCCTGACACATTGAAAAAGGCTAAAGAGTGAAAGCCCATCGCGAGATGACCTGCCATTGGGCTTGGGCATTTTATCCTGGGAATTTCTCAAGCTAGTATGGTACCATGCTTATTTTCCTACTCTAAACCTATAACGGAACCCTTCAGCTCCACACTCTCACCCTCCTGCGTTTCCAGCAAGATGGGAGAAGAAAGCAGACTGCAGTGTGTGCTCTCAGCAAGTCAGTAAATATACACAGCCAAACCCCATCCAAACTGCCATGATTTCTCTGGCACCAAATCTGACCAGCTGCACAAGGAGGTCCACTCAAGTCAGGTTGTTACCTGCACGGTAAGGTCACTATTCAAAATGAAAAGCCATTACTGGCCTCCACTGAATAAAAGGGTTGGCTTGTTTATCCAATAGATAGTAAAAAGGAAATATTTAGATGTGATACATAATGCTTCTAAAAAAGAAAACCTTCTTTCTTAGGGAGTGGAACCACACTACCCTTTTGGACTGACTCCCTTACCACAGAAAGTCTCTCTGAATTTGGATGTCAGCTTTTCAATCACACCGTAGGTCTCCACATAGAAGACATGTTCATCCAGCGGCTCACTGGCCATTACCCTCAGGGACTGCATGTCTGCCCGGTCCACCCCAACCGCATAGATCTCAATGCCAGCTGTGCGGGCGCTTGCTGCCACATCTTGGACCTGGTCCTGTGGCCGCCCATCTGTCACAACAATGACCACCCTGGGGATGTTGAAGGTTGCTGGCCGGGTGCCCATCTCCTCGGTGAAGACTTCATCCATGGCAGTCTGGATGGCAAGGCCAGTCATCGTGCCAGCAGCCAAGGGCTCAATGCGAGACACAGCCTCCTTCAGAGAGGCTTTGTCAAAGTAGGTCCGGAGGGGGAACTCCACCTTGACAGTGCTTGCATAATTCATGACCGCCAAACGTGTCGTCCTTTCACCAACATCCAGAGTATCAATCATTTCTGACAAAAAGATTTTCACTTTCTCAAACTCTTCAGGCCTGACACTACGGGAACTGTCTACGACGAAGACAAGGTCCAGGGGCCGGTTCTTGCAGGTGGTGTCTGTCAAGAAGGAAGGAAAACTCTTCAGTCCTCTCCTACACAAGACAGAAGCTCTCACCTGAGAAGAGTGAGTGCTGTCATGGCAAACTGCCCCTACCAGAGATAATGTTGACTGATTCTTTAGGAAAAGGCTTGAAGTTATAGTGAGCAACACATTAGAAACTCTTAAATCCTAATTTTGAAAAGTAATAAATAATTGAACTTTTCTAAGTGTTAACCGATAGGTGCACATTTGAGCCCTCAAGATGTCTCACTATCCTTGAAACAAAGGGTTGTGTTTTGGTAACAGCCAACACAAAGATGTAGCAATGATATGTAAATGTACTTACGGTTTATTTTTGTAAAGATAAAGCCTGAATTCCAATTTTTATAAGATAAAGAAATAAAATAGCAAAACAGATCCTAATATTTTTTATGATAGAAACAATATAGATTGCTAAATAGGAATTCACAAGCAAAAGAAATAAAGGCCAACAGGAAAAAGACAAATTTTGCTACATAGAGGCTTCTAAAGAAGTTGTCACTGTTTTAAGGCTTCTAGATCAGAGAGAAAAATTAAATTACTTATGAAGTAACTTTTCAAGTAAAAATGAGCATTTACACATACATTTCTAGCTTTCAAACTTCATTACTGACATACAAATCTAAACAGAAAAGGCATAGCTCAGAGCAGAGACAAGCATCACTTCTAGGAAGACAAAAACAAATCAAGACAGCAACACCAGGCACCTGAAACACACCCTCCCTGTCCTGATACCCCGACCTGACACTGACAGTGCTATGTACTTAGTTTATACCATCAAGGTTGGATTTGCAGCTGGTTTATGAAAAACAGACAACCCAAAAGCAGACTATTTTCTATAAAAGAGACATTCTGGCTCAATAGTGCATTAAATAGTAAAATATGAGGTGTTCAGTTTGAATTCACTCCCTGAGAGCAGTTTTGGGAACTGAACTCAACACACCTCTCCTGGCTAATACCAAGTTCACTTTTATTATTCCATTTGAGTTGAAATTAAAAAAAAAAAAAAAAAAAAAATTAAAAAAAAATCTTCATAAGTCTGTTAAATGTAGAAGTGAAAACAGCACTTTGTTTCAAGACATTAAAAACATTTTGTCTTTTTCAAGTGAAAACAGAGGAAAAAAAACATCAATGTGCACAAATTCCATGAGGAACAGCGGCAGAGTTGATTTTGCCTTTGGACAGAGTAACATAGCAAAGAAATCTAGGATCCCATCCAGGTATACTCTGCGTAATTCTACATGCACGCCGTAACCCAGTTTTGCCTTTGCGAAGCTGAGAAAACATGAAGCCTGAAACACGGAGGTTTTGGAAACAGAGCACGGGTAGGGGGGAGCAGTGCGGGGTTTGGAGGCGCGGCGGGAGCGGGGGATGCGCGGCGGGAGCGGGGGATGCGCGGCGGGAGCGGGGGATGCGCGGCGGGAGCGGGG
>JAWWEU010000111.1:106755921-106781662 GCA_035583155.1 Acropternis orthonyx
GCGCGGCGGGAGCGGGGGATGCGCGGCGGGAGCGGGGGATGCGCGGCGGGAGCGGGGGATGCGCGGCGGGAGCGGGGGATGCGCGGCGGGAGCGGGGCCGGTGGTCTCCCCGGGGTGCGGTACCTGCGGAGCCCCGCGGGGCCGCGGGCAGTGCCAGCAGCGCCAGGCTCCAGCAGCACCAGCAGCAGAGGATGCCGAGCGCTCGACCCATCGTCCCACCGTCCACCCCGCGCCCGCGGCACCGCCTTTAAAGCTGCTGGGACCGGACACCGAGGAGGTATCGGCCGCCCCCTGCCTCCCCCGCCCCAGCCAGGGGGAGAGGGAAGGGGACGAGGATTAGACCGCAGAGCTGGGAACCTGCGGTTCAAACCTGGGACCGGCGGGAGCTGAGGCACAAACGCACCCTGCCTCCGCTGGAAGTGTTTGGCCCAGGCTAACTTTGCAGTATCGGCAAAGAACGTGAGAGAAAGCTCGCAGCGCGATCACCAAAGCACAAGAAAAGCCGCCCCTGTTGGCAAATCTAACCCTGGGCATTTTGTCTGGTTCCTGGCACTGGAAATCCTGCCAGTTTCCGTGGGAAGCTGCAGTGAGCTTTAGGGAAAGCACAGATTGGGGCACAAATCCACTATGATCTCCAGCACAGTGCTTTGGGAGACACCTCTTCCCAATCTGTACCATCTTCTCTCCTGTCACCCCCATAAGGGGAACAGGAAGCCCCAATTTAGAAGAGGAACCACCAACCCACCAGCGGTACAGCGTCAGGCAGGCACTGACTTGCTTCACTAAGACCTACCGCGACTGCACAGTAGAAGAGGCCACCGTGGGCTTCACAAAGGCTGTAAATGACAGGCAGGAAGAGGGGCCACTGCCCTCCATACAGGGAAAAGCCCCAGGACAGGGCTTCAGGGAAATACAATGACTTTCCTCTCACAGAGGGCACTGCAGCTTTTTGAGCAACAGCCCATGCACATGCACACACACACACACGACATGTTTCAGGCAGTGCCTGCTGCTGCCAAACAGTGCTCACTCACGTGATCAGCTGCCCACTTGGGAAGTCTCAATACCCACGGATTGGCAGGAGCTCCCTACCCACATGCAAGTTCTTCTGGTGCCCACTCATGGTCAGAAGACACACTCACTCCGTCAGCGTAGATGGATCTGTAGCAGAGCATGTTCTTGAATCCGTATTTGAGTAGTACCCTGCCATCTTAAGAGCTTCAGCTGTTTCTTAGGCCACTTCGGTTTTGTATGGTCTTCCAGCTCCCTCCCTCAAACCCTTTGCCAGAGTCATATTTAAGCAGTCTTTGACAGCATCTAAAGATCCCCTGGTTTTGGGGTCTCTCCAGTCCAGACCCAATGTAGTTCCTCATAACCTGGAAACCAAGTGCAGCTGCCACCAGCGCTGAGTGCACCCCAGGTACCCCCTCAGGGCACAACCACAGAGGCACAAGATGGTCTCCTACCCCTGCAGTTCTCGCAGGTGGCACCTGAGAGAAAATTAAAAATAACTATTGCTGATAGCACAGCAATGAGAGAGCATTTTTAAACATGTACAGAGGTACATACAGAGAAGACAAGAATAACCAACAACCTGTATGCTATAGCAACCTGAATCCTTTTTTCCCCCCAAAGTTAATCCCAAATACATGTTACCTTCCAAAGTAGCCATTTTTTATTTCAGACATACTAAAAAAATCCCCCCCCCCAAAAAAAACAAACCACCACTAGCTTATCTTGTACTTCCTTGTACTTCTTGCCAAAAAAGAGTAGAAAGTTGGTTGTAGATGGGTTTTTTATATTTTTTCCAGGACATTTTTTAAGTTAACATGTATCTCAACAACTCTGAATATTTTGGAATATAATGTTATAGTCCTACTTGGTGTCTGCCCTGCTCTTAATGCTCTCCAGATACCAGATTCCCCCAAGGGCTAGAAGCCTCCAGCATAATTCCCTTTTCCCAGCTCATGTGTAAGGACCGATTGGATAAGTGGAAGATGACCAAGTACTTGAACTACAAAGGCTTTAGTACAGGCTTATGTGTTAAGAGGGAATCCACGTTCTCCACCCACATGAGTTCTGATGAAGAACAGACCAACCACTAAACCTGTAACTAAATATGCAGGTCTATCTGCAAAATACTGAAGCACTTAAAACCCCACCAAACCAAACAGACCAACCAAGGTTACTGGTAAACATTTTGTAAAAGATTTATTTAAGTATCATTTATCACAAAGAGGAAAATACATAGATTAGAAGCATGCAACCATCTTCCACATTTCTCTTTATTTTTCTTGCATTCACAGCACATTGTAATAGAACTCCTGTGCCACCCTCACTTCTTTCTCAAAAATACTGTTTCAAGACATAGGATAACCAAAAAAAAAAAAAACCCCACAATAAAAGGTAAGGTAACATATGAGAAAAGTGCAAAGTAAAAAAAGTCACGTATATACCACATTCAAACCCCTCCCCTTCCAAAAAATGGATAAAGGCAAACTCTCATTTTGCTGCACGATCAGATTGTCTTTATGAACTACTTTACAAAAAAATTAATATAAATTAAGGGCATGATCCTGCAGACACTTATAATTGTAGCTGACTCCAATGCAAGTGGCCCAGTTGGTATTATTGAAAGCCACAAGTTAGTCACACACATAAGTTCTTGCAGTGTAAGGCCCTAAGGCAATAAAATGTTTAAGAGCATTAAGGAGAACAAAAATTAAAGCAAACAAAATCACTCTCAGATGTGTTTTGCTTAGTAAGTTTATATCAAACATTTTAAACAGAACAGTTTGCTCCTAAAAGCCCTGAATATTTCTATTACTTAAGCAGTTTTGCAAGATTAAAAGACAAAACCCCCAGGAAGCTGGTACAGATGTTAATTAACATAAAAATTGCTTCAGGCAGGTATGTAGGGAGGTGGAGGTTCCTTCTCAGGCATCTTCACTGCCATTTCATAGGTGGGCAGAACATACTAAGAAGACATTTTGAAGTGATTAATGAAGGTTTGAAAACAAGAAATAAAAGAACAGAACAAAAACATACAGGCCCCATCAGCAACTTAATCCTCTGCTGCAGGCAGAAATTTTTAAAGAACTTACTGCTGTTTCTAGTAAGAAAATGAGGAAGTGAAAGAAGGTGCAGGTGCAGTTTACTGCTCTGCTAAGCCTAACCCTGGTCATACATTCCACCCCACTGCCCCTTGGCTTTGCAAAGCAGCAAAGAAGGTTTGGACCGGTGCAATCAGAGCTTCACTCTACTCCAAGAAAAACATTCAAAAGACTTCTCTCTATTAATCTTCCTACTTTAGGCACTATCAGAATGTAACTAAGAAATAACCCACCACAAAATTAACTGCTTTAATGTTTTAATCTTTACAGTCTTTCTTTAGAAAGCCACACAAGGCTTGGAAACATACATGGATATGGTGATTTTCTACTTAAAAATTAAACTATGCTAGTTCCTTTTATCTCAAAAAAAGGTTTTACCTGTGGAGGAGCTTCAAAAGCAGGATACACAGCAATCTCTGGCAAATTTCTGTTGCTGATGTATTTATAGCAGTTCCATACACAGTTAATTAGATATGCCTGAAAGAAGAGAGATTTCTCATTTTAAAGACCTCATATGCATTGGCTGAGTCAGATATTAGATGTTTGATTATATTCCTACAACAAAAAGGAACATAAATCAATTTAGGCAATACACATCTGAGGAATGGTTGCTATTTCACAGATCTGGCCACATACCTATTGCTCCACATTTAGCTTTGCTGTCACAGTGACTCAGAGCAGATGAACTGCACAGGTTTTAGCAAAAGAATTCACAGATCCATTCAACTAATCTCTGTCTGCCACAGCATTGCTAATCAAATTAATCCCCAACTGATTTATACTTCTGTGGACCTCAGTCCAAACCTGCCAGGAGGAGGAGGAGAGACCAAGAGTACAATCCCACTCATCCCCAAGGTAGCATAATTTGTCCAACTAACTGCCAGTGTGAAAGAGAGGACTCAAACACACAACTGAGGTGGCAGAAGAATGATGGCAGAGCAAAGTAGCTTGGACTTTGAGTCAACACTGACTGCTGTAGAAAGACAGGCTATCACGAACTGATGATGATTAGGGGTTTTTTATTACTAATTTGTGTAACATTAATGTTTACAGACCCTTCACTGGCAAGTTAGCACTTGGTTATACAAAAGGTATTGAATTTCTAAACCTACACAAAAAAGTTATCTACTGTATTAGGCTTCCACTCCCCCCAGTCAGACATTGCTCTTGGAGAAATTACAGAAAATCAGTAGAATTATTTTTATTACTTCATTTTTCTTAAATGCAATCTGAATGCAATAAAAGAATGTTATCATGGCCAATGTATATTATCAATTAATTTTCTCTAATATGCTTTATCTGCAGAACAGTTTTTGTAACTTAAATGAATGTTTCTATAGTAAGATCCTCAAAGACAAAAATATTTGGTAGTATCACCCTTCAGGAGGAAGGGAGATGCAGCTCTGAATTAACCATGTATTTCCTCATTCCACTGTTTTCCCTCCAAAACATGCATCCTGGTTTGTTAGGCACAGTGAGAGGTTTTAAGAGTTTTGTTTAGAAACTTGCATGTTGGAACTCAGTATTGTTTCACTACAAGCTTAATTACAAATATTACCTCCACATAGGAATGCAGAAAGACTTCAAATACCATCTTTCTGTCTACTTCCTACTCAGGAAGGCAGAGCTGCATAAGTATGCCCCACTGCAGACACACAAGCTAGCTGAAGACACCAGTACACAAAACATTAGACTTAAGTCACACCATAACTGAACATCCTAACAATTCGCTCAAAGAAATTCTTATCTCAGCATTTAAGAAGCCAGCTGGCTTCCGAATTCAGCATTGAGAATTAACTCAGACTGAAAGCATCTTAATATTTAGTAACTCTTGAAAAAGACACATGCTTAAATTTAGCTTACCTTTAAAATGATAAATAAGGCAAAGAACACCAGAACAATAAACAAGAGACAGCTGGAGTCCAAGGAAAGAAGATCATCTTTGTAAGGGAAATCCGGCTAGTTTAAAAAAAAGGGGAAGGGAGAGAAAAGAAGATAAGAATAAATACCGCACAGTCAAACATGATACAAAAACATCCACATTTCACACCAAATGAAAAACTCTTGTGTAAACTATTCCCTCAGAAACACAAAGTTCAGTTCTCACTAGTTTCTTCTCTATGCTCCCACAAAGCACAGCATTTATCCTGCCTCTGTTATGCAAGAGCACCTCACTGCAGTACTGTCCATATCCCTAGTCACTTCATCAGTCTCATGCTAATAAAGGTATCCACAAAATTTACTTTTACTCTGCTCCAGCACAGAATTTTTACTTATGGTCCTCTACAACTCTTTAATGACTATTAATTACCTCCTGTCAGTTTACCTGTAACATACATGTGTGCAGAGTAGAACGATAAAAAGTTGCCCCCAAACTTCAGAAGAAGCAAAACAGCATCTGCAAACTTCAGACTCTTTGTTTTCCTGACTACAGTCACAAAGCCTCTCTCCAACACCAATCCAACTTCATGTTTTAAAAAGGACTTTCTTTTTAAACATCTACTTAAAGATCTAAACACTGGCCAAAGAGAGCTTGTGATCCCTCTTAACTGACAGTGCATTTTATCCACTGAATCTTCTTGCAGTTAAAATACTGGCAGTGTCAATGAGAACTCCATTCAGTTTCCTTAGAAAGTACTGCTGCAAAATAAGAGCCACAAAGAATGCAAAAAGGAAACCTCAATCTCAGATGCCATCCCAAAATGCTGTAGGGACATTACCTCACATTAGTCTTTCCCTACACTTTTCCTCCCCTTCCCTACCAAATAAGGGTCAATGCATTTTTAATCTGCAGTAAATTTTCCATAGAGCCCCTTCAAGTCCAGTTGTAGCCAACACAGTTTAAAACCAACAATTCCCATCACAATTCTTTTATTATTCTCCCTGGTTTTCCTTTTAAGGAGCAATTATACCTTTGGCCCCTCCACCTCTGATAAGCTCCCATTCTCATAACCACCTATGGCTGCTGCAGGCTGAATTCCTCTTTCGTATTCACAGAAACAGAACTGTAGTTCAGTCACTGATCCAATTAAACCACACAAATTTAAAATGTAAAATATCAACTTGAGCTGAACACTTACCAACTGATCCAGGTAATCCTTGATTCTGGGCAAGTAGGTTAGAGAGCTGATGGCAACCAGACAACTGAGCACAAAGTCAAAGAGTTGGTAACAAAAAAATGGGATCAGCCAGCCTACACGATGCTAAGAAGAAATAAAAAACCCAGCAGCCTGTAAGTTATTTGGTTAAAAATCCAAGTAGCAAGTTTAAAACTATGGACTATAAATATACTTACAGCAATGGCACCGTACACCATCATTGCACTGATTGTGAACATGAGGAGGGAGATAGCAAACAGAACACAGGCATTTTCTGCATTAAAAGAAAAACAACCATCGGTCATTTCCTAGAGTTGTCTCACCGCAACTGACAGGTACCTAAGCTCTCTCCATTACTATGATCTGTTCTCAATTGGTTCATCTGTGCAAACCAGCAGCAGAATAAAGTAAATCAGATCTTGCCTAACAGAAAAAAAAAATCAGTTTAAGAAAACCAACAAGTATTTAGAAAAATCCCCCTTCCTTAATCAAAAGTCTGACAAAAGTTCAAACACACCAACTAGAGGTCTGACATAATTTGATCGTAATGCAGCATAATAATGCTGATTTGCAATATGTGTCAGTGCTAAAAGTATGTGAGTAATTAACTTTACAACTGGAAAGAATCTTAAGTGAAGCTAAACACAGTATCAACCTTGACACTTGAAAAGGGTTTGGTTATGTAATTCAGTCATTGGCAGTGGGAGCAGCACTGCTCCTTCAGTAACACTTAAGGAAAACAGGAAATCACTGTGTGGAAGGTATCCCATTATTTACAAGAAAAGGCAGTTGAAGAGAAGCCAGTTTGTAGCAAAATTCAGAACACTCATGGAAACTGCATGATAAAGATTCTCCTTGTGCATCACAGTTACTGATCACAGAAGCACAGCTGCTTTCCATGAGTTAAGATTATACTTTTTCTCCTTTTTTAAACACAAAGAAACCAGACTGAGAGTCTATAGATGTGCTAAATAAATGGATTTTTGGCAATATTAAAACCAAACTCTTGTGGTTCCCATGCTTGAAAAAGATATGATCTGAGAAGACTTTCTAGTCTGAAATTGATTTGAAAAGACACACTGTAGAAGCACTTATGTATCTAATTCAGTATAAGACAATATCTACATACACAAATGGCACCAAAAAAGAGCCCCCCCCTCATGTCTAAAATGCACTGTGTTAATCAGACCTAAGTGTCAGCAATCACTTTTTTCTGAGGATTTATTATTCACAACATGCACATGTACAATAAGACCTGTAATATTTCTTCATGCACACAAAAACCTCTAGCCCAGATCCCAACATGGGAAACACGAATCTTTAAGTCAAAAGCATGTGACAGACATTTTACACTAAAGAGTGAAGAAAGCACCTTCAGGTGCATCTTTCACTAAGCTCAATACTACCAAGTACACCAACACTCGTTACAGAACATATGACATTAGAGACATCTGCTTTAATTTTACTTAAGATCTTGGCTTTATGAGGCATTTGGTCCTTTCTCCCACTCTTACTTCATTGTTAATAAATGTGAGTTACAGTCACAGGTCAGAACTGACACATTCTCAACTCAGGTCATGAACAATTAACATAAAACACTCAAAACCCAGATTTGTGCTGCACTATTTATTCTTTGCTCCACTGGATTCTTACCATCCCTAAATTTTCATACAATACAACAGACTAAGACAAGGCATGTTAGAAGTGCAACACTAAACGTATTCCTGCACATTTAAAAGCAAGAGAAACAAAACATATGCAGAAGTTTACAGATACAACAGTTAAAAAGCTTGGTCCTTACAGACAAAAGCTTGACACCAATTACACTTGTACATATCATACACTCAATCAGTAACAGAGTGAAAAGTATACTTAATTCTGCTCATGCTGCTTTCTCTTTCATTTCTTCTGCAAGTCAAACTTACTAGGGAAATACTTAGGTTTTTTTCACTCAAATACTTGGTGCCCCAATTCTTCCACTTTTCTTAGAAAGATGGCATGGTTTCCCTTGTAGTAAACTTATACACAGTAGCTCTAAGCTCTTTCCTTAAATCTATGAAGATCACCAAAAATTCTCAAAGCAAGTCTTTAAAACCCATTTTCTGCCATTTGTTTTACTGAGACAGCAAATATAGTAAATATTTATGAAGAAAGTGAATTAGATATATTCCACACATACTAGAAGATCCAAGGCATTAGAAGGTCAAGAAATCTTCAGAAACTATCATTTCAGATGCTTAGGCATAATACAAAGTAAAAGTAATATTCCATAGAGTTTCTTTTTTTATTCTTGTAGAAGAATTCAACCCCAGAATAACTTAAGAGAAATTCAGAAAACAAGACAACCATATTTAAAAGCTCTATGCATACATTGCACACTAGTGGAAGGCAAATCCACCACGACACTGCTTTATTTTCTAATCAGTCAGCTGAGTTATAGACCTACCAGCCATTCTCTCAGAAGCATAGTAATTTCCGATGACTTCATACTGGATATCAACTGTTGGCACTATGTTTGGATGAGTCACTTCTACTGTCAACAAGATGCCCATCAGCAAGTTCACCACCTGAGAGAGATCACAGTTACTTCAACATTATTTGAATTGCAACAGCTACAATCTTCTTAATGACAGACTAATAATCTTTTATTTCAGTTAGAAATATACTCTGTGTGCTTTGTCTATACGTGGAAGGAAAAAAAGGCCCAGCTTACAATTAAATTTCAAGCTGATTTAAACCTCTACCAAAACAACCACTGGACACTTGCTAGGTTTAATGAGTAACAACAAAATAACTTTGCAAATTAAGGGATGGATAATAGGGATTCAAATGACATAATTAAGCTGTGCATGATGAATGCACAGATTTATGAACTGGAAAGCTGGAAACAGTTAAAAGAGACCAGGAAGGTAAAGGTACAGACACAACAAGGAACATTTGGAAAGTTTCTACTTTCTGTAACAAATTGAGTTAATTTAACCCACAAATAAAGTATTGAGTTTCTGTCCTGTTACAGCTTTCATATAAGCTCAGGAGAACTATCTCCTTTCCCTTCCTAGAGTATTAAAACCTCATCAGTCCTTATCCGAAAGACTACTCAAACACAGGGGAAGTAAAAGAAACCTCACAAAGACTGAACTCCAAAACGTGTAAGCCTTCAGCATATGCTGTGTGCTCACCAGTCCTTCCCCTCCCTCACACTGCCCCTGAAGACTACTTCTGTTACCCCATTTTGGTACACAGCAGAAATGTCTTCAGTAAGAGCTCAAAGAATCAGAAGTAGCTTAAGCCTCTGTAAAATTGCCTTCACAGCATTTATAACCTATTCAAGACTTACAGGGGCATAGTTTTGTTACTAGTATCTAGAAAAACATGCCAAAGGTTGCATAACAAAAAAAGCCATGATGGTACTTTTGAGCTGCAGACGTTTTCCAATCAGTATTCAGCACAGTCACCACAACCAGCAGGATCTTTTACAAGAAGGCTTAAAAGGACAAAAAAACCCAAACTGGTTTACAGTTTCTCACAACTTCAGAATATTTGACAGGTATTTCTTCTTTTACTGGCCTTGTTCCAAGAGTCAGTAATAGCAATAACAGCAAGTTACATACATTTACTAAAGTTTTCAGTACAGAGAAAAAGCTTTTAAACATTTAAAAGTAGTTTTAGCTTTTAAGATTCAGTTCCTATAAAACTTTTACCCTCTAATGGTTTAATTGGGTTCCCCCCCACCCCCCAAGGTTTAGAGATACTGTGGTGATAAAGCTTGCTTGCACTTTCTGCTAAGAACCCCTTCATGAAATCAAAGTTAGTCCCTCTGTAGAAATGTGATCATCTCATCATGTATTACACAAACTTACTAGAATTTCCAGCTACTTTTAGTCACTTATAGACTCCACTTAATGCCTTGGAACATAAAATACAGTAGCCAGTAAAGCTGGCAGGGAAGAACTACATTTGACCACCAGTATCTTGAGCCTTGAAACAAGCACATTTTCCCTGCTCACAGGACATTTCCTACAGGGTAAACTGTCAAGCTGCTCATCTGTCACTTGTCTACATATTTTATTTTGCTTCACTACTAGTAACATGTATAGAACACCATAAATCTCTCACCTGTCTAATCCTTCTGTACTCTGGCTTTCTACTCTCTGAAAATGAAGGCATTTTCAACCCTTCCATTTCCTCCTCCCTGTGAATGAACTGGGGGTATCAGCATATACATTGGAAAATAACTTCCTGCTCTATACTCGTTTTAAAAAGGCTGTGTCAAGGCACAAGTCTCTGGCAGTTGAAACGTTGATCTCTACTTTATAAAGCACAAAAGGACATGCTCAATTATAGCTAAATTATTTATTGTTTACACACAGTCATGAGTTTAACTGCCATGATAGGCTATCTGCCTCAAGGAAAACAGCAAGCAGCATTTGAGTTACTATAGAAGTACTGAAGAACTTGAATGCATTGGCATTTTGAGACTGTAATTCCACATCTGTCACTTTTTATTTTCATCCCACCCATGGCCCAAATTTAGCATACAGAAGTTCTTAGTAATTTCACTAATTCCTGAGAACAGTTCAAAGTATTAAAGATTTATTTTTTCAACCTGAAATGATGTGCAAGGAAAACAGAAAATAGTCATTCAAAATCCAATCTATTAGAATCAATGAGACAATAAAAACAGTAACTTAAAACAAAAACAAACAACCCAAACATCTGCCAATTAACACCCCAGGGTTTCCAGTACTCCATTGTTGCTGTTTATGAATCTATCACACCACTGAGCAATTCATCACATCAACATACGGATTTCAATTAAGAGCTAGGGAGTCACAGCCTGTATTTTAACGACTTCCATTCTTTCACAGAAACTTGATAACAGCAAGACCACAAGGCTTGTTTCAACTTATCAATGTAAGAGGCAGCAAGAGTATTGTTTGGACAGCATAGCACTGATAGAGCTTATAAGCACATACCCACTGCAAATCAAATATATGTTCACAAATGTCTACAAGGAGAAGTAATCAGAAAAAAAACATAACTCATGTACACATCAGGTAACAGGAAGATTAACACCACCACCACTTCTGCCTCAAAAAACCCCAACCAAACCTGACAAGACAGCACTCAGTGAATAGTGCAGTGTCTTGAGGTAACACATCAGAAATCCCAGCAGGCCCCATTCTCATCTTTTTTGCCATGAAATCAAAAATAATTTTAAAAAAATTGCAAAATTAATGTTCAAACTCTTACTCAAAAACATGGTTCCATTAAGGTGGAAAAAAACCCTTAATTTAGTTTTGCAGTATTTTACTTTTTATATTTGGGATGGCTGAACTTAAAACAGTTTGGTGTAGCTTGGATCAAAATTTAAAAATCAAATAGCTGGTAATCAAGTAGAAAGTCAGCATTTATTACACCCTGGTAACAGAAATATTAGCTCCTCATATGATTAGAACTCAAAAGACTGTGAGACTATTAAAAAGCATTAACTCTTCAATTAATGAGTTTCATTTCCATGGTATACACTTAACACCTTATCATGTAAGTGCTTCATCTCTCAGGAGAGCTGAACATGAAGTCCAGGTTTCCCCAAGCACTCTGAGTGACTTGGAAAAAAAACCAAAAACTCCTACTTATAATTTGTTTATTTCCTTTCATGAAGGGAAAGTGGGAAATTGCCTTGCTTTCTCATTTTCCTTTCACTTCTGCAATATTTTTCCCTAAACATGTTCCTGAGAGGGGAAAAAAAAGAAAACACACAAAAAAACAACAATAAAAAAAACCCCATCGCAAAGCCCAACCAACAGGGGAGTTTCTGATTTGTTTTGGTTTATTATATTAAAATAATAAAAACTGAAAAAGAGTAATTTTAAATTGGATACTTAAGAGCCTCTAGCACTGTCAGTATTACATTGAGACCAGCGGTATTCCCGCATTTCTGTTCAGTGAACAAACGACTCCAGAGATCCCCGAGTCTCCTGCTGACCAGCAGCAGTTGCATCACTGACTCCTCGCTGAAGTTTGCTGCCAGAACGCACCAGCCCCTCCCTCCAAAACAATGCCATTGCTTTTAGACTGTTTACTGAACTCTGATCCCATTTTTGCTAGTGCAGTGTTCGTGATTCCGGTTTCTGGAAAGCGCTCTGCCTAATATGAAAGTTTAGAGGAAGACACAAACTTCAAAGCCACACATTTGCGATTACGGAGCGAGGAACAGGAGGTTTGTTTTCCCTTCCTACACAGAACAGCAGTGGGTGTTGCAGAGCAAACAAAGCTGTATCGGTCCTGGACCTCAAGTACGAATCCCCTGTAAGTGTTCTTAACTCATCTTTTGCAACTATAGTGTTATTTAGTGATCGCAAACAGCAGCAGCACATGGACTGAAGCATGCTTAAGACACGATTTGCTCACACTGCATCAACAGCCGACATTTTTAGAAGATAATGTCCTTGTTTTCTCTGGACTTGCAGAAGCACTCAACAAGGACAGCAGTACTACTGTTTTAGTGAGGAGAAAAGTTAATTAGGATGAAAGCTTGAAGAGTAAGTAAGGAATACAAAATGCCTAAAGAAATGGTTGCATAAGATAACAGGCATGTATTAAGCAGACAAAACGCTTATCTTAATAAAACATCTGGAGCAGATTGTTATGAGACTCCATTTTATGTTTGGTATCAAATTCCTTCAGGACTGAACTGCACAGGAACACAGTCTATCCAGTAACACAAAGCTATTCCTGAACTAAATATTCTCCCCCACTAAAAAGCTACCTTCTTCAAAAAAAGAAAAAAAACCAAAACCAACAAAATACAAACAAAAAACCCACCAAACCCACAAACCAAAAAAGATCACACTACACGGAAAGTTATTATTATTTGTCCCACTGTAACTTAGAAGGAGAGATTATTAAATTGATTTAGAAATACTTCTTATGAGAATCTGAAAGACTGAATTAGTGCTGTACTTAAATGGCACGTTAATTAACATGTCTAAAAAAATCTGATATACTCTAGTCCATTTAATTTTTTTAAAGTTTGGCAGCAGATAGGTAAGTTTAATTTTCACTGTCCAAACTGTACTTTGCCTTTAAAAAAGGTATACAGCTGAATTCTGATTTAAATCATTAGGCAAGACCACCTAAGACTTCATGGTAAGACCTGATTTCAGCTCAAACAGGCAACAGCCATGAGGCTTAAAAGCTCTCACCTTTTCCCAGGTGACAGCAGGGAAGAACTGCATAAAAATTTTCAGTGCATAGGTTAACAAAGCATTTAATACATTTTTTATACACTTTTTTTAAATAGAGAAACACAGCTATGAAGCACTCCATTTGCTCCCTGCTGCCCTGAACTCAACCCACTTCTCCCTTCAACAGACCGTGTCACTGAACGAGATCAAAGCCCCGCTCTACGCCTGGAGCAGCAGCCTCATGGGTGCCCAGCGAGCTTCTCACCGTCGCCAGAACACATTCAGAAGGAAGAAAGAGATCCTGCATCCAGGCAACAAGGCGAAACACAAGCACAGCTAGCAAGGTAGAAGCTCCAAGTACTACCAGGTCTGCGGCCACGGAAATACATCCCTGTCCTCCGCCCCCATCAAGTTCCTTTACAGACACTCCCGCGAACAGGAAACGAGGTGGGGAAGTCAGCGAGGTGCTTCTGCTCCGTTAACAAGGATCAGCGTTTCCTTACTGTTAACCATTTATGTTTCTACTTGAGGTGCCAGAAGCATATTCCTGAACTCCATCCATCAGCACAGGCAAAACTTCCAGAGGTTTTGCAGGTTTCCAAACAAGTCTGATTCTCAAGACTGCAATGGACATTTATTTTTCTATTTTAAATGAACTAGTAACAGAACTTAATCAGCACCATGGGGTTTTTTCCATTTTTTTCCTGAAAAAGAGAGAAATACCCTTTTCCTAGAGTTTTGTTACATTTCCAGCCCCCTACCTTGCTTTTTCTTCCAGTCCTCTCTCCAGCCACTTTATTGTTTGACTTCACTAGTTTTTTTTCCAAACAAAGGACAGAAACGCATGAAAATAAAGGAACACCCTATACTCACTGAAGATAAACCACGAACTCTCCAAACTCAAATCCCCATGCCTGCAAAATCAGTTTCTGTGCATGGGTCTTTCACATCAATACATTAAAATTCACCCTTCTGTCTTTTACAGTCTGGGGAAGGCTAAATGAGAATACAGGCTTTGATTACAGCTTCAGGACAACAGAAGAGTTATGATGCAGCTTTTGTAAACTATCCTCTCATTTTTACTGCTCACAAGGGTAAGAGGAAGGAGGGATGAGGAAATCACTTCAGTAAAGGGGAACTCAGGTCCCCTTTAAGGGAACTAAGGAAAATGAAGGCTCCAGGCCTTTAACTTGCTGGTACTGTTTTCACAAATCTATTACACCTAGCTCAGAACTATCTCTCTAATATTTCACCTTCACCACCACAGCTCTCTCTCTGACAGAAAGCACTCACCAGTCGGAAAGAAAAGTGGTGTTTTGGGAGCCAAATTTGTTTCCATTGCTCCTCAGCCCCAGTGCTGAGAATACAGAATACGGAATAACCGGGAACTTCCCCTGACACAAAGCTCTTCAGCAAGCAGAAGAAATGTTCGTTTTTGAGGTACTCACCTTCCTCTCTGAGGTTACGCACCACTGAAGGGCACCCCAGCTAATCCTTCTGTAACATCTCTCGAATTCCAGACTCTCCCAACTCTCCTCCCTTACCAAGGACACGCTCGGTACTTATTTTAAAAGTCTCAATCCCTCCAACCCCAGAAAGGAACAGTAACACAACCCCTTCGAGACCCTGAGTACAACGCTCTGAACTTTCCTTTCACTTCCTTTTTCCAGCCACAAGAAGGGAGGCCGCCAAGGGATAACCAGGCTTGGCAAGCCGAGGGAGACCCCGGGAAACAAAAGGGACCCGAGCGCCGCCGGATGATCCCCGAAACCCTCGGGAAAGGGAACAATACCTGAGCCGGGGGAGCGGGAGCCACCCAGGAAAGGCAACAACTCCCGGGCCAGGGGAGCGGGAGCCCCCCGGCCCCTCAGTGCGGCCACGCGCTCGCTGCCCCCCCCTCCCCTCGGGCCCCCTTGCGCACGCGCACTGCGCGCGGCCCCCCCGCCGCCCCCTTGTCCGCCCCGGCGCTCACCATGTACCAGGTGCCCAGGATGATGGTCCCGGTGCGCACATGGCAGCAGCCACAGCAGCGGGTGCTGTAGAAGCGGTCCCGGTTACGCTTGAACGTCATGGCGGCAGCACGCAGCTCCTACCTCCTAACCCGCCGCTCCTACCTCCTAACCCGCCGCCCGCCCTCTCCAGGCAGTTACTGAGGCCCGGGGCCGTAAAACCCCCCGCGCGCACGTCACCTCGCGCCCCGGCCAATCAGGCGCCGAGAGCGGGCCGCGGGCGGGCCTGCGTTGCCGCGGCAACGGGTGACTGGCGGCGGCGCGGGCCAATCAGAGCAGCCCCCGAGCGGCGCCCCGCGCTCACCTACGGGGGCGGGGCCGCACCTGGGGCGGGGGCGGTGCCGCGGCCGCCATGTTGGGCCCCGCCCGCAGCGCCGCCGGCGGGGCCAGACCGGGGCGTGGCGGGGTCTGTGCTCGGCTCTGGGGAGGGGCACCCCTAACGCTGTGTCCAGTTCTGGGCCACTGACGGCAACAAAGACATTGAGGCGCTGGGGCGGGTCCAGAGAAGGGCAGCGGAGCTGCGGGAGGGTCTGGAGAGTAAGTCCGTCAGGAGCAGCCGAGGGAGGGAGCTGAGGGTGTTTAGCCCGGAGAGCGGGAAGCTCAGGGGTGGTTACTGATCTCTACAGGTACCTCAGAGGAGGTTGCAGCCAGGTGGGGGCGGCCTCTTCTCCCAGGCAGTTAGCGATAGGACAAGAGGACAGAGCCTCCAACTGTGCCAGGGCAGGTTTAGGCTGGACATCAGGAGCAATTTCCTTACAGAAAGAGTGATTAGATACTGGAATGGGCCGTGCAGGGAAATGGTGGAGTCACCATCCCTGGAGGTGTTTAAGGAAAGACTTGCACTTGGTGCCACGTTCTGGTTGACGTGGTGGTTTTCGGTCATGGGTTGGACTCGATGATCTCAGAGGTCGTTTCTGTCCTAATTGATTCTGTGATTATAAGACAACCATTACTTCCAAAATAAAAACCGGGATTAATGTCTACTGATGTCCTGGTTTGGTCCAGGACAGGGTTAATTTTTTGCAGTAGGTGGGAGGGGGCATGGCCAAGACATGGCTGTTATTCTGTAGCACCTCACAGGTTATTCTATACCACCTCAAAGCATTGCTGGACGCGGAGGAAACCCTTTCAGGCCAAAGGGTTCTTTGCAAGGGAAAAGGACTCTCGCTTCCAGGGAGTGGTTGTTTTTCTTAGGAATCGTTTCTTTTCATATATTCTCCGTCGTTACTACTGTTGCTGTTACTGTTGTAACAGTTACTGTAACTGTTACTGTTTGTCATTGCTGTTTCCAGTAAGTTGTTCATATCTCAACTCATAATCTTTGCCTCATAATTTAATTCCACCACAGCAGGAAAGGGGAGTGGAAGTGAAGGTGAGAGAGAGAGAGAGCGGTGTGCGGTTTGGAGGGTCTCAGTGGGGGCACTGAACTGGGGAGTACCATTCCTAAACCGCAAGACCTAAGCAGAGCCTTCACGAAGCTTTGAGGTACTGCCGACATCCCACGGCTTTTGCTGAAATCCAGCCAGTACTGTAGAAGGTTTGGTTCACATGAACCCTTTTGCTATTCTTTTGTGTTAATTCCTTGGAATAAATAATAATATTAAGATTATACTAAGAGGATATGTCATAAGAGGGAAAACAGAAGAGGTGAAATTCAGTCCACAGAGGTGCTTTACTTCGTTGGTGAGTCCAAGTCCCTGGTGGTGAGTGGGTAATGGAAATGCTTCATTAGTCCCACTGAAACCTGCAGGTGCTGCACGTGTTAATACACATGTTAATTAGAAATAACGTGTATACATCCAAGTGCTGATTTTGTCTGTGTATGTGCTAAGAGGTTTCTCCACCACTTAGACATGCAGTCTCCTGTTCCCACATGGCACAGGACCTATAAACTTCCCCTGACCCAAGGGCTTCTGCAGACCTGAGCTGTTGATACAGAAATGCAGAGTTTATTTTAACCTTTTACATGCAGCTGCAAGTATGTCCTTTTTGGCAGTGTACAATCAATTTGAGACACTCAGAGAATCATAAATATTTGCTGTGCATATATACACCAAGATGTATGTCAGTATTAACACTGAGTTTTTTCACTCTGAACAATGAGAAGGTAATGATAGTGATTATGCTTATCCTTTTGATATATTCCAGATCCTACAATTAACACATTTTATTGTTTTAGCTGCTTAGTCTATTTAGCTCTAACATGAGCTGTTTCTGAGTTGTTTGAAATTATTTACTTAAAGGCTTTAAAGCTGACCTTTTTATTTTAAATCCCCAGTGTTCCATAATTGGTGTTTTTCTTCCTTAGGGCATATTTCATTTTTGAATAAACATGTTGTAAGTGCTGCTAAGACTGCTGTAATGATCCTATTATAAACTATTGTTTGTTTCTTTAGTGCTCCTAATGTTCTCAGCCCTGTGCACAGATGCTTAATTATCAACACTGATTTAATGTAGCGAAAAGGGACTAACTTTAATCAATATACATGGGTCCATGTAAATAAATGGAGAAAGAATGTGCATTTTGTTATAATCAGTCATTTAAAAAATTGGTTTTCTCACAGATGGCACTATGGGAAGCCTAAGCCAACTGTTCCTGCTGCATGCATGCCTGAATTGATTACATTGTTCTGTGGAACTCACAGACTCTCCCTCCTGTTGGTCTGTCCCTGTGTGAAACAGGAATTCACAGTACTAGAATGAGTCAGAAGTGAAAGCCAGAGCTGCTCCCTCGAGCTTGGACAGCAGTTTGGAAACACCTAGATCCCACTCTCAGTCCAAATGGTTTATGAGGACAAGTGTTCCAACTAAGATCTTGCAGTTGGACACTTCGCCTTTGCTTGGATCACTGGCAGCTCTCATGTCAGGCTCAGATCTTCAGGGCTATTTTCATGAGATGAAAGAAATCTTAATTAAGTGCTCATATCTTTGTCAGCCAGACTCAGAATAAAAATTGATGCGATTCCCGTGAGCTTCACTGCTTGTTATACCCTGCAGACAACAAAGATACTGGAAAGAATAATGTGAATCTCATTTAACATCACAAAGAAGCTTTCCACAGCAGGATAGACCGATGTGGAACTATTGAATGGGCACAAAAAACCTCTCCACTTTCTCTTCCCTCAAAAAAAAAAAAAAAAAAAAAAAATTAAAAGAGTATTTTGAGAATGATTGCATTGTTTCCCTGTACTTGGGGGAAGAGAGAATAGGTTAATGATTTTAGTCCTACCCTCTGTGACAGATTCCAATTCTTCCATGCCACAAGCAGCCTAGATGACCTCAGGCAAGACACTTCCCTCTAGCTGAGCCTTAATTCTCTCCTTTTTGCTAGTTCAAAGAGGATTTGTGAGGCTAAATGTATTAAAAACTGAAGGGCTCAGCTTACAGTCATGACAGCTAGAGTGAAATCTCAGAGAGACAGAGAGTGCTGGTGATAAAACTTTTCCTAACAAATAGCAGAAAGGCCTTGGCATGCAGGACCAAATCTCTCACAACAGTAAGAGCAGGAAGCCCTACAGATCTGCAAGTCCAAAGCAGCTGCAGAAGAATGGTTGGGATTCCTTCACCAGCATGATACTTAACTCCTTCCCTCTCAGCAGGTAGAGAGGGTTTGATATCACAGTGTTCCTCATTAGCCAAACTAGTTAGGGCTTTCAAAACCCATGTCTAGACAGGAGATTTGCACTTCTGTCTTGAGAGGGCCTGGCAATGTTTTACCAAACACAAATTAGTTTTGCATAATCATATTTTAATAAGGTGGTGGCAGAACAGCTGGGATCAGGTAAATGAGAGACCAGGGTGCATTCTTCTTCAACTTCCTCAAAAAATTTAAGTTCGACACTTGCAAGATGTCAAAACCGTGGAGCACTAAGACTGTTTTGTCCCTGTTTTTTTAATACCACAGTCTTTCCCTTTTGTGCCATTCTTCAGCCTATCTTTGGCTAGAAGATCTTGGTTTTCCACTGCCCACCGCTACTTCTCTATACACACTGAACTATTGTCAGAATGGAAATATTTTGAAGGATTAGGTGCTGTTCTGCTTCAGTATTTGCTCTATTTTGTGAAGGGAAACCTACAGACCCTGAGCTGATAATCTCATGTAACCTCCTCAGGCAGAGTTCCTATCACTCTATAATGAAAATATTGTCCTGATTGGCGTTGAGAAACTGAGGCATGTGAGCTAAACTAATTTGACCAACACCATAAAGGTTAATCAACGTTCTAGGAACATCAAGCAAGTCTCTTGATTTCTTTGATGGGGAATAAAAGGTGCAGTGCAGGACATGTTGGAGCTCCTCCATCCCAAATGAAAGGCACTTGACTATAAGGGCCATAACAAATTATTTCTATTTTTTTCCCTATAACTCTATGCATGTGTCTGCTACTCTGAATTCTAAAAGTAAACAAACAAAAACATTAAAAAAACAAACAAAAGAAAGGAAAAAAATAAGAAAGAAGAAAGAAATCAAAGTTTTTCAACATCACAGAGAAAGTAGTATCTTTACAGAGGTACTGCAATATATAACACTAGATCCCTTCAACAGAGTGTAGAAAAATCCATAGAACTGGTGCCGAATGTGTGAAAAATATCCAGACTAAGAGCGTGGATTGACTTTTTGCTTCCTTAAAAAAAGATAAGAAAGTACTAGAGTAAAAGAAAATCATTAACATATCAATGAGTGGAAAAAAACCCTCAAATAAATTAGTCAGGGGAAAACTTTCCTATTGGTGACTCACACAGTGAAATCCTAGATATCCTGAAGTCAACATTAACAAATTTTACCAGTCTTTCCCTCAAAGATGGGTTCTGCTGGAAGAAAACAATCTAATTTGGAGGGTCAGTGGTTTCCAGTAAAAGAGGTAAGAAAATAATAAGAATGTGTTACAATGAGTTTTGTGGTTACTGAATTTTACTCTTTTACTGAACTAATCAACATCACTGGGATTCCTAATGTAATGTTCCAAGCTTCTGTACTATTTGTTCTGCTTGGGTGCCGTTAACAATATGAACTATCTATTACCAACAAGAGTAGGTTTAACTCAGTTCCAAACCTTTTAAACTAGTAACAGATGGATCAGAAGGTCAGGGTTAGAAAATCAGCTAAAATATGACAGCATGATGTAAAGTTTCTCTAAGCACAGGACCAGGTTTCTGGGTTACTTGCTGTATGCTCAGGTTTTCTGAATCTCAAACACTGAATAAAAATTCTCGTCTTCATTTAGAGAGTCTAAATCTGCTAAACTAAAAGAGCTGTGGTTCATTTATAGCAGCCTTCACACAGCTGAGGAGCTATGAAAATGTCTAAAAATAACACGATCTAAAACGGTACTTCCAATTTCAGATATCTCAGTGCTTTCACATGAACAGTGAGTGCTGGGAAGGGGAAATGTCCCATAATCACCGACAGCCTCCCCCTTCCAGCCATCAGCCCAGCCTTGCCCCTCCATGAATCTTAGCAGAGTGAACAGGAGGAGCCTGAGGACCTCAAGGATACCTGCTCAGGGAAGCAGGAAGTTCCCTTCTGGTGGTTGTTGTTTCTTTACACATTGGCTCTTTGATTGGGTTTGCAGTTTGGGATGCCAGCAGGGATTTCCAGGAGGAACACTGTAGCAGGTGGCTGATGCTGCCAAAAGAGCTCAATAAAGCCATTTATCACGTCTCTGTAATGTGCACAACACATAACCAAAGGAAAATTATGCATGCAAAGAAAAATCAAAGTTTTATAGAAAAAGTTTAACAAGTTTCTGATATTCTCTTGATGGGACAACACAGGGGTAAATTACTGTTGTAGTGGCCTTTTCCCGAGAAGACACAGGGAGTTTGTTTCTGAGACCAGTGCATTACAGTGTCCATTCAGTAGGGGAGGACCTTCCATTTGCAGACAGGAACATCTGCAGGGCTGAATGTCAGCGATTGCGCATACCACAAAGTTCAATTTGCCTGGAAAATACCCCTGGATCTGGTTCGGTACAATCACAGAAGGAGAAGGTTTCATATATTTGAACTTTGTGGCCCATGACTTGAAAACCCTCTCTCCTAACAATGTCCAGCTACCCTAGTCAGTGTTGTGGAGCAGGCCCATGACGTAAGCATAGTAAAGAAATTATTCCCTGCCAAGCAATTAGCATGTGTACCTGCTACTCAGCTTGTGTAGATTTGTCGGCTGTGCCACCAATCTGCAGATTGGGTGGGGACCTTGATAATTATAGATAATTACAATGATCAGTTATGGGCAATTATGGACCAGCAGCCTAAATTCCTCCCTGCGGTTGCCCCACTTAACCCTGGCAGTGTTATACCGTGGTTAGAGTGTGAAGCAAAGCTTTGACCTCTCCATCTGCATCCTGCTGTCTGCCTGCAAGTAAACCCAACTTTGCAGGTCAGCAGTTCATCAGTCACAGCATCAACCACATCTTAATGCCAGAGATACTACGGACTCACCGCATATGGATATGGCCCTGTTATTAGCAATATAGCCAATCTTCCACCTTCAAAAAGCTGCCCACCAGAAAGAGCATTATTACAAAAATAGAGCAGACTGAGTTTGAGAAAGTGGAAACTTAAAGCCATGTATTTCATCACTGGCAGCTGCTGCTGTAACAATTAATTGCTCCCTACCAGATCATAGATGTTTCCCAGCTACACTTCGTTCCACCTCCCATGCAGTGGCTGCACCAGAGAGTTGATTTCCAGCCGCTGGGCCATTTGCAGGCACAGGGAGAGCTTTTGGCTGCTCCTAAGGCATGTGCCTCTCAAGCAGCTAATAAATTGCTTAGGGAAAAGGCAGGGGAAGCCAGCTGGACCTGGCCCATGAACTGGCAATTAGACTACACTGGGTTGATGAATGACCAGAGAGAGGCTACTTCCAATTTACTCTTCTGAGGGATAACATTCAACTATACCTCAAGCAATGCTTCAGCTTGTTGGAGGGATGTTGAATCCTGTGTCTGAGGATTTACCCTAGTCTCCAGCTAGCAAAGATCAGAGACTAGGAGAATGCGCACATCTAGCACATTCATTTAACCCTCCCAGAGCCAGAAGCAGCATAGCAGGCTGATCTGCACAGCCTCCCAGAAGAGAGGGGGAAACATGTTTTAGGAGGACAGAAGTCAGGGAGTGACCTGAACATGCAGTGATGCAGAGGCATTTCATAAGGTACCTAAATGTCTGCTTTTCAAAGCATCTACAAAGACCATGTGTTAAGCTGTGTGATGATCTTTCAGCCTCTGAGGACTGGGAAGAGAAAGAACGGAAATCGACAGCAGTTGGTGAGTGCTTTTCTTTCAGTTTGGTTGTTTTTTTTTAAACTCAGTTCTCTCACTTTGTAACACTGTCTCATCCCCGGGAACCCGTGCAGCAATGGTACTGCGAGATGTGGTACAGGAAGGCTCCTGGCACTACCACAGCCATATCAACCAAGCAGAACCCAATATACCCTTCCTAAGTGCTGACAAAGCAGAGGAATCACACAAGCAGGCTGTACATTGCCACACAATTTTCCCTGAAGTGTGGTTTTCAATTATTTAGGAAACCCTCAGATCAAAAGTATTTAGTTGTAGAAGTGTATTTGCTTTGCCTACATTAGAATGGGATATTAAATAATGTGCTGTTAAGAACTGCTGAGCCAATCTGTATTACCATGATGGCTTCCCATCCATGAAACAGTGGAGCCAGAAGAAAAATGCAGCTCTCCAGATACCACTGATGTCATTAAGAGGGGTACTGATGAATTTGACAGAAAAGCTGGGTAATATAATCTGCAGCTGCTTGTCATCAGCACCATAGTCAACTTGGCAGTGTTACAGGTCTTCACTGTTCTTTCATCCCAACAACAGAAGAATGTCATGACGATTTCCTAAACATAAAAGGGTTCAGATGAAGGGAATATCTTAAAAAACATTTAGAGTACCTTGAAGAAGCTAAAAAATGAAATTGTTTTAGCCAAAAAGACATGCTTTTACTCACACACATACAAATTAAACAAAACTGCTCAAGAGTGCTGTGCTTTGGATAAATTTTCTTTCATTTTTTATTATAAAAAGTGACATTTTAAATACTGAAACATGGTGAAATAAAACATAGTTACAAAGACATCAAAAAGTTTGCAAGCAGATATAGAGAAAAGAGACCATGGGCAACATCCTGGCCCCAATGAGGTCAATGAATGTTTTCCAGTGGCTTTAGAGATAGCAGAACTTTGTTCATTACCCACATACTCATTAACACATCTTCTAAATCCTTGAACTTGCTGTACCTGTTCCTCCAGTGAGGCCATGTATTTTCTTGCTATGCATCTGCTCCAAACCAGTTACTTTCCAGATAAAAGCCCTTTGGTCTAGTCAGTCCATTCATAAACTGCCATTATTTTGTCTACACTGAGACACAAGCACCAAGATGTGCAGATTCTAGACAGTGGGCTGCTAATAGCATCAGTTAAGATTACCCCTCCTCTGCCTGTCTGAAACAATCCTGCTGTGCTAAATTTCAGGGCATACTGTACAGCTAACTACCCCAAAAATCACAGCACGAGAGAACTGCCCTTTATCATATAGTAGGTAAACTCTAAACACAAATACAGTTAATTGCTGCTCTGAAGGGTATGGCTGCTTTGACAGCTATGCAACGGATGAAGGCCATCAGGTAAAAGTGTTGAGCTGCAGGTAAAACTCAGACAAGCTGGGATCAGCGTGGCTGCAATGGCAGAAGCACAGAACTCTCCTCTGGCTCCATGATGCAAACAGGAATGCAGCTGTGGCAGTGTAAAGCCACATCCCTGGTTACTCAGTCTTCTAGTCAAATGGGTTTCAGAGCACCAGCCCAAAGCCTACCAGTGTGCACATGCATTAGTAATGTAACCTTCCCACACCATCTCCAAAGGCACAGAGTCAAATGCAGATGGAGAATTGACAAACACTATCTCATCCTTCCAGGCAGCACTTCTGGGATGGGTCAAGCCTGAAGAAACCCTCCCAGCTGCCACCAAAGCTGCAGCTCCTCTAGGGATAAAGGGCTTCTGCTTTTAGTGGTGTCAGCTCAGCATTGTTTATAAACCATAGTATTCAGTTGTAACAACACATTCTCTGCTCTGTACTGTGAGCCCTCTGACAAGGAGAAATACACACTCTTCAATAAATACTAAATGGTAATTTTTCAAAATTTCATTCACAAATTCAGTTTATATTAGAATATTCAAGTAACAAAATGATAAAAACTTCCAAATGTCAGGTTAAGAAAAATCATTTAAAAGTTACCTCCGTCTACTATGAGTACAAATGCAACATGCTTTGAACATACAGACTTTAAAATTTAGCCCACCATGAAATCCAAGGAGAAAAAAGTGTTTAGACCAGCTTTCCAAAGAAGTTTAAAACTTTTAGAAATGTTTCGTTGTGGAGCAAGCTAGTCTGATGTGGGGTAAAAAGTATAAATATAGCAAGGTACAAGGCAAAAGGCTGACTATAGCAGCCAACAAAGATTTAAAAGATTTAGGAGGTTTGAGAATGATCCATATTATTCTCCCTTTGCCTCTGAACAGTTCCTCCTTCTGTAAATTACTAGCCTGTCGATGAGCACCTCTGCAAAAACGCCAGAGGAGACCAGACTAGCTGGTGGATCCTCCATGGGACCGAAGTACAATCACAGGTACAGCCCAGCTATTTCTACAATGGCACATAACACTAAAAGTTGACAAATAACACGACAGTGAAAAACTGAAAGGACTTATGCAACCAGACAAACCCCATTCAACACCTTTTGATCAAGGGCAGCAGCTTGCAATGAACAGCCACTCTATTTCAAAACCACCTCCTGCGCACAGCCTGCTCACTCTCTCTGTTCTCTCACACACTCATGCTCTCTGGCTCACTGCTCCTCTTCTCCTCTTCCTCTCACTGGGAGGTCTCCTGGAGTCTCCCTTTGCTTTGGACTCAGCACGGCATCGCAGAAAGCAGAATTCTTGCAGCTCATCAGCATGCCTGCTCCATCGGGTTGTCACTCCGGCAGCTGCACAACTCCCTCAAGTCTCTTTCTTCATTTTCTTCCTCTTCCTTCTCTCCTTTTTTCCAGATACACCTGTCATACAAACAACAGGGGCCAGTGCACAAACCTTCCATGTGCAATGACATCCCTGAGAACTGTTGGCTTTTTGCCTGATGAAGGGGATTTAAATTGTTGCCATAAGCCTTAATGTAGCTGTAGATTTTTATATAGTTATATAGTTTTATAGTCTTTTGCATTTGAAAATAGTTTGTAACCCCTGTACCACATACTTAAGCAAGATTTTAACCTCTGTGTTACATTTAAGTAACCTGTTTTTGTGCTAAGGGAGAGA
>JAWWEU010000111.1:106781762-106816715 GCA_035583155.1 Acropternis orthonyx
AAGAAGGGTAAGAGGTGCTGGAAAACCTCCAAATAGAAGACGTAATGCAATGAAGATGAGGGTGGGGGGATGAAAAGATGGTCCCTAAGACCACTGACTCAATTTTAAAGGGGCGTGTAAGGGTGGTGGTTTGGGATAGTTTGTAGGAGGGGTTAATTAGACATTGGCTATGTTCTATAGATAAGATAATTTAGTAGAGTTATAAATTTGTAGATCTATGTATGCCCGGCACACGCGTCATTTTACTCTGATTGCTGAAAGCTTTTAGCCAAACTCAGTAAAAGACCTTTTTCTGCCTTCATCCTGTCGTGGAAGTTTTCTTCCCTTGGACTTACGGCAACAAAGTGTTCTTAGATGTGTTTCACAAGAGCCACCTACTTTCAAGGGTAATCCAAAGTCATGGGGAGGCTCTGAATGTTTTTAGTGGGCGCTGACTCACTCATGCATACATTTGCTTCCATTTCATCTTGAAAAACACTGTGTAAAAATTACTGTCACTAAATGCAATAGTAGTTTTGCTCAGTAACTAAGAGGTACCTGTCACAGAAAAGCCTCTGTAATACAGAGTAATGCAGAGGCTCTCAAAGAATAAACACATACAGCTAAAGGAGAAGCATTGTGCATATTCACTTAAAAATGCATTTGTGAACACTTCTCAGGTTACATGTTATTCTGAAAATTCATCAGATGTGCAAAAATAATCACTTACCATTATTGGGTGAGTTATTAGCAACATCCAAGGATTTTTTGAAGGAAGCAGAGCCTGCATCACTGCTGTGGTTTGTAGATATCAAGTCCCTTGGGCCTTCTTCCATTCTTGTTTGCAAACCTTGCTGGGGCTTAATTGAAACAATATGCTTCACTAAGCATAGGAGTTAAATGAAGCATATGCAAGTATAAAATATGAGAGAAAATGTCATTATTGGGGGCATTTAAAGAAACTGTAGGACAAATTAATTTTTACACTATTAAAATATTCTGACGTCATCTACCTACCTCCTATTTATTTGTTTTAGGGGGGATTAAAGTGTTGAAATTGTCTTTCATTGCCATTTTCCCCCTTGCTTGTCCCAGTGACTAGAAGAACATATTGAGGTGAAAGTACTATCACGGGGTAGTGGCACTGAAGACTAAGATGTGCCCAAGGACTGCCAGCTGACTACAGTCCACAGAAACACTGGAGGTAGCACTAGGAGTGTGGTGAGCAACTTACTGGATCTGCCTTCATATGTAGTTGAATTTTTTTTATGTCCATCTCTGAAGGATGAGCTTGCACAGCAGCAGACACCAGCGTCTGAGGCTGACATACAACATGAGCTTCTTCTGGCCCACCATAAACATGCCAGAAGAAGCACTGCTGTCCTGAAGAGTCTGAACAGGACTGTTAAGATTATTCATTAAGATACACACAAAGCTAAGCCAGCTAACTGGGTGTGCAAGAGAGAGAGTAGCCTGGCAGCACTCTGGGAACTGATGGGCTGTCCTAATGACTATATGGATTGTGGTCAGTGAGTTAGTTAAAACATTTTCTCTTAAAATGGGAGCATCTGGAGTCCAGGGAGCAAAATTGTCCTGAGGATCATGAGAGACCACAGTGGGTGTGACAGGAAGAGAACTGACAAAAAAAAAAAAAAAAAAAAAAATGAAAAAAAAAAAAAAAAAAAGAAGCTGTACGTGTCCAGAAAAGCATATTCTGTGACAAGTGAATGAAATACAATTAGGCCATTTTGTGGTGTTCCTCCCTGGCATTTCTCATTTCTCAGGACAGCAAGGACATTACAGCCAAGGACTGGTTCAAAACTCAGTCAGCACTCTGTTCCTTTGCACTTCTCATCCCAAATGAACTGACATTCTCCATAGCCTTTCTGTGTTGCACTCTGAGACATTTTTCTCTCAATAAGCTTTTCACTGGTGTAACATTGGCTTTGCTTTATCTTCGCTGACTTTTGGGAACCACCTTTGCATTACTGTTTATATCTCTGAGTGACCTTCAGATGCAGATAAAACACAGCCCAATTGTACACGAAACTTGGAATGCATCTGGCTTTAATCATGGAAGAAAAAATGCTTAGGCAGATGCATTCCAAGTGCACAACTCTCTCTACTGTAAAATCAAACTGTTTTGTAAATATGTGAGGGAATAGCATGTTGCAAAATCCCACAGTTCACTGTGCTCACACTTTTATGGGAAGGCAGGAAGAAAAGAGAAGAGGAAGCCAGAAGACAGAGAGGAAAAGTCACCCTTAGGTCACAACATCTTAACAGAGAAGACATCCCCCTCTGCTCTTGGAAAACCAAACACTACTCTTGGAATACAAAATACTCACATGCCTCAGCCCAGATCCACCCCTTGCTTCCTTCACTTCCATTTTCTTCTTCTTCCGCTGTGTTTTGCTTTCAAGTCCAGAAAGGCAGAAACGAATGCCTGCTTTGCCTTTTGGCAAATCCTGAAAGCATTACAGATTTTGTAAGAGGAGTCCTGGGACAGGTAATTCTTGGGTTTTTTTCAGGGAAACCAATTACCTCCAGGAGTGTGTGCTGACAGTGAACAAGCAGGGCGTCTCTCCGGATAAGGTCCACACCTCAGCTTAACACAGCATTTTGCAAAAAGCTCAGCGCACTCTTCCCACGGCTGCCCAAGGGGAACATTTCCATGGGCTTCTAGAAAGCATTTAAACAGCAAGCCGCCTGCTTCTACCTCTCCACCCAAGCTACCACGGTATCACTATCAGCAAACCCTCTTATCAGCAAGCTTAAATAAATATGTTCCAGCTGCCTGGGATGCTGTGAAGGCTGGTGTCAGCCATGGGCTCTACACGTCTGTTAAGGCACAAGTATGTGGGAAGTTCAGCAGCAGCAGAAACAGTTCATTCATGAAGGGTGACAAATACACAGTGTTTGCTGCTCAGGACAGCAATGCCACCAGGATGATGAACTCTCAGAACTAGCCAACTCCTCTCATCTCACACATCCTGCAAATGTGTCCCCCAGGTCCAGCTATCTCTGACAGGTCAAGGGAGTGACTACATCAAGCACCTCCTCCCAGTGTGAGAAAGCCCCCACAACCAGAGGAGCCCTGCTCCAGGGCTGCACTGGAGACCCCAGGCTGGACGGGACTGACCCCAGTGGAGCGGGTCTCCCTTGGTCATCAACATCACTGCCTCACCTTTTCCTTCTTGTCCCCCATCTGATGCTCCTCATCTCCAGTCCAGTTTCCCCACTCTTCTGTGGGAGCCTTCCAGTCAGAGTCCAGGTCAGTCGCTAAAGGGTCATCTGTTAGGGTGAGTGTACAAATGAGTTATATTCAAATCCATACTACTTCCTAGCCTCACATGAGCAGCACAAATACTGCAAAGAATACCTGTCATCTTCTTGCTTGACTCTGGAATGTCCGTGTGTGCATGTATGCACATCTTAAATGTATCAAAACATTTATAAATTTATTTAAAAAGTTTATTAAAACATACACATTCCCTGCTAATTCACAATTAGTGACTGCACTTTTCCGAACAGGAGAAAAATTAGAGGAGGGCAGAAAAACATACACAGGAACAAAAGCCCTTCCAGTCCACACATCAAGAAAACAAGCTTCACAAAACTAATAGCATGCCTTGTCAAACATTGTCTTTTAATGTTGCAGAGAAGGATTCAAGCATATCCAGAAACATTGGCAGACACAGCAGTCTCCTCCACTAACTGCAACACACCATCCTCTGGGCAATTATTTGTATGGAAGATTAGTATTAGCAAAGGATTTGTGCATTCATTAAGGCTCTCATTGGTGTTTGCTTTCCTATAAAAAATAGAATCAAGTACATTTGTGACTTCACCTTCCTTTTCCATTTTCTTTTCTTGACTGTAAGCCAGCAAAGCACCATTACAGCATTGATTTCCAAACCTCCCTAATATGCAAGTCTAAATAGGCATGAAGTAGGTAATGCCTACCCTGCATCAATTCTGATCATCTCATGGGGGCTAGGCAAAAAACTTACCAAAATCTCTTAGGTTTCTGTATCTTTCAGCATCTGGTACCTTTGAAAGTCTGGCTGCAAGCCCTCAGCTGCCTCTCCACAAAGCACTGGCAAATGTTCCTCAGGCAAAAAGGCCAAACAGACCAGTCTAATTCCTTTACCCAAACTAATGAAGTGCAAAAAAGCAGATAAATCAGCATAAGATGTTGAAAGGACTACTACATTGTTTTTTAATGATTTGAATGCAACAACCTTAAGTCTTATCCTAAAAGGGAGAAAGAGTTCAAAAACACAGCATATAATAATAACTCTTAGCTAATTATGTCTCCTAAAATAAAAATTAAAAAAAAAATTAAAAAAAAGAAATCCCAAGATGGATGGAAAAACTTCTAGTTGAACCAGAGCCAAAACCAAAAGCATGCTGGGGATGATAAAAGAAAACTGTTTCCAAAAAGTTGCTCTGACAAAGTTTGCTGCCAAATATCATAAACCAGATTATAAACATTGCTCAAGTTTCTCAGTTTAAAATCCATGCCCTCTATATAGACAGTATGTCTTTCCTTCTTCAAAAGGAATATGAACAAGTAATTTTAAATGCATTCCCCAATAAAATTCCAGTCTAAAATAGAATTCAGTCTCCAGAGCTGCAAGGCAGCAGCTCTGCTGATGGATTCTCTCGCAAAAGCAAACAAAACACACCTTAATTTAACACGCGGGAAGCCACAACTGTTGTTTTTACCTATTTAACTTCTGATCTCTCAGAAAGTGCATTAATGTATATACTTTTAATTATGAAAATAGTTCTAATGGCAATCTGCCTGCAGTGGGCTTACATTCATGCTTCCCCCTTGTCATGTGTAGGCATGAAACTTGGCCAGGCAGCGGTGACTTTGCCTCATCCCAGAATTACTTTCCCAAAACTTTGTGTCCCAGGAGTGTTTAACTCAACAGTAAAATTAAGGGCACTATAAGTTTCTTTAAAATTTACTGGATTTGATGGGGAAATCAGATTAAATGTACTTATCCCAAAGCTCTGACTTAAAACTTCTCCTTGTGTAGCATATTTCCCTTCTACAGTGACATCTCCCACAATGTCTTTAAATTTTGAATACTCCCTAGTATTTTTAAATCAGCAAATTATCGTAAATTCTCTCACAGGCTAAACCTGATCAGTAATTCCTGTAAACATGAACAGTAGAAGGAATGTACCATGCAGCAGCAAGTCCCCCTGCTCCCCATGTGGGTTTAGCTCTGATGGAGGTGGTATCTCTCCCAGCACAAATACAGACCAACATCTTGACAATTCCTGATGTTCAGTTTTACAAAAGCAATGCTGTTACATGCCATTTTCCAATTAGGTTCTTGCTTGCAACCCACCTCAGTCCCCCAGCAACTCCACCCAGACAAAGCTGTACTTTTCTGCTGGCAGCAAACATTGACAGCGTGCATTTCAAGGCCAAGGTGTTTTCCATGTACCCCACACAATGAAGACACTTTTAGATCCTGAAAGGCACTACGTTGAAGGTTTCTTTAAAAATCAGGGAGGCTGCCAGCACCTCTACATGCAGAAGGTCCATCCCAGCACCAACCATCTGAATGCCCTTGGTCTCCAGTCTCTCTCCTGTGTAATGCCAGGGAGCAGTCAGCTGCACCCTGGGAGCTGTTGGGGAGCAGGAAAACAGGGCCCCACAGCAGCAGGGTATGGTCAAAAGGAACAGTCAGCAAGTTCTCTGTGCCTGCTGATAGATAGAGTGGAATACAGTACTCTACAGGCTGAACCCAATTATCTGGCCTGAAAAATGAAACTGGAAATTGCTGCAGCAAAAGTCTCGATGTGTCATCAAGGAGGGGATTAAAAATTTTCTAGTCCAGAGTTGTATGTTTGGATTCTGAGCTACCAGCATCCCTCTTGGCATGCTGTCCTTCAATATGGGCAGCAGAAACTGAAGGGAGGTTCATCTAGCAGGGCAACCCCTCAGTAGGCTGCGTATGTCCATGGTGCTGCCTCTTTCTGTGGCTGCTGTAGAAAACCCAGCCCTTTGCAAAGGGCAGTTGACTGTGTAATGAGCACGGTCCCAACTCAAATCCTTGCCAAACCATCACCTGTAGGCCAAGTGTAATCCATTCAGTTCAAATGGATAGATAATTTCCAGTCTAAAGCTTGCATTTCTGTGTTACAGGTCAAAATTATTGCTACCAATAGGTGAGTGTAGGAGTCCCTCATTTGGCACCTTTCTTCAGCATAATTTAGTAAAGGCAAAATATCAAATAAATCCCATACTGAAGACTTCTTTTAATGGAAAGAAGTTACTGATCCCCATGAAAAAAAAGAATTAAAACTGATTTTAAGCCCAGAACAGAAAGAAGGATGGGAGTTGGGAGACACAGGGTCAAGAGACATGGGAGATTTCTTAAGGTTTTGGGGAAAATTTGTGTTGGCAGTCAAGGATTCATTGGAAAGATGCCAAGACACAGGTAAAAAGTGACTCTCATGGTCATGAGACATTGCATTTGCAAAGCAGAATGTGGATTTTCTGCCCTGTGCTGTTGCCAAAGGCCAGGTCCACTGCACTTGGAAGCAGATGCATGGGATAAAATTAGTACTTGCTTGCCTTGGAACCAGACACAAGTGCTCTTAAACAGCCCAGCTGGCCACACTGTGTGGGTTACATGTTTTGTAACAGCAAAACCAGCCACAGCATATGATGCATTTTGTGAGACAGCAAAGCCTAAGTTCATAAATGTGACCAAAGGGGCAGTGGCAGACATGTGGTATAGGGTGCACAAAGGCAATATTGGGAAACACATGCAAGTAAAGCTTCCAAGGCAGAGGCAGGAAGATCCAGAACAACCCTGCAGAAGAGGCAAGAAAGGTGCCTGGCTAAAGCAGGGCACTCTCTGGGCTTGAAAATAAAGTGAATTATGCCAGAACCAGAAGGAGTTCAGTCCCTTTTCTCTTTGTGGCAGCGATGAAAAGTGTGCAAACACTAATGATCAGCAGGGAAAAATGATGATGAAAAAAGCTTCCCACTTTGAGGCCCCCTTCCCTCATTGGAAGAGTCCTGGTCACCTCAGCCTGCTGGTGGGACTGCAGCCATCAGTGCTGACCATGTGGCTTCAGCGCTAAGATACTGAATGCCCACAGCCAAGGAAGGCTTAGATTGCTAAGGAATAATTATTTGAATATGTGGAGACAATGACTGAAGACAGAATGAGGATTTCAGAATTGATGAGGCTGGAAGGAGCCTCTGGAGAATGTTTAGTCCCACCCCTCAGCTCAGAGAGGGCTCAGCTATAGCAGGTTGCTCAGGAATGTAGGCATCAGAGTTTTGAATATTTTCAAGGGTGGAGACTCCACAACCTCTCTGGACAAACTGTTCTATTGCCTGACCACCTTCACCATAAGAAAAAGCTTTCCTTTATGTGTAAGTGAAAGTTCACGTTATACCCATTGCCACTTCCCCCCCTCTCTGGGCAGACCACAGGCAACCACCCCATCAGGTGTTCATACACATGGATGGCCTCTGCTGGACCCTTTCCAGTTAGTTCATGACTGTCTTGTACTTGGGAGACCAGAAATGGGCACAGCCCTTCCAGATATGAGAACAATTAAGAATTAACCACCAGCAGCATGTATCATTAATGACTGTCAACACAGCAGTGTGTTGTTTGGAAACTAGCCTGATTGATAGTTTTTTTCACTCCCATATTGCAGTGACTGTTCAGTTCCCTAACCACTAACTCCCTCTCTTCCTCTGTGGATATATGCTTTCAGTTGGGACAACACTTAAGCCTCCAGTGTTTTGTGGGTGACTGTTATTATTGCTGGTACTTCACGAAAAGATAACCCGATGTGGAGCCAGCCAAGGCAGCTCTGTTGGCTGGGGCAGAGGCAGGAGTCCAGCATCCAGCTCCTTTGGCTGTACCAGCACAGAACAAAGAGACTCATTATATGTACTTCTCTGGATTTGATAAAATGACCCCAACTCATATTCAGGTTATAAATGGCATTTTTTTTCAGTTCACAGGCCTGCAAGAGCTAACAGGCCCTGTTTAACTGTCAAAGAGCTCATTTTGCCTGCAGCGTTGACCTTAATGCCAACCATTACCTCATCTAAATTCAGGGAATACATGTTCTTGACACTCCCCTCCCCTGCATCAATATCAAGGCTGATGATTCAAAGGAGAAAAAATACCAGGACGAAGAAGGAAGCTGTAAGGCTGGCAGGATCCTTCCAAACACTTCTGCTCAGATGTTTGCAGGAGCAACCTGCTGAATTTGCTCCTATCTGTTCTGCTCTCAGACAGACATGGTACTCAAAAAGTGGAGCTCTGCCTGGCTTTGCAACTGCAGATCAAGCCCAGAGTGTGCCAAGTCTGACATGTGCCAAATGCAGTGCAAGGGAACGCTGCTGAAGAGCTGCCCACGCTGCCTCCCTCCATCCCACTCGGGCAAGCCGGGCTCTGAAGCTGGAAAGGGCCAGGCACCCTTTGCAGCAACGCTGGGGTAAAGAAACACAGCACTCAGGGAAGGGAATGCTTGGGGTTGGGTTTTTTGTTTTTATTCTTTTTAGAGCAAACTGTGCTATTTTTAAAACCATGGCCAAAATGATGCATCTGCTGCAGAGCCTTAGTTACCGCTGGGCAGAGAAGCAAGACAACCGCAGTCTTTTCTCCTTAATGAATTCCACCACTCTGGCTTCTCCTGCAGTTAAGCAATCAGAGCAGCTAGAGCACGAAGGGGTTTGCTCAGCTCATCAGCCATCATTCCTGCAAGAGCAGGGAAGGGCCTCCCACCAACAGGGGTATATATAGATACTTCACTCAATCCTGGCCAAAAGGTCAAGAGAAAAAGGTCATCTAATACCCACACTCTTCATGCCAAATTATTCCAGCTACTCAGGGCCCACACTGGTCTTTCAAGCAGATTTTTAAAGTAAAAAAAACAAAACACCTACTACTAATCATAAAAAGACTGAAATCCTCATTGCCACAGTGCACTGGAGTTGGACTCTGCATCTGTGTTCAGGGCATTACCGAGGAAATTTAAAGTTTAAGCAAAGGTATTAGGAGCTCTAGAAGCACCCTGTCCTCCCATGGATATCCCTCAGGCCAGGCTGTGGTTGCCTGGAAAAGGGCCACTCAGCTCCACCTTCCCACACAACGATGGGAGGGAGGGAAACGCAATGCTTCAGTAATGAAAACCAAACACAACTTTGAACTTGTTTCACAAATTTAGTAATCTGAGTTGACTGCTAAATGCGGGGTTTTTTTGAAATGCAGAGCCCATCCTGTAGCCTCTGGCTCAGGAAGTTGCTGACCCGCACTCTGCAGGGTGTGGGGAGGGATCTCACTGTGCTTGCCCCTGTTCTTGTGCTTATCTGCCTGCGACTGATAGCGGTGCAACTGCCCAAGAGAGGACACCGGCCACGGGAGCCTGCACACAGCCTCCCTACAGCTGCTCCTGCTGCCCAGGAGCTCTAATTACGCTTTGCACAGCGGTATGTATGCACTGAAAAAGACTACTTTCTGCATCCCTTTTTTTGTCATCTTATGAGGAAAAAAATAAATAAAATGCATGTTCTTGCTCGTCTCAGTGGCCCCACATGGGTACCTGCTGCCCTGACTGAGCTTGCACCAGCTCTGGGCACCTGCCAGAAACTAGACCCACACTGGATTTCTCCCTTACCTCTATCAGTGAATGAGCCACATGGTAAGCAGACCCAGATTTCTGAGGCTTAGGGAACGGACTGAAAAGAGTATCAGCATTAGTACACTTGCCTTTCAACAGAAAAAGAGCAAAGAGACATACCCTGCCCCTGCCATGCATCATCCGCAGGGAGGAAAGTCAAGTTGCTGTGCCAACAGTATCTGGAAGGACTGTCCTCAGATGATTTACTTTTCACATTATCTGCATACAGGAAAGTGTCATTTTTAAAAATTAAAACAAAAACAACAAAAAAACCCCAGACCTAAAAGACAATCATGTAGGTATATTCACATTATTAAAACCAATTAATCATGCCTCTATCTTCTCACTCTGTCACAATGCCTGGATGTTATGTAATTTAAGACACACATTAATCTATGCTGCTCATCACAGTGGATTTATTAACAAAGGCTGGACGAGGACACTACATGCAGAAGTTATTAAAAACAACTCACTCAGGAGCAGCTACACTAGCAATATTCAGAAAACGCTGGGGACCTAAGAAGGGAGCTATATTCCTGCAGAACAAAAGCCACATCCAGTGTATGCAGCTCCAACTCCCACCACCTTCAGTGAGAATGCTTCTGCTCAAGCTAATCCATAATTAGAAATCCATAATTATTAAATTAATTGCTCCGTGAAAGAGCACAGATGAGAGAGAGCTGCTAGGGAAATAAAGTTTTTTTTTTATTATTACTTTCAGCAACTAAAGCAAACAGTAGGATCTGCATGCTTCCCTGAATGACTCCCCTCAGACCATTTCTAAGGCCTGTGCATAACAGACTGGTGGTTTCTTCACATCTTTCATAAATCAGAGGGTTTTTTCACATTTCTGATTTTTCCTTTCTTCCTTTCACCTAAAGAACTCCCTGGTTTATGAAGTTTGGTTCTGTGTCAGCCTGACTTTTTGCTGCATAAATGCAGATGTTAAGAAATACTTCTCCCTGTTGAGTACCTGTACATTAGGAACTGCTTCAAGCACTGATGCAGTGTTGGAAAGTAGATGATTAAATACAGCACATATTATACTGATTGCCATGTCTGGCTTTAGAAACTAATTCAAGCATTCAGGCTAACACCACACATGCTGTTTTGTACACAGATGTCTGTCTATATGTATTTATGCTTGTCTTTAGCATCTCTATAAGATTCAGGACCAGACTTTTCATTCATCATCCAGTTGAACTTGCAGACAAATGTGAGTTTCTGGTAGGCAGGGAATGTGTGAACCAGGAGCACTTGGAATTAATCAGTGAGAAGGATTGACAGTTGCAGAGATGCAAAGTGAAAGCCAGAAACAAGGATCAACAATGCAAAACCAGGAGATACTCCATCCTTCTCAAGGCCATGCACAGAGAGGCTCAAGCTGAAAATCCCTCACTGTGCTGGACAGGAAGCTCCTGGCTTGGCAGCCTCTAACAGAGCCTCCCCAACCGCAGCGTTTGCTCCCTCCCTCAGTCTGAAATTCCCTGCATTTTTTGGTTATCACAGCACAACAGAAACCTTCAGTGCTAGTAAACCCAATAGAAAGAATTTGCTGGGGGGGCAATATTTTTTTTTTATTTATTCCAAGATGAGATATGAGTTTGGAAAGCACTCAGTAAAAGGTTCGGATGTCACTCCTTAAAACACTGGTGTGCTGGATTGCAGATGCAAGCAAGCTCTGCAAGGGAGAGTGACTAATGAAATGTGGCTCCAGGGTAGAAGACTCATATGTGATCAGTGAGAGCCTATTTAAGCCAAGCATCTAAGAAAGTGATAGAAGAATTCAGAGAGAAGTCCAAAGAGAGACTATGAGAAATAAATGAGTGGTTTTATTATGAGCAAATTAATTAAACAGAGAACACTAACTCAGGGATTTACTTTTTCAAGGGTTTTTTATTATTTTAATTTTCACTAACCTATAAGCCGTATCGTGGAGTTGTAAGATGCCTGATCCTATCTGGAGCTGGCATCAGGGACCCATGCGGATGGAATCAGGGAAAACGTACATGAATATGGGTAAGGAAACCCCTTGTGCCACATGGCTGGTCCTGGAGGCCGCCATAATGACTGGGGCCCCACCGCCAGCATGGCACAGCCAACCAAGGAGAAGGGAATGCCTCTTCTGTTGTGTAAATGGGGTGGGATTTGGGAGACCTTAAAAGAGGGAATTTTAAACTCAAGGGTGTGCTTTTGGATCTACCTGGCCAAGGCACTCAACAAGTGTTGTAAGTAAAATTTTCCTACTTGTTATTTTTCTTTGCTTCACGGACTCTGTTGTTTTTCTAAATTTAATAAAAGAGAAATTTTCTCACAAGACTACTCACCTAAATCCTTGGACAGATCTGATAATGTCCCAAATGTCACTGGACAGGATTTTACATCTGCAATATCCCATGTTCCTGCATTTAAATTGCAAACAAACAGTAAACCAAAATCTGATGTCATATTCACAGCTGGTGGCAGCAGTTTCTACCTCATGCTCCCAATCTCATTGCAGCCCTTCCGTGTTCTCTCCACCACAAGTATGCATCCACTGCTGTTTCTGAGCAAGAATCAAGCAAGGAGAAATCATCTTTATGTGGTCCAGCCCCATCCCCATGTATACCCTCTCAGCCCTTCAACATGCATGTCACACCAGCATCGCACTGCTCTGGACTTAAATTCCTCACTCATCTGAACTGATGTCCCCTTCATGCACTACTGGCAGAAGTTGTCATCAAGTATCAGCCTTTTGAAAGCATTAGAATAAAAATGGTACTACTGTTCTCCCCCCATCAACACCATACTTCGAAAGAAAAGGACTCCAGCAGAGAAGGCAACTCATGTGAAGGCAACTGAAAAGCATTTTCTGAATCACCAGAGTCCTGGATTACTGCTACTAAAGGTGAGTCATCATAGCACGTTACATACCAACCAGTCCAGCCACCACTCAATTAATCAGGGAATGTAGTCAAAATCACATGCTTTTGATTGAGGAAAACCCTGCCCCATACTGCTTTGAAACATATGGATGTATACCCTGCAGTCTAACTCTGACCATGTATGAACATCCTTGGAGGGAGATGCTTTGGTTGCAAAGGCCCCAAATACTAAATACCTCTGGGTAGAAAACAACTTGCACTCAGCAGGTAGTCTACAACACAAGAAATTCCTGCCATAAAGACCCCTATTTTCACATTGCCGGGAAATAAACAACAGCTAGCAGGGTTCAAGGGGAGTGGATAACACTGTGAGAAGGATGAATGTCTGATGGACACAGCAATTTGTGAAGCTTTCCCTTGGCAATGCTTGAACATCCACACTCACCTACATTGGAGAAAACATCCTCTTCTGCCTGGGAGAGGGCTGATTCTTCCTGTAGGGCTCCTGAGGTCTTCAGTGTGGTCCCACACTCTGCCTTGGCAAAGAGAGCACCTTTTCCACCACCACTGGTGTCTTCTGTAAGTGGCCACACCACTCCCTTCTCACTCCAGTCAAAGGCTGGCTCAACCGCCAAACTACCCAGGGATGCTCTGCTGGGCTCTTCTTGGGAATAAATATTACATAATTATTACATATACATATATGTAATAGTATATATATATATATATATATATATATATATACACATAATAAATAATATTACATAATTAAGGCACAGTTTGTACAGAAGAAACAACATAACAAAGCCTAAACCCATCAGATGTAATGGCTATTTCCAACTGAAAGTATTTACAGATATGACTAGAGTGAAGCAGAGTCCCTGAGATGGAACACTGAGGCAGCAAACTTGAAGGTCATGTGAGAAGAAAGGCACTACAGAGGCCTTTGGCATCCCTCCCTGAGTGCAAGGGTGGTTCAAGGCCTCCAAAGTCCAGCTGGGGACCCAGAACAGTGAAAGGAGAGAAAGAGAACAGCTGGACCTCCAAGGAAAAAGAAAGCAAATCTCTTGGATGTTGGTAGTTCAAGGCTGCTAGAGAAAACAGCGCCAAGCATATGGATATTTTAACAATGACAATTATCTCCAGCATATTTTGCTCCATGGGACTTCTAAAGTGCTTTCTGACTCCAGCCTTCAGAATAGCAAAGCATTTTCCTGGGGCTCTGGTGGAGTGGGAACCACTGCTGGCATCAACTCCACCTTCACACTTCATACTGATGCTGATGCTGCTTTTCCCCTCACAGGGAACAGCAACCCACACTCAGCAGGGTTAGGGCTCCCTCCTGGAAGATCACACCTCACTGCTCTGTAAATGCCCACACTAACACAATCACTTTGTTCAGCATCCTGCACAACCCAGGCTCCAGGATTCCACCAAGGACTTCTGGTGCTTCAACTACAACTTGATCTACTGAGCTCCCTTTCCTGGGTCAGCAAAGCACTTATTGCCTGCATGACCTTAGGGTTAAACCATGCATGGTTAACCTTCTGCATGTGCCACTGGCACTGCTCATGCCAACAGGCCAACTTACATGAAGAAAGAAATGTGGAACCATCTACTTTGCTGTCGAGGAAGTAGAGACCTGACTTAAGTAGCAACTTAATCCCTTAGAGATTCATGCAGGTATTTAACTCCTGATTATCCAAGAGTTAAAATCCAAACTCTTGATTTAATAATCAAAAAACAAAAAGTGGTCCCAAAATGTCTGTGTATTTTCAGACTAAAATTTGCTGTTCATTTGCCCTTTAGTTTTAGTAGAGCATCTGAGAACACTTTAAGACAATCTTATTGCAGACACTGCACAAACTCACACATATATATCCAGCTACATCGTCCAATTCCAAATTCCTATCTTCGCTATATAAGCTATATTACTCTAATATATTAAATGTACAGGTTATTTTGATCATTTTATCACAGATAATGAAAACATTTCCAAGTGCCTTAATTCCATGGCTCGCTTTCATGTAATGGTTATTACATGTAACATGATTAGTAGAAATATATATATAGGCATAAGTGCATGGCAGACACCTTGAAACACCCAGAGGAAAAATGTGGGGTGAGCAGAAAGTATTGTTTCATTTTATCTCATTAGGGTAAGAGTATATCCCTGTTATAGTTCTTTACTCTAGGCAGGCCTGGACTAAAGAACCTGTTTGGGACTGAGCATATTATGTGGGTTTTTATACATCCATTATCAGAAATTTTCTTCTGTCAAGCCAGACAAAAGTAACTAACCCATATGATACCTAGCCTTTAGTAGATCTCAGATGTAGCAGATTTCTGCTTTTAAAGTCCTGTGGGTAATGCTATGTGTTTTAATGAGAGCCTGGAGTAAAAGGCAAGCTCCCAAGTAACAGCTCACAAAGCTCTTTTCTTAAGTAAATAGCCTCAGTAAATGTAAAGATTTTGGTGCCAAATGACGAATAGAGCAAACAGAAAGATGCTGGGAAGTGAGGAGGGGTCACAAGCCCAGCCAGATCAGGTGTGTGAACCGAGCCTGTACATTTACCTTTTTGTTTCAGCCTTTCCTTCCTTCGGTGTCTCTTTTCACGGCTGCTGATCTTGGTCTGCCACACTCCTACAACACAGAGCAGTTAATTTTCAAGCTAACAAAGAACTTCCTTTATTGGTTTTACTGCTTAGCTACTGCTTAGATTCGGATGTTGGCTGGAAAAGTGGCATCAGGTCTCATGCAGCATCTCCCCAGCGTGCAGCCTTTGCTGCCTCTGCAGAAACATGTTACATAAGAAATCCCCATCACAAACCTGTCTGTTGTGTGTCCTGACCAATGTAAATGCACATATTCTCATGTCCTGTGTGTCAGCCTGATGTGACACCCATTTCCCTAAGGGGAGATGTCACAGCAGAGCATCAACCACCTTGTGCATCTGTCAGCAGGGAGAAGTTAATGAAAATGTCAACCTTTAAATAAGGCTTCAATTTACTGGGTTCCTCTAGCCCTGAACATACCCTAAGACTTGTTCTGCCATGTGGACACCCTCTACCACTCAGCTGGTTTCCACAGCCATTCATTCACACCAGTGGGGCCATTCTCCATGACTCAAGAAGTCAGAGGAGGGACCAGCACAAGTGGTTAATACACAGTCCCTGGATTTGACCAAGACAAACTCTTTCTCCGAAGAATCTTCAGATAACAGATGAAACAGGTCAGCTGGCTCAACCATTCAAAAAACTACAGATCCATTTGAAGAAACCCTCTATTTTGTCCCCTTTTCCCCCAGCAGCCTTGCAGGCCCTCTGACACAGGGTCCCAGGAAGGACTCCAGCCCAACAGCAGCAAGGGCTTCTCTTGGTCTCACCACCACACTAATCACATTATAATCCTTTAAGCCCAGAAAAGCTTAGAATTTGTTGTTTTCAATATAACCCTTGGTGGGGAGAGCCAGAGAGGGGTTCATGGGATGAAATGTATTTTCCAATGAAATTCTAGCTGCCTGAGCCTTGCTGGCCTCTGACAGACTTCTCTGCAGATCTGCTTCAAACAAAGATCTTGGCTCTGCTCACAAACATCCTAGCAGTTGGCTATATATGACCCCAGCGCCTTTACCAGCCTCACCCATGGACACAAAGACATCTGCCTGGGGAGACCACAGCTCCAGCTAGGTATCAGCATGGCAGAGGCCACAGGAGTAGAGAGGAAGACCACGAAGACAGGACCAGTGGGCCTCTCACCACTTCAGAGATGCTTCTTCACCTGCAGATTTGCCACTCCTGTGAAGATGCTCAGGACCTGAGGAGTGTGGCAGGAAAGCACATCGTCCCTGTCCACATAGTTACATGTAGTAAGGAGCAGGTGATGGAAATAACTCTCAAACTGGCAACTTTCCCCAGTAACACAGAACACTGGAATAGTAGAGAAGGCCTCCCTTTTGGCATATTTCATCCCATGTTGCTACTTGGTAATATGCATCAGATAACAGAAGAACCAGATCTTTTGTTACCTTCCTCCTCTTGCAGTTTGTCTTTTTCCACAGAAAGCAGATCTTTTGGCACCTCCTTGTCTGAGCACTGGGTTTTCCTCTTCTTCTTAGGCTACAGTATACAGGAGATACACAGCAGAAAGATAAAACAGGTATTTGTTACATTTCATCATGAAGAAAAAGAGAGCCAGGGCAATAGTTTTGCAAGGGAGACCACCCATGGCACTCAGAGCAAGAGGTTGCTGGAGTCCTTAAGTGGGTGCAAAAGTCTTCCTGAGAAGATTTTATCGCAAACTCCAAACCAATAAATGTTATCACTTTAGGCCTACAAATCTTAATTTATCTGGTAGATTAGAAAGCTCACATTTTAATTCAGGTACCTGCTCTGTAATAAGATTTGCATTCGTCATTCCTAAGTCCTAATTTTCTCCTGATGAAAGAGAAAAGTCTAAAAATATTTATGCCCTTTAAAATCAGGAATGCTGAAGTCAAGAATTAGGACCCTGCCAATGCTCAACAAAACAATAAATAAACAAAACCAAAATCCAAACACACAAAACAAAACTACACCAACAACTCCAACAAACAAACAAACAAAAACAAAACACCAAAAAAACCAAGAGCACCAAAACCATGGAACAGCCTATTTTTAAGGAAGATATCTGTAGTTTGCACTAATCTGGAAGGGCCGAGGAGTAGCCGAGGGCATTTTCATAAGCTTGATAAAGAGTAGAGTTTAGGAAACAGTAGAGTTAACCTTAAGCCTTCAGTTTTGAATGTTCTAGTTTAAACATATTCGTTCTTGACTTTTCCAAGGTGAGAACCCCCTGCCAGAAACACAGTTCCATGCCCAGGCTCAGGGGCTGCTCCTCACTTAGAATCACAGAATGAATTAGAAAGGACCTTAAAGATCATCTAGTTCCCACCCCTCTGCCATGGACAGGGATACCTTTCACTAGACCAGGTTGCTCAAAGCCCCATCCAACCTGACATTGAACACTTCCAAGGATGGGGCATCTGCAGCTTCTCTGGAAAACTTGGAAGTTGATGTAAATACTTGTGTCTTAGCATTGACCCTTTCCTCCACACCAGTACGAGTGCTCAGTGCCCCAGATAAAACCCTTAAAAAGATCCAAGGACATGTCCCCTGTCAGAGATGGAAATAAAATACAGGAGAACCCAGCACACACTTTTGGGCCATCCAACTTGTGGTGACAGTGACAAGCACTGCGGTGTGCCTGTGTCAGAAAATTACATGGTCATATATTCCAAAGGAGTCATCTCTTAAGGGCACCATCACCTGGAAGAGCAAATTACCTTAAAAAAGGGAACATTCTTAAAACAACTGCCTCTTGAAAGACAACATATAAACTCTAAAACTCTTGCTGGTACCTTGAGAAGCTTTTTCTCTCTGATGTTCTCTGATGTGATAACCTGGCCATTCACTGGAACCTAGAAGATGGACAATGAAAAAATACATTATGGAATATATACACACATGTGTGTATATGTGTAAATATACATATAAATGCAATTATTTCAATACCTTCCTATAAAACATATAATAGTCTGAAAGACAGAGATAAATAACCTCCTGTACAAATCTGGGCTAGAATTTGTGGCCTTGTTCCAACTGTAGTAATTTATTCTAAATTAATTAGTGTTAGCTAAGCCTTTATGAATGTAAATCCAGAAACTCCACATAGATTTATTCCAAAGCAGACATATTTGTGGTTTATCCTAAGATTTGTCTAGGATCAAAGTTGTTTTTCAAATAGGGTAAGCCTGTCTTAAAAGAACAGCATACACAGGAGAAGGCTTATTTTAATTCTTGTTTACTGGTTGGGAGTGGACCTTATCAAGTCCATCTGACCAACTAAAAGAATAGATTTCATCCTACCTAAATCCTGTAAAGTAAACAATGAAAGTTTAAGGACTTTTCAAATTGCAGTTTGATTAATGTCCCAGCTGTTTCAGAATTCCCTGGCAATGGTCAGCCTTCAGCTAAAGGGGTGGGAGGGTGTAAATGTGCAGCTGAGACAGCAAGGGCTGTGCCAGCAAGGGTCACTGGACAGCATGCAGAGCCAGCAGCTTCCAAGACAAGGCAGAACCTCTTTCCACAGGTGCCTGTTCCACCCTGACACACACAGCACCCAGGGCTGCTCTCTTTGTGCAATGCAGCTGCGGTCCAGTGCTGCCCAGGCTTCCTTCAGCCCCATCAGAGCTGTTGGACTGCTGAGCTGAACCCACAGCTCCCAGCAGGGAGACTGACCCAGGCTGTCACCCTGGTCCCTGATCCATCCTCCTCCTCTGCCTGGGACAAGGGGATCCCTGGCAGGTGAATGGCAGCTGTGCCAGGAGCAAAACTCCTCTGGCTGCAGCCCAGAGCTGTTCCCTGGGCATCAGGAGATAGCAGACACCCTCTCACAGGCTGGTGTTGAAGTGGCTTCAGGTGCACACAGTCCTCTTGGCAAAGGGAAGTCTGCTGATGCTTCCCACTGCCTGCTTCTCCTCACCCCTCTCACAAGTTGTCTCTGTCCAGGAGACATTGTGGAAGTGATTAGTTATTAGCAAATAAAATCCCCTGTGTGACTGCCCATGCCTGTTCCCAGCAGACCCAGTGGGGCTGCAGTCCTTCAGACTGTTAGTGCTCATCTCTTTGGTATTTTGGGGATTTTAGAGTTATTTTTCACAAGTCTCAGAAAAGTCTGGCTTGAAGTGCAAGTTAAAGGCAGCACAACAGGCAGCTACATGCTGGTAAATGCTTTGTCCCTGGAGGTGCTTGATTGGAATCCCAGACCAGTTACAAGCCTGTGGTGGACATGGACCCATGAACCCAGTTCATCTGATGTACCACAATTAGGAGGGGAAGCCCCAGAATTGTGGACTTTGCATACAGACAATACTGATTATTCTAGGTCTTCCAGTAAAATATTGCAGTAACAGGAGGCAAACTCCCTGCCTGTTATATCAGTAATTACTTACACCAGCTTCAAATTATAAGCTTAAACCAAAGTGGTACACATCTCTTCCATCTCTCTTTGTGTCAAATTGCAAACAATGTAATTGTTACAATTATATTATTCTGAACATTTGCTAGCAAAATAATTACTTCTGTGTTAAAATCCAGCAACACTTTGTAATAGCTAGCAAGGCCATTTGGGGTTTTCCCATGGGCAGTCATGTCTCATCTAAGACTCTCAGGTTCATTTACTAGAGGCACTCCATAAACCCCACCACAAAAGAAACCATGTTCCATCTCCTGCTCTGCTCAAGGGAAAAATCCCACTCCATCTGCAGCAGGGAGGGAAGCAGCCTCTCACGTGTGATATGGGACTTAAATACAAAACCAGGGGCATTTTGCTAAAAATTTGAACCATGTAGATATGAAAGATCTTCAGCTTACACTACTCCTTCTTTCTCAGCATATGCTTCTGTCCACTTTAATGTGCGAAAATACAAATAGATTATGTTTTAGTGAAGAAAAATTCCTACACAAAATGGAATATGAGGGGAGGTGACTTTCCACTTTATGACAGAGGACTTCAGGAAAACTAAATTTTATGTGATGAATACAAGAAGAGATGACTGGGGGAAGCCACATAACATGTAAATGCAATATTCTTCCCAATCTCATCAAACCCCGGTGATGTCCCAGTTTCCATAACGAAATTTTCACCATTTTCTAAAGGCTTTGTAAGTGGTCCTCCCAAATGAAGGTACTTTGAGCAAGACTGCCACCGTGGGCACAGAAGCAGCAGTGGCAGCTTATGAGGGAAGGAGCAGGATGCTTTCTTGCCTTCTTTCACTCACACACAGAGGATAAGAGACATCCCATCTCCTGTTAGCCTCTCTTTACTCAAGTTGCTTCTGCAAGCATAAGGGACTACAGGCAGAGATGAGAAGACGCCAATATTAAGGACATGAAACTGCCTTCCCCTCCCCGGCTGCCGTAACCGAGCACAGCCCGAGGCTGTACAGCGCCCTGACACAGGCAGGGAGAACTCCAGACGGAAGATGTTGAGAGCAACAGAGGATTAGGGAAGATGGAAGCTATATTGACTCTGACAGACTTGTCTCAGCTGGGGCAGGATCACGTTCCTAGACCTTCTCTCCATGTAAATGACAGCAAGCAAGAAGATGGAAAAATTGCAGCACACTGTTTTAGCTCTATGCCAACCTGACTGCTGCATGCTTTTACCAGACAAGCACAGCATTTGCTACTTAAATGTTATTTCATCCGGTAGATAAACATCCCCCTCTCTCTCCATTACTGACTAAGAGGCTAAAAATATATTGTTGACACTCATTTACTATATTCCAGAGGTCTTCATGATGACTGAGGGAGTGCTCAGCTCTAAGTACCCGCCTGGGACTCCTGAACCTTGTTGCATCCTTCCTAATTAGCAGCTGAGTGCAAAAAAATACCAAACCTGACCACTGACTGATGCTCACCAAACAGCCCAGCACTGTGGTGATGCTCTTCTTTCAAACTTGAAATATTTGTTGCTTCTCCACCATCCTTCAGTAATAGCAGCAACTCCCTTTCTTTCATCACCAAAAATTTTTACTAAGTTCTACTTCCTTTCAGTGGAAAGGTATTATGTTAGCTTGACCTTTTGTATTAAATCCTGCTTTTATCCAACCCCTTTTCAGGCAGTAAGCTGTCTGTGTGGCTGAGGATCCCCACCCTACCCTATTCTTCCCTTTCGAAGCCCTTAGGGTAGGGGATTAGTCATGCCTCTTTATCATGCCCTTTGGCCATTCTGAAAAGGAAAAAGGAATTTTCATTATTTTATTGCATTTAACCTAATGGAATCATTAAAAAGAAATTAATATTGTCAGGGTATTTTTTTTTTCTCAATGAAAAATGTAGTTTTCTACAGGCAGAACACATTTAAACCCACCACATTAAATGACTTTATAAAGTCATCAGTGCAATTCCAAATACATTAAATATATGCAGAGAAACAGAATCAGGACTTTTAGTGCAATAAGACAGCATATTAATTTCTACTCACATTCTATGAACAATAGAAAAATTATTTTTAGTTCATGGCCATTTGCTTCGTGACCCAGTAGAACAGGATTTCCCCCCCACCCCCTGCCTTTTCCCCCTTTTTATGTAACCTAAGGTTATAGTTCTGATGATTTTTCTGAACCTAGCAATTTCTTATTGATTCTCTTGAGCTAGTGTTTAATTTATTTTATACTGTTAATATAGTTCTACATAAAGTTGCAAAGAAAGGAGACAAAGTGATGGGTCTTCAAAATACTGAGTTTAATCATTAGTGTATAAACCAGGTATTTGAAGCCATAAAGCTGTACCCCTAGAGAGTTACCTTTATGCATTTCAATAGTTTTGCTAGACTAGTCATTTTTATAAAACCCAACACCTTTGTAAGTGTCTATCAGACCAGGCAGCCTGCTTTCACAGCTCAGTGCCACCAACTGGTTACAGGATTAATTAAAAATTATGTGAATATCAGCTTCAGGTTCACTAACTGCCCTTTGTCCCTCTTGGGGAAAGTACTGAAAATTGCCTTCCTTAGGAAGGCAGGGAAAGGTTTGCCCAGTAAAGGGATACTAGGACAAAACAAACTCAGCCTATGAAACCCAAGGGAAGCTATTATATGCTTCACACATTGGAAATCAGGGAATTCATTTAAGAACATGAATAAAGATTTGGAAAATTGTTTTCAGCTACCACTTTCAGAAAACTCAAATTAAGTGGGTTGGATACTGGAAATGAAAGGAAGCAAAACTACCCAGTGCTGGTAGGGGGTCTGTGAGCACAAAACCATTTCCAGATTTAAGAAATACTTCAATTAAATTGCTTCTTGGTGTTCATTTCCAGTGCAAAAAACTAATTTTTTTTCACTTCATGTTACAACACAAAATAAATGTGGTGGATTTGGCCAAAAGGCAATACTGGTATGACAAAAGTAACACCAAAATGCACTAAATTAAAAAAATAAGGGACCGGGGAGGAGAAAAGAACAAAAAGAAAACAAATTTCGAACCAGGGCACTGCATAACCACCCTTAAACATGCTGTGTTATACCGAGCAAGGCATCACTGCACTCTTCAGCTTTCTCAGTAGATGTTCAATAAGATCTTCATCTCCCTCAGCTCCCTTTGTAAGATCTGGTCTTTGCTCCCTACACTCCATGCTGTAACTTGAATACTTGCAGCACCACTTGCAGTCCCCTGTTTGCTCTTTGCAGATGGAGTCGTGTTTCCTGTGCACAGAATTGGAGGCTCAGGCGCAGGGTGAGCAAACCTGAGCACTGCTGTGGCCAGACAGCAGCTCATATTGCGCCATCCGCAGACAAGGAGCAACCCGCAAGACAAACATATTGGGAAATAAAGCAGCACTGGATTTCGTTAATTCTAATCCAGATTTTCATAAATGGAAGCAGACATCCTGGCCAGTCTGGCTTTGCCACATGGTCTTGTGCTGATGATGGACTTCACTCTGGGATACTAATTCCCTAAGCCAATGGGAACCAGGTGAATGGGAAAGGACAAGCCTGTGTTTGTCAGAGGAGAAAGGATGGGGTTTAGGCAGAGGCCACCAGAGAGACAGGAAACTTCAAAGAAAATTATTCATTCAGTCCTAACAACTAGAAAAAGGATAACACAATGGCAAATTCTGCTAAGGTGACAATAGGAAGTCAAAAAAATCCTCCATATTTGGTTCATTAGAAAAGGAAACTGAGGGCTTTTTATGAATGGCAGAAGAGCATAAAGGAACTTCTTTGGGTCCTGGCTGCTCACAACACTACACAGATACAACTGCAAAGGGGACGGAAAAGAGAGCAAGATCTTGGTTTGTGATCAATACTGTAATTACTAATAATTTTATTTTTAATAGCTATTATTGATACATGTCAATGCAAAGTTTTCCCTGACAAAATCACTTCAGACAAATGTGTTTCAAGTAGGAAAGAAGAATCTGTTGGAAGATAAATTTACATGGGAAACACCCACAATGAATACACAGAACTATATGAGAAATACACACCAGGAATACCTGAAATTTCTCCCTTCACTTAAGGCACCTCCCATAGAAAAGAAAGGGGTAGTGCTCCCATCAAATGGATGCTCCAAGAACCTTGTGGAAAAGGAGCTATGCCAGCAGCACAGAAAAGGTGTTCCTCTGCACATATTCCCAGGGATGAAGTTTCCCCATAGGAACCCCTTGAGCACAAACACGGGTTGATGACAAGAACTGGAGGCCAGAAATGCAGTTGTAGCCATTCATATCCAAAAGTAATTTCAAGAGAAAAATTAGGGAAGCAGCCCTAAGATGATTCTGCCTACGTTACATGTCCTCCAGCTGGCCAGCCTTCCCAGGACCACATGAGAAGCCATGCATAGCAGTCATAAACATGAGGAGCTGACAAGGTACCTGCCTTGGTTCAGCTGCCATTATCATCTGGGGAAAGAAAGATACCTGGGGAAAGAGTTTCGCCACTGTGAGTGGATTAAAACCACTGTTGTGAGGAGGGATGAAGAAATCAATTGCTTGGGATCTGTTATTCTGATTAATTAGAGCACCATGCCACCATCAGATAAGGGCTCCATTTTAAGAAGGCAATTACCAAACTCCAACACTTTCCAGGATACTTTCAAAATCAATTCTCATCCAAGACAGCTGTACAAAGCTAACTGTGCCACTGTGTTGCTTTGGCACGAAGAACACTGGGTAACCTGAAAAGTTAAAAGAAAAGGTCTATCTGCAAACCTCTGGAGAAGAGGGGATAGATTTAGTTCTGGTACTGTTAAGCAATCCTTGCAAGAGGCAAAAAGTATCTCCACTTTATAAAGACACTTCTGAAAAGCAGAGAGCCTTTTTGTGGGTATGTATCAGATAGTACAGATTTTTAGAAGTTACCTACAATTTTTAGGAGTCACTACATTTGTAACAAAAGCTCTTATTTAGAACTGACCAATCTGCAGAAAAACCCAAAAGCTTTGAATAAACACAAACCCCACCACTCAATAGCAATGCTGTTCGGATCAGTTGGTTTTCAGTAAGTCTATTTAGCAATTTCCTGAAAGAAATTAGGGAAATGGCTATCCTGAAAAAGACTAAACACCCTCCAGCACAATTTCTAGAAGTTTTTCCTTTTGTGTTTAACAGCCGGAGTGTAACTTGTTATGTGTGATGCATAATGAGATCACATTCCAAATGTGCTGGTATGACTGTGTGGAGACCATGCATCCACTTGAAAAAGGGGTGGATGAGAGATTGAACATGAGCTGGCAACATGCACTTGCAGCCCAGAAAGCCAAACGTGTCCTGGGCTACATCCAAAGCAGTGTCGGCAGCAGGTTGAGGGACATGATTCTGCCCCTCTGCTCTGCTCTGGTGAGACCCCACCTGCAGTGCTGCATCCAGCTCTGGGGTCTCAAATACAGGTAGGACATTGACCTGTTGGAGTGAGTGCAGAGGAGGCCACCAAGTTGATCAGAGACATGCAGCACCTCTCTTATGAGGAAAGGCTGAGAGAATTGGGATTGCTCAGCCTGGAAAAGAGAAGGCTTCAAGGTGACATCCCTGGTTCCAGCCAGGACAGGCTTAATTTTTTGCAGTAGCCAGGAGGTGGCATGCCCAGGACTTGGAGGTTATTCTAAACGGCCTCATCTCATTGCCAGGGGCAGGCGAAAGGGACTCTCTTCCAGGGAGAAGGGGTTCCTTCCACTTGAGTAAGCATGGTGGAGGGAACTGTCCAGTATTGTCTATTGTTGGGTTTTCTTCTGTGTGAATTGTTTCTTTTCTTGTAGGCTCTGTCAACAGTATCATTGCTGTTACTGTTTGTTTTCTTCACTCATTGTTGTTTCCAGTAAATTGTTCTTCTCTCAACCTGTGATCTTTGCCTTCTGTGCCTCCGATTCTCCTCTCCATCCCACCACAAGAGGGAGGGAGAGGGGGAGGGGAGAAGCATGTGAGGAAGAAGGAGAGGCACATGGTTTGGAGAGTGTTGGTGGGGGCACTGAATTGGGGAGAACCACTCCTAAACTACAACAGTGACTTAACTGAGGCCTTCCAGTACCTGAAGGGAACCTACAGGAAAGATGGAGCAAGGCTATTTACAAGATGTAAGGACGGGACAAGGAGGAATGGATTCAAATTGAAAGAGAGTAGGTTTAGATTTGATATTAGGAAAAAAATATTTACTGTGACCATGGTGGGGCACTGGAAGAGGTTGCCCAGGGACGCTGAGGATGCCTCATCCCTGGAAATATTCAGGGCCGTGTTGGACAGGACTCTGAGAAACTTGGTCTAGTTGAAGGTGTTGGTCTTCAAGGTGGTCTTCAAGGTCCCCTTCCAACACAAACCATTCTATGATCTCACATGGGCTGTGGAAGCCATTCAGTCTGGGACTAACAGTGCACAGGCTGCTCTGTTACTAGTCATCACTCCAGCCTCTTACTCTGCTATATGCAAAGTTAACAGGTAATGAGATGAAAAGCATGAATGCTGCCTGCCAGCAGCATTGGCACTGGGAGATACTGACACAGTCATGCACTGTTGCACTTTAGTGACTTGGAGCTGGGGGAGTTTTAGATGGAGGTGTCTGGGCAGACTGGGCTGTGGCTGGGAGCTGCAGGGGGAAGGAGCTCTGAAGAAAGCTGAGGGCACCTTCAGCTCCTGGGTGCTGGCTGCCTGTTGCTAAGGGAAGTAGGGGCACACAAAGGAAAGAAAATCAGTCCTACATCAGACAACTGCAGCCGTGTAAGAACAGATTCTGTGGGAAGGCAGTCTCACAGCCCACCCATGGGGCAGTGACTGGGAATCACTGGCAAACATGCATTCCCAAATCAAAAAAATCATTAACCACCTAGTTTCTTTTAATTAACATCCTTACTTATCCACCACTCCAAGATATGCAGATGTTTGGCTGCTGGTATGTATAAACACACCTGAGCACTGGAGGCGATTCATCTCTTGGCTTCATACCTCAGCAGGCAGCAGGGAGGGGCTCTTTTCCTGTAATACCTGTGTACCCCCAGCTTAAGGCATTGGTCATGTCTGTGGATGGGAGGCTTTGTTATTAACAATATCTCTGATGCTGCCTTGGTGGAGATTTTCATAAGCAAATTTCAGCATATCAAAGGTGTTCTGCTGTTCTGGCATCCTTACATTAGCTAAGTGCCAAAGCAGCATGCAGTGTTTTACACTTACGTAAGGAGATAAAGTTTTTGCCTCAAGGATATGATGTTCCAAAGACAGAGATAACATGATGGGAAATGACAAGAAGCAGTAGAGAAGGGGGGGGAGGGATGGGGAAAAGAAAACAAAAGAGGCAAATAGAGAATAGAAAGGGCAGGGTACCATCGTGGGAGGACAACATCCATTTTTCATTTCAGCATGTAAGGTGTTTTCCCTGGGTCATCTCTTTTTAAAATCTTTGAAGTTATTTTTCTCAATCATCCTCTTCTCATCCCCCACCTTCTCAGGACCATGTTTTCCATACTCTGCACAATAATCAGTGGGTCTCATATAGAGGATGATGCTACTCTGTGCAAATGCTACTGTTAGAGTCCAGCCCCTAAAGAGCAGGAATCACTTAGTCCAGGAAAAGATGAGATTAATGGCAGAAACTGCGGATGCTTGTAAACAAATTCATCCCTTCAGTTTATCCCTCCTCTTCTTTGGTTTCTGTTACTCAGGCCTGTGAGATGCAGCATCTCTGACTAGAAGATAAATATTCAAATCAATGTCTTCAGCTTGAACTAATAACCCCGTCACCATTGCAGCACCTGGCTTTTTCTGACACATTTCTTCTTTTCATGAGAAACAAACCCACTTATTTTACAGCACACTTTAAAAAAATCCCTCCAAATTCATTTTGTGTGTCTTTGTCAGAAATGAGACAAGGTGGATGTCCCTCCTTTCTCTTCTGCACTGCCTTCAATAATTGGTGGCTCTGGAAATTTTTCTTTCGTTCTTCAGCCAACTCAAGTTATCTAGTATTGAAAATCATAAAGCTATAATAAAATTGTTATGGAAACCTCTCTTCACCCCTTAACACTGGCAGCTCTGTTTGGCTTGTTTTTTGATTTAATTGGTCTTCACTATTTCAGGATACCTGTGTTTTCAGGCCAAGATTCTGCCCTCACTGATGAAAGAAAAAACACCGTAAAATGGAATAGTCTACTCAAATATAACTATAATACAACTAAAAGTTTAAATGTCCAGAATAAAATAATTAAACCCTGAAAACTAGTGTTACAATGAAAAGCCTGACACGTTTCTGTTCATGAGGAAGAAAACCACTCATTTTATAGTACATTTACAAAAAATCCCTTCAAATTCATTTTGGTTTTTATCAGAAATGAGACCCAGGAGATTAAAATGTTCGGAAAAGCTTTGTGTATTAATTTTAAGTACATACGTATGTTTGGTATGTTCTCCTGAGAGCTTTACTTTATGTATTGCAGTGACTCAATGAAATTTTTTCTGTAATTTACACTGAGATTTTCTGCTACAGACAGTTTACAGCATGTCAGAGCAATACAGTCATGACAATGTCATACAGAAACATCAGCACTGTGCATCACATCAAACTCCCAGCATATATTCAACAGGGTGTCTGTGGCCATCAGCTCACAGCCAGTACCATGTATTAATGCAATAACAACAGAGCTTTGATTTGGAGTAAGTATAAATTATTAGCACATTGTATTAACACCATAGTAGCGATACTATTCTTGCGTACTCCTGAATGTGATGGATATTAACTGGAGTTTTCTAAGTTCCCTGCAAAAAGGATGAATCCCATATGGAGTTATGCTGTTAGACAAAGTGGCAGATGAAAGACCAGTGCCAGAAATCCCCAGCCAGGTGCTCGGGCAACCTGCTGTCTTGCACTGTCATCTTGATGACACCACAGGGCTCAGCGGGGAATGCTGAGCCCCTCACGGATAAACCACATAGAGAGGTTCGGGGCCGTGCCTGTCTAGGCGGGACTGGATGAGATGCGATGAAAGGGGGTGGCTGCAGACCGGTGGGGCCGGGAGCAAAGGGTGCAGACCGGGCTGTCTGCAGGGCTGTTCTCTGCAGAACAGACAGGATGAAAAGGTGCCGGGGAGGAGAGCGCGAAGGATGCTCGTCCCGTCCCGAGGAGCGGGCCAGGCGCGGCACCCCCGACTCACCTACCTGCGCCGTGCGCCTTTGTTCCTCCGGCTGCCGCGCCGGCAGCGCCTCCACCGCCCGGCCGCCGGCTCCCGCGGGGCCATCCTCCTCCTCCTCCTCCTCCTCCTCCTCCTCCTGCGCCTCCCCGGCGGCGCGGCGGCGGGTGGGTCCCGGCGCGGCCCCTCGGCCCCGCAGCCCCCGCAGGACCATGAGCGCGGCCGCGGCGGCCGCCAGCACCAGGAATGGCCAGAGCAGCGCCAGCAGCCGCCCCGGCAGCTCCCCCGCGCCCAGCGCCAGCCGCTCCGCCGGCCCCAGCATGGCCGCGCCGCTCCCGGCACGGGGATGCTCCGCTCCCGGCACGGGGATTCTCCGCTCCGCTGCGCTCCCAAAGTTGGTGCCGGAGCCGAGCTCACCGCCGCCCGGAGCGGCACCAGCGCGGCTGCGGAGCCGCGCGGGCGGGAGGACCGGCCGGCCGGGGCGGGGGATGCGGGGGGAGCCGGGGGGCGCGGACACGGCTCTGCTCACGGGAGCCTCGTCGCGAAGGGCTCGGCCGGGAGGGCGGGTGCTCTGTGCGGGGAAGGAGGGAGCGGGACCCCCCACGGGCGCGGCCGAGCGCGGCGTGGGGCCGGTCCGGGGGCAGGAAGGGGGTAGTGCACCGAATGGATGTTCCCTATGCAAGTGGTACATGATGAAAGGAGAACGAGATGCGGTTCGAAGCAGCAGAGCTGCGAGCGTCGGCATTAGTTTGAGAGCAGATGTTTGGCCGAGGATCAGGGTATACAGGGAAGCTCGCAAGTGATGCTTTTCTGCAAAATTCCCCAGTCTAGACAGAAGAGTTTTTAGGGATGTACTTCTGTTGTCAGACACCGTTACAAACATGTCGTTGTCGAGCACCATCCCTGTGATGATGACAAGCACTGCCATGTAACGCAGCGCGTGATGCGCTCTCATCTCGGGCTGATCCTCAGAGAAACGGCAGTTCACCGCCAGCAGAACGCTCAGCAGAGCGCCTGGAGCCACAAACCTCTTTGCTGTGTCGGATGGGAAATTTCTCCACCCACCTGATGAATAAGTAAGTGCAGGTGATGCTCTCAGAAAGTCACTGAGCTGCAGTGACAAGTTGAGTTTAATCTTGGCTTGTCTAGAGGGACAACCTCTGAGCAATAAATAAGCAGTGAATCGCAGTGAACAGAAAGAGTGAGCCTCTCATTCAGAGGTGTGTCTCAGCAGGATTGCGTCTCACACTTGTCACAAACTCAGTGGCACTCACTAGGGGCCATTACTACAAAATAAGATAGTAAATAAAGCATATTTAATTATAACAGCATAAAACGTTATGCTTGTAGTAAAGCCAGGGCAGAAAAGGGGCTGGTGGAGGGATGTCTTCTGTTTGTCATGGCTTTATATCACACCCAGCAGGGACTGCCCTCTCCTGAGTGTGGATCCAAGTGCTGGAGCTCAAACTCAAACACATACCCATGGAAAAAATAACAATGGGGAAGGCACATTATCCATGCTTCCATTGGATTACCAACTCTTCAGGGATGAAAGATTTATTATTACCATGTCCTGGGCCTAATTCCAATTCATCCTAAACAAGTCTTCATTTTGAAAGCACCATAAAGGTGCAGGATAATTGTTAGCAAAATGATGTGCTGAATGACTTTATGGGGAGAAGAAGGTTTTGGGAGGGAGGGAGAAATGCTTAATACACAGGAGAGAGCTGTGGGGCTATGATGGTTCTTCAAATCTGTTGTTAGGAAGAGAAGCTTCTGTTTAGACATGGATCACACAAGTTACCATTTTCTCTCTGTGTCTCATATTGCCTATCTTCTAAAATTTAGCACTGACTAATCTTGTGGTCTGAAACCTCAGGAATCTGCGTGTTTTTGTTCCTAGTTCTGATAATGATTTCTTGTGAGAATATGTCTATCTTGTACCCATCTGGAGCCCTGAGCTGGTAAATGAGCTCCATCATGTGCAAATGTCAGAGACAGGGGGACTTCCCCTGAAGTTAAAAATGGCAGTTATGTGATAAGTTCAAATACTTGTCTTGTAATTTTTTCCCCTGTCTTGATTTCTCTGTTCATAAAATGAATCTATACACCAGATCATAAATACATTCACTACTTTCAGCTCATCTAAATTAGTTTGCTTTTCTTTTCCTGGGGAAACATAAGTTGAAAGACATTTCAAGATTCAGCATTGCTTAATTGACTATGAGATTACTGCTTTGCACCATTCCTTTCTACTTCTTTTTTTCTTCAATAAAGGCAATTAATGTGGCTGGTCTCTAATGGCATTTATTTTCAAAGAGAAGCATCATCACATTAGACTTTTTTTTTTTTCCTAGTATTATTACAGTTTTATTTAGCAGCATATCACTTACACTATTGTTCTATGAAAATAGCACAAATTATTATCATGTCATGTTATATGGAAGAGCCTGAAATTTTATTGCAAGCCTGAGAAAATGTTTTTCTATTTATGTGTGACATAAACTAATTGCAAATGTCAGATGGGGAGTTGTCGTCCATTCAGAGTTGGACAGAAAATCCAATAATCAGGATCTGGACTCATCTATTTGCTATATATCAAAATGTGGTGGATGATCACTGACAAAATCGTGCAGCCTTTAATGCCTGATGGGTCCTGTTCAAACCTGTCTGTTTCTACATGCAGAGTTAAGTCATTCAAGGTGCTGAAAAGATGAAGGTAGGCTTTGGGAAATTTTCTGGAGAAAAAGCCAGTCTTATTAATGTTTAAATGTTTCACTAGAGCTGTTTGATTTTGACAAAAACATGTGGCAACCAGGGGAAAAATAGGTACAAAATGTGGTTTGGGCAGTTTTCAGAGTAAAGGCAAACCAGAGTTTTCTAGCTTAAATTAAAGCATAGTTTTTATTTCAATTTTCTATTTAATTGTTAGAAAATGAAATTTTCTAAAAAAGTAAGGAATGAAATTATTGTTTCAATAACATTTCACAGAAATTATAAGGTTCTGACCTCCCGTATTAGCAGCAGACTTAAGGATTCACCCACAGAAGCCAAGAGAAATGTCCTACTCTAATACTGCTCATGTTTAATCAACAGCAACAGATGTGGCAGAAAAATTAGTGATTTAAAACAAGTCAGAGATAGAGAAAGGAAGCTTTTAAACTGCCCCAGCAAAAGCACCTTTTGGGGGCAGTGAGGAGACCACTTGGCAGTATGTAATACTCTTTAAGCAGCCTCCTTTAACTGGGAGTTCAGAAAGCTGCATCTGAGAGAAGGTAAGTGAGTTCGGCTCTGACAGCTGCTCACAAAGCCTTGAGTAAGGGCAGAGAAAGAGCTGTGTCTTCCCTTTGAGGAGCCATTGGTGCTGATCAGGTTACTCAGAATAGACCCTTCTCATGAAATTACACTTTACTCTCTCTCAGACTAGGGGGATTTGGGTAACTACATGGAAAACAGTGGGGGCTTGTACCAGTGTAAGCAACACAGGGCAACTCTCCTTTTGGTAGCCAGTTCCTTAGCCTGCAGATGGGAGACTTTCCCTGTGAGCCCTGTGCCAACACGGGCGGGAGGATGCTTGGACGTGGCTGAGATCAAAGCTCAGGTCTCTGTTTCAGGCATTCCTGGGCAATGAAACGCTGAACGAGAACGTGTCCCCCAGCCGGCTCCTGCCCCAGGGCGCTGCCTGCTTCGACCCTCCTGCTCTGCTGTAATGAAGCTCATTTACAGGCTGAGACGGTCTCACAGTCCACTTTTTACAAGCTTGAAGGGACATTTGCCCCAAAACCTGAGGTTCATCTGCTGATGTGCAGGAGTTGTATTCATCACAAATTTGTGTAATTCACAAACTTCTCTCATTTTTCCTCCTGTCCGAAGCCCTGATACTTGGGTGAATTTCCATGGACATGCATAAAGTGGATGAATACTGAGTTTGCTTAGCCTGTCGATGAGGAAACTGAGGAAGGTGCTAGCTGCGCGCCTGGCAGCAGCATGACAATAACCAGTAATGAGAGAGGAGTGCTCCATCTGTTCAGACTATTCAGCTCTTTTGCACAGCTGCCCACGTGGCCAGGTATTTGCCATTAAATAAGATCATTAATTCCTTGACAAGTTGGTATCTGGCCTAGCAGTCCGTCATTTCCTTTCAGCATCTGTGGCTGCTTTGAGGAATGCAGCTTTATAGAATTTTACTAATTGTCTAATAGCTTTTCAATCTCTTGTTTCAGTACAGGGAACTGCTGTTAATTAATTGCAGATCTTCGGCATACCATTCTTAACTGATTCCCGTAGTAAATATGTTTAACACTTGCCTTGGTTTCCTGTACATGATTCATTTGGTTGGTAAGTGATCCATCTTTGTTTGCTGTCAAAGTCTTTGAGTTGGAAGAGGACTTTAATCATGTTACTTGGCTTTCCTGAATAGAGAAAAGAAATGGAGTCAAAAAAGCACGCAATGGTAATGCAGTCAAAGAAAAATCATGGCCTGGATTTCTTTCACCAATAAAAAAGTTGTGTAAGCTTCAATTTCCCTTTCATTTTCATAAAGAACATACTGGAAACATCTATTCAGCCAGAGTCATGAAATTAAAACAAAGGAAAGAAACATCTTGAAAGGAGGAAAGAAGGCACTTTCCCAGCTTATGCATTAATTAAGACCAGTCAAAGAAAACGGCTTCAAAGAAAGGAGGAAGCCAGTGGTAAGCACGGCTGCAACTGCTTTTAAGGGGCTATAGCAATGACATGCATGGCAGGCAGAGCCAGAGCAGGCATTAATGCAGCACTGTCAGTTCAAAGGGGACAGAGAAAAAGTTGGAGGCAGAACTAAAGTTACCGAATAGTGAAATTGTTTCACTAGCAGATTTGTCAGCAACACTATGGGACAAAGGAACTTGTTTAGCAGAACAGGATCATCTTGAGAACCATAAACACTGCTGGCTTAAAGATAAAATCAAAGTACTTGAGAGCAAAGCAGAAGACATAAAAGTATTCTTAGTTGGCTTTCCTGAAGGCAAAGAGGTCTGCATCCGTGTGGAACAATTCAGAAAGAAGCTGTTAAGCACCCCAAGTCACTTTTGCACCCTTAGCACCCACTCTTTCCCCTGGGTTGAAGCCTGTGCAGAGCTGCATGAATATATAGCAGCATCTTTAGGCTTTCTGCACAATTCATCATCAGTGGTGATTTGGGAGTCTGGCAGGAAAATTTATTCCCTTCCACTCAACAGAAAAAAAGGTGAGTGTAACCTACAACATACTATTATAAATATTTTATACAATTAAAAATAATGGATTTGTTTAGCAGCAGAAGACAGGGCTTTATTATTTTCTTTACATGCATATTTATTCTCAGTGATGTTCAGCCTATGTCTTGGATCCAGCTGTCTGGGAAACCAGCTGGTAATTTGCTGTTTCTTTTGACAAGCAGTTCAAGCTCTTGCTTTAAAAACTTCCTAGGTCCCTTCATCAGTGAACAGCAGCACGTGTGCATTTTTACAGGAACATGATGTCTACAGGGAAGTCTCCTAAAATCCAAATAAGTGTCACTCCTTGCTTTATTTCAAACTGGCACACAACACAGTGAACACAGAGTAAATGAGTGATGACACACAGTTTATTGCTATCAAAAACAGCATTCAGAGAGATGCAGCTGACACACTGAAGGGAAGCTCAGGGAGGCTTTAGTGTGAAAAATGTATGAATATGCATGCACTGATAAAAGTGTGGCTTTTACTGCAGTGTTCAGGCAGTATCACATTCTTGTACGATCTGGGTATCCAGGGCCACAGTTTTCCCTAGATGTGCTCACATAACCTCTGTATCTGAAGAGGATCTTCCACTTTGATCTGGAGACATGAAGGTCTGAAAAATGTACTGCATCCACCACATCCTCCATGGTTTCTTCTTATGTTTATTCACCCTCCATGTGAAAAAGCCTACATCTTGTTGCTAACTTAATGTTATCTACTGGTTTCCTACCACTGATTCTGTGACTTGCTCTGACAGAGATATCCTTCTTGTAGCTGCTGTGTTCCTCCTGAGAAAGTGCTTCAGTGTCACCAGTGTGTTACCTCTTAAATTCATTTCTGATAAATAAAAGATATTAAAACTCTATTTCTCACCAAAAGGCATTTCCACCAGGTCTCATGCTATTTTTGGAGTCTCTTATTTTGCACATTCCCTTGACACCATTTTTATTCACTATCATATGGAGAGGTAATATTCAGCCTCTGTAACCTATTCACTTGTTCCTAGACACACAGTGTAAGATCATGTTAGTCCTC
>JAWWEU010000111.1:106816815-106838929 GCA_035583155.1 Acropternis orthonyx
CCAAAAGGCATTTCCACCAGGTCTCATGCTATTTTTGGAGTCTCTTATTTTGCACATTCCCTTGACACCATTTTTATGGAGAGGTAATATTCAGCCTCTGTAACCTATTCACTTGTTCCTAGACACACAGTGTAAGATCATGTTAGTCCTCTTTTCCTCACTGACACATTAAGGGCACCAGTGGAGCTGGTTGCTCATGTTTTTCCTGCTTCCTAGGCAGTTTACTAATTTCAACTAAAAAAATTTAATATATCTATTTTGGGTTACTAGAGCAAATAACATCTACAAACCAGCAGGACTTGTTGATTGCCAGCAGATGACTGCCCTGCTTTCTCTGGAAAGGAGAAATATTTCTACAACACTTAGTCTATCTTGTCAGCTCAGACTAATTTCATCACAGTGTTGGGAAGAAGTTTAATCTTTTTCTGGTCAACGGGGAATCTGGAGCATTTGCAGGTAGATTTTTTGAAGATTTTTGGTTGTTGCATAGGCTGGTGGCCTTGGTCAGAGTGACAATATTAGCAGGCAAAACCCTGATGTGTCAGTGCTGCTTTCAGACAGTCTGTTCCATCATATCTGTGCAGCAGTTTGAGTAGTGGGTTAAAATTTGTTCCTGCACTCTTCACAGTATCCCTTTTTGTAATGAAGGATTATTGTAAATGCATTCAATTTTTTATACTCCTAATGCACTTCCTGAAAGTAAAAGTAGCTTACAGAGGCTGGCTGTATTTACATGGTGCTCTGTAGGTACATGGCTGTTTGTTCTGCCCACAGTATATCTGCAGCTGGTTACTGATACCTGGTTTGTGTTCAGTATTTTCACACTGGCAGCAGAGAAATTGTGAGTGTGATTATAAAAGACCACAGCAAAGAACCCAGAGCTGGCCTGTCACTGGAGCTTGTGCTGCAGAGGGACAGCCAGGGAAGCTGGGGCAAATCATCTCAGCATGGGGAGCCAGACCAGAGACTTATGGAGCTGCTGCCCCACAGCTGTAACCCGGTTGTATATGATTCATTGTTTTTTCTTCTCTTCCTTTAATCCAGGTCTCTTTCTACCTGAAAGGACATAATCCATCTTGGGCATTTCTGTTGAGACAAGCCCCAAAATTTCAGACATTGCAAACTACTGTGATGTCCTGGACCCACAGAAATGAGTGCCCAGATCCTCAGAGTGAACCCTGTATGCCCAGGGAGCTTGCTGAACTTTGCCTAAGAACAATGTGTGACCCTGGTTCGTTCAAGGGAGGTGTCACAGCAAAGGGCTGAGCCTCCTCTGTGGCTGGCAGTTACCTGGGATGTGAGTGCGACCCCCAAGGTTTGCTCTACTGAGGGCTCTGTCCTGTGAACAGCCAGGTGGAAGGCCTGGAGTAATCATGAAGAAGCTTCTGGATCTGTCTCTTTAGAAGAAATCTCTATCAATAACTAAGTCCTAAGGTTTTTTGAACTGGTGTTTTGTCTAGATCCCAGGCTTGTGTCACTGAGTTGTGCCCCAAGGATCCAGCCAGTCAGGATTTGTTGAGATTGTTGCTCCTCAGCAAACCCTGCACAAAAGAACACAGCCACTTGGGATAAACCCAACGTTTATTGTCTCCTTCCACAAGCCAGGGAGCCATGATTTCACCATAAGGCATGTGACAATGAAATAAATGACAGCAATGGTTTCCCATTTTATAATTGCCATGGCAACTATATTATAACTTAGACTGATAACATCTCTTTTCTGGGGTTGTCTGTCTGAAAACATGGCATAATTTAGCACTCTGAGCCATCCCACCAGCCTGCCAGCCAAACAATACAGCAACATGGTGTTGCAGCAGTGCTACTGGAGACTCCCATGCCGAGGGTTACTGTTCCTCCACATTTCTTCACAAATAATGCAGCATTTCAGAAGGGAGGGCTGCATTTGGTAGGGTTTTTTTAGAAGGAAGTATCTGGTAATTTTCTGAGTGTGTGTTTAAGCCAAGTTCAAGTTCTTTAGCTGTTCCCTACACCCCAGGTTCCTTTCACGTAACATTTTTCTAAATTTAGGGTGTTGAGCTTAAATTCACTGTATGAGGCATCTCTAGAGACGAGATGTCTCTTTTCTCAGCCTTCAGTAACTGTGCTGCCTGAAGCTTACTCTGGTCTTTAGATACCATGCAAAACATGCCATTCAAACATGCAAACCAGGAAAATAAAATCTGTTTACCCGGCGTGGATCAGAGACAGTCCTATTTTTAAGACTAACTGAGGAATGTGGGAAGCAAAGTGTCTCAGGAGGAAATCCAGGCTGGAAATGGTAGGCAGCCATGGCAAGGCTGACTTTCTGTCTGAGCTGTGCTGGCCTCAGGACAGGCAGAGGAGGCAGGACAGGGGCAGGTGCTCCATGGCCAGGTCCACTTGTAAAGTTTGTCCAGTTTTGGCTGGACCCTGAGGGCCTCTCACCAGGAGGAGCTTTCATCAAAGCCCTCATGGTCAAAAAGTCACAGCTACTTCTGACTCCTGCTTTCAGCCCTCCTGTTTCATCTGTAGTCCGGCTGCTGGTCCAAGGCCTGCTCAAAAACCTCCTGAACTCGGGAAAACTAGGGAAGGTCTTCAGCATCACCTGACCTCTTGAAAGATCTCCTCTAATTGGCCTCAGGTTACTGGCAGCACTGGGGAAAGGCAGCTCCCATCAAAAAAGGGGTTGGAGTGGATGGTATGTCCTGTGAGGAAAACTCAAATCCTGCAAGGAAATGCTGCCCATCATTGTGTCAAGGGTCTCTGCTGACACATTATCATGTTTCTATCTGAAAATTAATCATTTGCTGTTACAAGCAAGTTTGGAGATGATTAAATGAAGTGGAGGAGGGACAGCAATGTTGCTACATTTTCAGTTTGCAAAAGGGATATTTTATTTGTGTTCTTGATATTTTCCATTTTACTTCTCAACTGGAAAATATAACCGTCTGGTTTACATGCCCCTTGGGAGCCGTGTTAACTTCCCAGCTCTGCTGGGTAACACTGGCCAAGCCATTTCAGCTCAGGAGCTAATGGCTTTGCTTTCACTTCCTTCATCTGCTTGTCTCCTCAGATCAGCATTCCTCAAACTCCACCAGATCATGGTCTGCAAAAGGCAACACTTTTTGCTCTGTTAGCCTCGGTTTTAATTTCTGACTGTCCTGTGCCTGTGAGTCATACTGGGGCAGGTTCCATGACCCACAGGCTAGCGTGGCCAGCAGGGTCAGTTAGTGCGGCCAGTGAGGTGGGCTAGAATGGCCAGCAGGGTCACATCTCAGTGCTGGAGCTGTTGATGTCAGGCTGGACACCTAAAGCCTTGGGGACAGGTACTTGGAGGAGAGCTGGTGTCATGCCAACTGTGAGTATTAATGATGCCTATTGATCTGAGAGTTCTTCTTACTGTAGAGAGAAAAACAAGCTTTAAAAACTGCCTAAATCCTGAGGCAGAACAGGATTTAAGGCATATGTCTTGGTATTTCTAACCAGCTTGCTTAAATAGTTTCTTGCATGGTGTGCTGGCCATTCTGGTTTGATCCCTAGGCATGTACATCCCCCTCATTATACAGTTTAGATGCCAAAGATGCCAGGCCCTACAGCTCTCAGTAACAAAATCCTATTAACTAACTGCTCACATAATTCTCTGTCTAAAGTATAAGACATTTCCTTACTTAACAGTGTCACTGGATAAACATGCTAGTGATGTGAGGCAGTCAGATGTAATTATAACAGGAACCAGGAGTGGGATTAAGAAGTTCCAGGTCAATTGTGTCTCTCAAAATAGGCCATTGTTCCCTTGGAGAGCTCATCCATATATCAACCACCTGATTTCCTGAGCTGCCATAGACAGACATGGAGCGCAGCATGACTGTTCTGCAGTGACTGCCAGGAAGATGCCCTGTGTTCAAATTTGAAAACTGAAAACACCTCAGGGAATATTTCCCTGGCCAGTCCTTCCTGCTAGACCTTTGAGCTCAGAAATGCTCCTGCAGAGAATGTGGGTTACCCTTGTGAGGAATCTGACTACCCAATGCACAGTCATTTTCAGTTTTCCCAAACCGATATCACTTTCATGTTGTCAGATAGGAGATGCTTGTGGTTAAGAGTGTAATCCAGTTTCAATAACAAAATAATATCTCTATTGTTCAGTCTAGTTTTTAGTAGCTCTGTGATCCCACAAGCATATAAACAATGAGAACTAAAGTATAATATAAGGCTGAGAAGCTGAAATTGCCCATTCCTCAGTTGTCTGTGCACCTTCTCTGCTCTTGGAACTGAAGAGATGAAAGGGAGTTCAAATTTCTGTTAAAATTTAATATTGCAAAATATGACTCTGTGTCATACCACCTTTGATACTTCTGAGCAAGAGGGACAAAGGGAAGCCCTTTCATGTCCATGTCAAAGGATAGCCCTTCAAAACAGTGAAATAAATGATCCTGGGAAGGTTGAAGCCTCCAATGGGGATGGCAAACAGTCAGTCTACAACATGTGTCCCTCACATGGGACAAATCATTGGCATGAGTGACTGGACTGTCGGAGCTGACTCCTGCAGACTGTGCAGACGCAGGGAAATCTGCAGTTCCAACAGCAGATGGCACACTCCTAAAACTAAAATCAGCCTGCAAGAGGAAGCAGTGCCTGGGCCACGAATCTGAACGCTCCTGAAAGGGGATCCTGTGGAGTGGTCTGTTGATTTGTCAGCCTAAGCCATCTAGTTTTGAAAATAGTGTATTTTCTCTTCTTTTTCTCAGAAGTAATTTATTAAAAAAACTGCATACCTGAAACAATATGATAGCAGTGTAGTTTAAGACTCCTAAGTACAGATGACAACTTAAGTGTAGTTATAACTTTTTTTGCATCTATGCCTCATAAATTGCACTTTTAATCACCTTTGTATGACCTATAAACCATTTACAGTGGCCATAGATACAAGGAAATTCTATTTACTGGAAGGAAAGTGAAATCTCAGAATGATTTAATTGAGCAGTAATGCCTTAACTTTGCTTTTATGCGGACATAATCCTTTTGTGTTTCTTAACCATCAACCAGAGTCTTACCAAATTAGGCACAAAAAATGTGTTCTGTTATGTTTGGAATTTCATGAACTAAGTGAGATTTGGGTCTATCAACCCCAAATCCCACAGCCCCGCACATATGAGAAAAGCAGTACAGTAGGCCTGGCACTTTGGTTCAATTAGCAATCAGCATTTGGATGGGCAAATACACTTAGTTTGGCACTTTTTATGCAAACTTACGGAATAAAACCTAGAGATCTTCCTCCAGTAGGCAGTATGGTAAGCCTGGATGTATAACACAGGAAAACCATTTCATGATGTTTAAGGAATTAAGAAACTATTCCATCCTTTTGATGCACTAAGGAATTGCTACAAGAATTGTCTAGTGGTTAGAGCAGGAAACTGTGAGTCAAGGCATCTGTTCCCCCCTTTGTCAGTGAATCATTTCCTCTTCTTCAAGTCCCACAAAACACCCAGACAGAATCTGTCCCCAGGTAAAATAAATGCTTTACCAGATTTGGTCCCCATGTAGCTCCCAGGCTGCTGCTTGCAGTAGAAGCTCTCACTTGTGTTAGAGTCAGAAAGTTTTAGATGTCAAAATACAAAGACATGTTGCGGTCTTGTACATGAGTTTTCCTTCTGCAGGCTTCACAGAGCCCAGAGCTCTGTTATTAGCTGTGAGAACATACAGAAGCAGCAATCTCAGCATGGTCTTCATTTCACTATATGTCAAAGTGCAGAGAAAAAGGAATTTTCCAGTGCTAAGAAGCACATAGTTTGCATTAGTAATATTTAGGGACTGGACTATCCACCACTGTTAAGGTGACTTCCTTGCAGTTAGAAAGAGGGTGCTGTATTCAGAGGGTGATTCAATCCACAAATTTTAAATCTTTTCCTTGGGATAGGCTGAATTGTTTTCTGGAGCTCTTTCTACTGTTCATAGAAGGAAATGTCAAACAATTTTACTCCTAACTTACTGTCTCAATCCAGTGCTTAAATGGGCATCTTTGAGTCCTACCATAGGTGGCAGACCACATATAATTAGATATTCTTTCTAATTAAATATTAGGAAGAAATTCTTCACTGTGAGGGTAGTGAGACACTGGAACAGGTTGCCCAGAGAAGCTGTGGATGCCCCATCCCTAGAAGTGTTCAAGGTCAGGTTGGATGGTACTTTGAGCAACCTGTTGTAGTGGAAGTTGTCACTGCCAATGGCAGGTAGTTGGAACTACATGGTCTTTAGGGTCCCTCCCGACCCAAACCATTCTGTGATTCTATGATTAAGCACCAGCTCAGTAAGGTTAACAGAACTGTGTTTGCCATTGTGTTGCACTTTCGAAGCTACAGTTGCTGCTGTTGTTTTCGAAGTTGCCACACATTCCTTGCCTCCCACCACTACACATGGAGCACTGCTGCTGCACTTCTGCTCAGTGGTGTTTCCCCAGGAACCAGCATCTTCCCAGAGGTAGCCCGAGGTGGCAGCAGAAGAACAACGCAATGCATTTCTGCCCAACATGCCCATCAGTCATCCTCTCTTGCTGCTAATCAAGCAAACAAAAATATGTGCTCTCAGAGATAACAAGGTTTTACAGTTATTTCCCACAGGGATTCCAGGCATTCCCATATTTGCAGTAATTCCCAGAAGTTTACATCCCAGATGCTTATGCAGGGAGACCAGTGGTCTTCAATGTTCAGAGAAACATGAGATCTGAGTCAAATAACTCTGCAGAAAAGTCTCAAATGTTTGAGATTACTCCTTCAGAAACATCTGTGTCACAAGAGGAGATTAACCTCACCTAGCTGCAGCTTTCTAAAAGTTAGGCTGGTGAGCAGGAACCCTCAGGACCTGATGGAGGCAGGGGAGCAATCTCAGACAATGAAAGCATGAAAGAAAAAATGCCTTAAACAGGGGAAACACAATGGTCTATTCTGTTCTTCCTCTGTTTGTCTTAAAAACAATTACAACTGTAACTATCTAAGGGGGGGAAATAATTTTCAGTTTCCTTTCTCTGTTAAAATTCAGTTTGCATTTTCCTGATACTTTTCAGTTGGTATGTTTTTTTTCTACTCATCTGTCATCAGAGGCTGTTGGTGTACGAAGGTTCAGCTGTATGAATGTAGGATCCTTGATTGTAGATGTTTACATCTAATCTAGCTGTTTTGAGCTCTGCTTGCAAATCCTTTTACTGAATGGTATTTCTCATTCTAAGGTATAGTAGGCCTAATGAATAGCACCCCAGAAACAGTTATTTCTCCCCATTCATAATGGGAAGAGCCTGGAGTCTCTAGCTCTGGTGTATCTCCACTGCAAATGTCTAAAATTAGGTGGGATAAATCTCATGCAACGAGCTTGATACTTTAAGCCCCTGATCAGCAAAGCACTTACTGACAGCATAAAATGAAGCCTGAGCTTTAATGCTTTGCTGACCTGAAGCTCCAGTTACTTAAGGAATGAGAAGACAATCGTGAGGATCATAGCAGTTAGGCTTGCAGAAGGCTTATGTTGGATTTCCACCACACTGTCCCAAATATCACTCTACTCTCCTACAGAAAAGACTTTTCTTCCTTCAATTTCCTCCTCCAAACACATTTATTTCTGACCCCTCCCAGAGCTCCCTCTCTCTGCCAGAATCACCCACACTGTGTAACCTAAAATAGGGGCAAGCGAGTCAGGGGCACCACAGGCTGCTGGAACCCACAGCCCTGGGCCACTGCCTGTCACTGCTTCTTAGCCTTTGGGGTTTTTTTGCATCAAAACCTCTACCATATGGCTGACAACTTTGCTCAAGAGTGGCAGGGTTAAGTAAATATCTGGTGGTGGGATGAGTGAGCTTCATGCAATTTGGGGCTTGGTTTGTAACTACTGGGGGTAGGTGGCTGGGACTGGAAGTCTGACCTTGTCAGGTGTGTTGGCACCAGGGAACTCCACTCTTGTGAGGCACAGGTCCAAGGAGAGGCATCAGCACCCATGTTGTGATGCTGGCCTGGAAAACTGTGCCATTCCATGTGGCACCTGGGCACATCCAGCCCAAAACACCCTCCACGTCCTGTCACACCCCTCCTGGCTACCAGGAAAATTTGGGTGTGGAAATAAACCTTGAAGTTACGCCAAGTCATAGAATCACTTAAGGTGGAAAAGATCTCTAAGACCATCAAGTCCAACCAGTAACCAGCACTGCCAAGTCCCCCACTAAGCCATGTCCCTGAGCACCACATCTACATGTCTTTCTTTTAAATACCTCCATGAGTGGTGGCTCAATTATTTTCATAGCCACCTTGCACCTTTAAGGCAGAGACTTAATCATGAGTTATATGCAGAAATAAATTATTACAGTCATCATCTGATCTTGGCCAAGGCTTTGGGGTGAAAAGAATAAATAATGGAAGTGATTTATTATTGTTGTGTTCATGCTGTAAAGATGTTAGAGGAGATGTCAAAATACTCAAATCGAATTGACATGCTTTGTTTATATGTGCCATCACTCTGCTACATGAGAAACAAGGAAATTAAATTACTAAATTGAGATCAGCCACCAGAATGAATTGATGCAACCCTGAAGATGTGCAGAGCACAGACTAAGTGGAAGTTGATAACTATAAACATACAGGGATACCAACATGATACTTCTTCCTCCCCTCCAATTACAAAAATTTAGGCTCTGTATTCCCTTCTGGTTAATAAAATTAATGGAGACTCAATCCCAGTTATTGAGCAATACTGGTATTGATAATCACAGACACTTGAATTCACACAGGTAGTTAACTGACTAATAAACCAAATACGTAAAATAAAACCCAATAGTAGCAACACAAATGTAACTGAAAATTCATTTAAGTCCCGTGACTGTCACTGCCAAGGGCACAGTGACTATGTTAAGGGGCAAGAGAGACTGGGGTCACCATTAGTTTAAATAACCATAATTTTTCTGGGCTAAAGTACATCACGTTTCTTTTCATAACTCCCAAGAACTGAATTCCATTTCCTCATGTTGGTGCTTATGCCATGTTTACAAATGCAAGTATGACTCATTATCAAATGCATTTTCGTTTGTTTTTCTTCTGGTATTTCCTATAAAATGAATAGGAATATAAAATGCAGATGTCCATGGAAAAAAATTCAAATAATTGTGTCTTTCCCTCCATTAGTACCGAGTAGCTTTGAAAGATAATGAGCCATACTTAAGTTTCTGTTTTTCCCTCTTAATGATAGTTTTGAAATTTTAAAATGTGAAATAAATATCTTTTTCTTCCAATTAATTAATGTGTGAAGGTTTTATTATTAGATTTTTATATATTTAGCAATAAATATTGTATTTTTACCTTTTTTACACCTTTTATTTGCAAGAAACGATGTCAGTATTCCCAGTAAACTGCAGACTGGAAAATAGATGTGTGTGTGTGTTACAACTTACTGAAATGGGTTTTTTTGGTAACATAAATAATATTTTTGGAGTTTTTCAAGGTGGGAGAACCTTTCCAGTGGAAGTAAAAGTGCAGTTATATGATTGCTGAGAAATGTTTAATTAATCTCTTTGACAAGTTCTCAGGAAGAAATGAGTGAATAAGATTTTTATTAGCTCTTCTCGTTCATTATATAATGTATGAATTAAAATATCTCTGTAAAATAATCTGTTCAAATAGGTTTAATTTTCCATTACTATAAAAGCAGTATCAAGGATAAATTTGCCTGCAATTCTTATTTCTGGCTGTCAAATGCTCAAAATGTAGTGAGTAATTAAAAGGTACTAGCAGTGCAAAAAATATGTATAAATTCAATAAAAGTGATTAAACTCCTTCCTTTCATAACTCACAAGGTTTCACAGTTCTCCAGCATTTCTCTTTTATATAAGACGACAACTGAGTCAGACTTCAACACATTTTGTTATGAGCTCATTTGGTGCATGGCCCCTGTTAGCTTTCCAACCATGGTCATAAGATGATTTACATCCAATTAAAGCTCGCAGGCTGTGAGTTAGATATTCATTACACACCCCTGCTGACTATGTACAGCAAAATTGCATAATGTCTTTGTAAATCTTATTTGAATGAATGAGCCGTTGAATTAAAAAGTGAGGTAAGGCTTAGTCCTGCCCTTTCAGATGTTTTATTTCCCTACGCACCTTGGAGAGTGAGCAGTGGGGAGAAGAGCCTCTGCTTTCCCCACGACACCCATGGAGGGAACAACTGAGCATTCTGGGTCGTACTCTGACTCAGTGCCTTTTGTACAGGTAGGGCACCAGTTAAGGAGTCAGAGTTTAAGCAGTTTTTATTTCAGTTCTTATTCCCTAGGTGTCTTAATACTTATTTGTAAAACCTAAAGAAGCAACCTTATGTGTGGCAACATCTTGGCCCTATAAATATAGGGAAAGCCTATTTTTTTTGTGCATAAATTTATGGCATGTGCATTGGCTGTGAAACTGGAATTGCCATGTGCATCAGTGCACCACGCTGCCATTGAACACCAGCATGCCTGCTGCTGAGGCCGTGTAAAACGTTTTGTTTTGACAATACTGTAGAGGCAGGAGTGAGCTTTTAATGAACTAACATTGCCTCTTCATGCTAGTCTAGCTCATAAGACCCAGTAAATTGCCTGGAGAATGCTCTCCCGCATCCCTGCATTACATAAAATTGCATCTCCGGCATCTCTCAGTACATTTCCAAGGGAAGTAAAAATAATGCTCGCTGACCTGCCTTTGGGCGTGGGCTGTGCTGAAAGCACTTGCAGCTGTTGACAGTGAGCCCTCAAAAACCTGTCCCACTCGAATACCTGTCCCTAGGTTTTCACAAGAGCAAACACAACAGATAAGAGCAGCGATTTCTGCTTGCCATCCTCTGACTCTGCAGGAGTGGCAAAATCACCGTAATCCAGCTGATATTACTCGCAATAATGTAACTGACAATCAGCTCAAGAAATTAAATGTGCATTTACCTAGAGGTAGCTCACCAAAAGTAGTTCATTAGAGGTTTTTTTCTCTACCTCAAACCTGGAGTAAAATTTTTTCTTGCTTCCCTCAGGATTTAGTTGCCAAGAGACTGTGCCACTCCCTGAGATAATTCCTCTACCACTTCTTTCTCTGTCTGCAGCCTGGTAGATGTCAGAGGACTGGGAAGTGCATGTGTGCTTGCTGACAGTGTTCCTGTTCATGAACTGCTCCTATGCCTTGGCCAGGCAAGAGATAGGAAAGTAGATTTGCAGTGCAGTTCACCCCCCTGGGAGACAGGGCACAGACTGGCAAGAAATCTGACTAGATTTCACCACAGGAGGTGGTGAAATCACCACAGCACACCACTGCTTTTAGAGATGAAAAACTAATAGGAGAGAGAAGCCCCTCACCTACTCCAGCATAGCCAAATGGTCACGATCCTTATTCCAGGTGTGGTGAGAGAACATGGAAGCTTTTTAAATGTAGTTTTACAAACAATACCTTTATCTGGGGAGAAAAGAAAACCAATGAAAAAACCCCCAACAAATGCAAACCCAAAAACCTTCCAAAGTGAAAACATCTTTAGAAAGATTCATTCTACTTATAGATCTTGATTAAGTTTGGCCAAAAATATTGACTCTCAAAATGGAGGCATATTTTTTGAAAATATTACTTTGGTATTCCTTTCCTGGCATTTGCCAAACAAAAATTTTCACTTTTCACTGCAGAAAGATATCTTGAATTCTAAAATTATCCCACATTTACAAAACAAAGCCTTTGAAGGGTTAAGTTCTATCTCACCCAAGAGACATGTTGGTTTAGATCAAAAATATCTTAGATGGTAAGAAAAGTATTTCTCATCTCCAAAAACCCCAAACTTCTGTTTCTTTGTTCAACCCAAGGCAAAATTTCCCCTTTAACTGTTAGTTCAATCTCTGCCTAAACAGGAAATGTTGGTTTTATACTCAGATCTAGACGGTAGAGGAAAGGTCAAGTCCCTATTCTCATGTCCAGCTATTTGTAGAGAGGACATTTGAACTCTGGTCTAGACAAAGGTCCCTGACACTAACCTGATAGTTACCTTTGTGGAATTTTTTTCTTCTGTGTTAAGCAAAAAAAAATCACCCCCTTTTTCACCCCTCCAAAGCACATACCCATGTTCTAGTAAATAGTTTTCGTTCATATTAATATGAAAATTTTCAGATAGAGAAGGTTTCTGTAGGAAACTTTTAACCCTCTCTAGTTGCCAGGGTACTTGTGAGGTGATTTCCTTTCATGTTTCACCAAAGGAAAAAGTTGTCACAGGAGTGATAAATGAAGAAATTGTTCCCCAGAAAGAAGCCTTGCTGAAGCAGGGAGGGATTCATGCCACCTAGACCCCATGGGAAGGGGCAGAAGAGAAGCCTCAGCCCTGTGTGTCCTCAGCAATACAACCAGGACTAGCAGGGAGCAGGATTCCTTAAAGCCCCTATAATTTTTAAAAAGCTTGACTTAGTAGGTATCCCCATGGGAGCATATTCCAGAGGCAGCACAATGTGGGAGTTAGGGAGCCCATGAAGCAATAACACATTATATTTCTTAAAGGTTTTGAGAAGCAGTGGAAGATGCAGAAGACAACCTGGGTAGAAGTTAAACCATTTATGGTTAAACACCCCCATAATTAAAAAGGGGAATTTACTTGCCTCACATCCAGAAAGGCTTTCACTTGCTTTCCTCCTACATAGGTAAGAAAGAGAATTCAGGAAATAAGAATCTGAGAAAGAAATGGTGAAAATGCTGCTTTTATTTTGCTGTATTGTTGCTAACTTTAAGCCGTGCAGATCCAGTGCACAGAAGTAGATCATCACAGACATTTACAGGTGCAGAAACAGATTTCAGTACGATTTATTTAATGGAGGCACTCTTTTGAAAGAGGAGTCCAAACTGCCAGATAGATATTGCAAAGTCCCAAAATCTCTTCTCCAGCTGAGGGAGGGAGAGGGTCAGTGAGGTGTTTGTGTTTTGGTTGTTGGAGTTTTTTTAAACATTCTCTTTGACACAATACAAGTGAATTCTCGAGTGCTTTTCCCTTCCCTATAAAGTAAGGATGAATAAAGATCAGCTGTATGTGTTACAGAGAGGACAGATGATGGGAAAACAAAGATAAAACATCCCTTAATTTGTACTTAAGCACAAAATGTCTGATGCCTGCCCAGCCACAGGGAGGACTGCTCAAAAATCACACAAAAATTGTAACAGAGCCAAGCTATGTATGTGGCAGCAGATTGATTTTTCTGTTTTGTTTTGGTTTAATGTGAATCAGGGCTCTTCTACAGGGAAAGTCTCAATTTCATCTCACAACTCTTCACTGTTGGCTGCAAGAAACTTGTCATTGTCACTACATCCTGCTGACCCCGGGGCATGTCCCAGGCCTGAGGGCAGCCTCACCCAGCACCAGGTGCTGAGGGCAGTTTGCACTCCTCCTCATCCAACACCATCTTTGGCTTTGCTCAGGTGTTTCCCTTCTCCAGTGAAATGCCACTGGTCATTTCCTTACTCCAAGGAACGCGGACATACATGAGTGAGGTGCCTGCAGGGCATGAAACCCAATGCATTTTTTTGCTGTGAGAGGGTGTGGGAAATGTCAAATATTTCACATTTTCCTTGATTACTGTATGCCCATGAGTCACATACTTGGGAGCAAGGCAGCTTGGCTCGAGGGCACTGGGAGATGAATGTTCACAGGGTCCTGCTGCCGGTTTGGTCTGCCATGACTTTAACATCCCAGCTTCTCTCACACCCCCTTATCCTTCCCAACAGTGCCATGTCTCTGCTCCCAGGCTGAACCAGAACCACTGCCAATGATCCAGCTGCAACTTCAACTGAGTCAGACCTGCCTGAACATTGTACCATGTCACTCACATCTGCCACCCACAGCACGCTCCAGCTCTGCATCTCCACACAGGAGGGAACACGATGGAAGCTACAATGCCCATGGCCCATTTTTCAAAAATTTGAGTGCTGTGAAGAACTCATTGAAGTCCATACACCCTCAAAGGGAATTTCTATAACATGTAATAAGAGGGAGAATATATCCTGCAACCTGGTAGGAAGGCTTTGGAGAAATACAAATATGGATTAAATTAGTACTTGGCAAACCTGAATCAAGTGCATTTCATTCCTGATATAAGGACCTTCGAGGTTAATATCAGTGCTAAAGCATGCTGAGGGTGGAAACAAGGATTTCCAGGCTCTTTTGGATGTCACTAACACTGGTGCTATCGTGGCTGTCCAGGGAGGAGGTGTCCTGGTCTGCAGCCCCATGGACACAGAGTGTGTGGGTAGTGAAAACTTGTAGGGGGAGAAGAAAGAGCGCTGGGGTATCCTCAGGAAAGATGGGTAGGAAATGGATGCCCCACATCTCAGACTGGCTGTTTCTCTGCCTTATCCTGCTCTTTTGACATGTCTCACTTCATGGGCTCTGCTCACCCTTTTTTCTTTGTCGTTCCCTGTGTTTTCTTTTTTTAACCTCCTTTTTGCATCATGTCTCCCTCTGCACCTGAGCACACATCCCTCTTCTTGGGCATCAGCAGGTTGGTGGGTATCATCCATCTGATGCATTGCAAAGAGGCCAGTGCTTCACCAGTTTGTTATCCACATTATTTTCTGTAGCCCTCCCTCTGTTTGCACTCCAATCACCTCTGGCCATTAGTTAGAGTTCTAATCCTCTCACAGACCATGCAGCATTGTGTCACTGAAACCGTCATTGTCACTTGCACAAGTCATACCTAAGAACTTTAGTGTTTTGGCCTTGCTACAGTGAAAACACACAGTAGGAAACAACTTGTACCTGGAAGAAAGTTTGCAAATGTGATGTGGGGGTATCTTACAAGGTGTGGAGTTCACTGGCCCCATTGGTGAGCCTGCAGAAGAGCCACTCCCAGCATCTCAAGGGAGCTCCGGGGTGGGTGGCCCAGAGGTGGCCTGAGAGAGTGAGGACTGCAGATGGGAGCAGGCCCTTGGCTGTAAGCAAGAAGTGGTACTGCATGAGACACAGCACCCCATGGTAAAACCTGTGGCATGGAGGCTACTGGGCACCAGTCTGGGGCAACTAGGGGTGTCTGCCTAGCCTGGTGACTCCATGGGGACACCAGCAGCAGGCCTGGGAACATTGTCCTTGGGATATTCAGAGCCCTGGAAATGGCCTGACCAGTCACCCCAGTGAAACACCCTGAGCACAGACATGCTTCAAGGTGAATGGGGCCAGGCAGGAGGGCAGCAGCTGTCCCTTTGGCAGCATCACAGCTGCTAGCAGAAAGAGGAGTCCAGGCTAATTCCTTAATAACTATGCTGAGGGGCAAGCCTGGGGCTCACTGAGTCTTAATTCAGATTTCCCAGACTAATGCTTCCTTCTGTTTCCTTCCCTCCCTTCCCTCTAATAAAGTTCTGTTCATTTAAAACACTTTGTTAAAGCTTGCTGCTGTGAGTAGTGAAACACTGCCTAATTCAAGGTGTCATTTAGTAACCCAAGTTTCTGAATGTGAGGTTGAGCCAGGGTTGCTCCAGTTTTCAAGGAAGCATAGTTCAAAATTGGACCCAGTTTAGCAAGGGATTACAAGGATCTCTTATCACCTTAAGATACTCTGTGACCCAGCTATGGGTCCCTTCTGACTTGAGGTATTCTATGATTCTGTGATATAGCAGACCATCAACAGCAGAGTGGAGATCTCTGTCAGGCTCCTCTGCCTGCTCCTCATCATGAGATTGAGCATATAGTGGGCATGGACATGTCCTGACAGATGCCAGGTCATGTGTTTGGGCCCAGTTTGGCAAGTCTGAATATGCCAAGTCTCTTACTCAGTTATTTGCCAAGCCTCTTTTCTTAAAATTAGCCCCTTTGTCTCTTCTGTTAGAAGTTCTCACACTGCAGAGCCTTCAGCTTAGAAGACTCACTGTCACTGTCACAGAGGGGACAGTAGCAGGGTAGATACACCATGGGAATTTATCACCACCTTTGCTTTCTATGCTTTATAAAAGTGTTGAAAAGCAATAGAGACTAGTGCTGCATCCATAGACATGATCTCTCCATGACCTTCTCTAAAAAGGCAATGCCATCCCACACAGGCAAAACTTCAGTACCTAGAATGGCAGAATGAAGAATAATACAAAGAATTGAAATCCACACTGGTGGTCCTTGATATCTGTAATACCTCTCTATACTTTGAATAAAACAAGTAAAAGTAGTATTCAGGTTTTTTTCTTTATAATCATCTTCATTAAAAGACCAATATATGATTTCATTTGTCTGTCTTTTAAAATTAGTGAAATGTATTATGATTATAAAAACTAATCCTTTAGAAAGTTGTGGTAGGTTTCAGCTCTGTATTAAAACTCGTGCACTTCATTGTTTCTGTGCTAACCACACCTAGTAAGCATCGTACATACAAGACCGTCATGGTCAGTGGAGAGCTTGTCAGCGCAGCCAGTGAAACCCAGCAATTCAAGTCAGCAGTCCCCAGGGCTACAGGCTCAGCTCGGTTGGCCAGACACATGTCCTGGGGTGCACAAGACTTTTATGTGGTGCTGTGAGAAATGACACAGTACAGTCCCAAAGACGTTTGCACTGTTATCCAGAAGCCTGAGAGGGCACCAAGAAGGTCTCGGGTGATAAAAACTGAACTTCTCCTTTGCCTCATGTGTTGACACCTAGATGTAGACACCTCAGCTTAGTGTAATAAATTTAATAATGAGGTTTTTTACAGTAACTGGCTGTTTTCTGCTAAGTCCTGATGCCTGAATTGTATCTGAGGGCTTCATTTGATCCTTTTCTCTCATGTCCTGGCAAGATGAATCCTAAGATGGCAACACTCTGAATAAAAAGATAGTTCAAGGACTGCTTTCTGCCCCATGGTCTACAGTTGTGGCATACCTCATGGCCACACAGGTAAGCAACCTTCTTCCCCAAACTGAGTGGCCACAGCCCAAATGGCAGTGGTTCAGCTCCTGAACTGTGCCAGAGCTGTGACTGCAGGAGCACAAACTGGCCTGGGATGAAGATGAGTGATGACCAACCCATGAGCCTCTCTACACCCTGCTTATGTATTTGTATCATCTTTTCCAAGTGCTGCTTCTCAGTGTTATATCCATTTTTTATGACAACGTAATATTTTAAGGCTAGGATGAAATGCGAATGAAATTTTCTAAAATAAGTGTGTTCTGTAGAATGAAGTGAAAATCTCAACCACAGTGTTGCTTCACTTAATACAGAAGATTTTCACAGATATTCTGCAAATGGCAGCTTTACTCAGCTAAGGCAAAGTTGCGAAGCCCAGGAGCGCCAGATTTTCTGAAAGCTGACTGGGTTTTGCCCTTTCATCCCACCTTGGCTTCACATTGTAAAAGTGCAGATGCTTAGGAAATTGCCTGCAGGTGTTGAGTGATTTGAGTTTCACAAAAATAATAAACTTTGATCTGAGATAGATGACCTTGTTGTCAGCATAGGATCTTTAGGCTTGCAGAAGAAACTGAAAATGGTCTTTTTGAGTTCTCTTGCTGCAGGCCTAGTGCTCTTTTGGAGAGTCTCAGAGAGACTCAGAAATGCTCAATTTTCTTGGGCAAGAGAGTCTTGTCATACACACAGAGCACATATGGGAACTAATGCTAAACTCCCTCATTCAAGTACTGTCTGTTAAGTTAGTCCTGGCACTGTAGTGTTCAGCATGGAAGAAAACATCTGTTTTGGAGGCATCCATTGCCCATAAAGCTACGTGGCGTCTCTGCACAACGACCTGCAGTCAAGACCTGCCCTTCAGTTCTCTTTGTACGTCTCATGGACCAAAAGCACCTGGCCTTTCTGTCTTCATTTCTTCCACTAGAAGAAACTAAGTACTATTTTGTTTTCTCTTGGGGTTTCTGTGTTGGTTGATTTATAAATGAGGATGAAGTCTGGAAGTATTTATGTAGAGGCTTGATATAATGCCAGTCCTTTGTCCCATGTCTCCCAACAGACTAAACTATGGATTAGAGGCATCTGACGTGCACAGTGGTAGCCCAGCAACTACTGCCCAGATGTCTTTATACCCCATACAATATTTACAGTGTTGCCAGGTTTAACAGTGCTGGAAAAAACAAATTGTAGATGCAATTTCAATGCAAAAATTGTTTAGAGACTGCTAAATCTTTAGTCGGAGTATATGGGATTTTTTCTTTTATAAAGAGCCTGAGGGTTAGTGTCTGTTTAATATTCACAAGGCAAGAAATGCTTCCAGCACTCAAAAACAGTGAAGAGCATCCTTCTGGGATCCCTGAGATGAGATGCTAAATCTTGTAATGAACTTGGACTCCTTGTTTTCCTATTACAGCAGCCATCGAGGGGTAGCAGTTGTGTCCCTGTACATCATCAACAGCAGTAACAAAACAAATTAACTCAATGCTGCTAATGAGCATTGAGTGAGCACTGGAATAGGAATCTGTGTTGACATTTAAAAGATCCCAGTTATCAGGCTCCATGTTGCCTAATTGCAAGGGTTGTGTGGGAAGCACTGCTTCAATGTCTTTATCTAGTATGGACATGACTGGCAGGAATACACTACTCCTATGGAATGTCAGTTACTTCAGGAAACAATTATCCTTTCTGAATATTCAAAATATGTCAAAACATTCTTCATTTTTCCCTTTTAGAGATCATCAAAGCTGTGAGTGTGTCAACATCATTCCACCTACTCAGAGGCAGCTCTGGAATATTTGATTCACAGACGTTTCTCTCAGTCAGTGTTGAACCTTGAAATGTTCTAGCCAAATCTTATCTTTGCAAGTAATACAGACAAAAATGGATTTTACCAACCAAAAGGTGGCCTGGTCAGCATGTTCCACTAGTATATTCTTTTCCTCTCCAAAACAGGGAGCCCACATCCAAATTTCCTGTAGCCCTGAACTATGCCTTTTTCCATACTGTGCTAAGTGTGTCTGGAAGAGGTCTAATTCACCCAGGGCAACTGCACGTGAGGAACTATCCTAACAATTTAATAGAATAGGTGATTCATGTTCTGAAGTCTGGACCTGGGTCCTGACACTTTAGTTTAGTAGCAGAGAGAGAGCCAGTGGGTAGGAACAACAGGCTCAACCAGTCAACTGGTCTGATGGTATATCACCAACTATTATGTCTCACCTTGCTTCCCTTTCATAGGGTTTTGCCTGGGGCATCTCTACTAGGAAGACATCCAATCTTGATCTGAAAACATCAAGAGACAGAGAATCCAGCCCTACTTTTGGTAAGTAGTTCCCAGGATTAATTGCTCTTACTATTAATAATGCATGCCTGGGTTTCTTTGTATGAATTTGTTTGACTTCAGTTTCCAGCCGTTGATTCCTGCTATGCTCTCTCCACTAGATGAAGGAGATCTTTTGCATATGGTATTATCTTGTTGTGGTGGTACTTGTATGCTTTAATCAAGCCATGTCTCCATCTTTTTGATAAGGTAAGCAGAGAGATCCCTTCCAGGCTTTCACTAGAGAGAGACATTTTTCTCTCATCCTCTCTCTGACCTGTCTCCAACTTTTTCAATTTAAAATACAGGCACCAGAACTTTATGCACTATGCCAATATTAGTCGTACCAGAGCAGTGGGGAGAGATAAGATCAGCTCCCCACTCCTACTCACTACTTCCTTGTTCAAGCATCCATGAATCACATTATCCCCTCTTGCTTTACAGTAGGAAATCACTTAAATTCAGTCTGCGGTCCTTGATTTCCATGGCTGCCTGCTGTCTACACAATAGGCTTATTCCCTGGTCCTATAGCAGTGTCTATACTAAGACATATCTTTAAAATCAGGTCTCCTGCACTGACTGTGTTACAATGTCCTGGGAGCATGTTGCGAAGCCAAATCCCTGTGCTGCTGAGTTAGCATTTTTGGGTATGAAATAAAGAGAATAAACAAAAATTGTTCTTTAGAAAATGAATGACAGAATTCCTCTTAATAGGAGTGGGAACAGTGCATACCGTTGTTTCACAAATATAAATCTGTACCTAAATTTGCCAGCTCTACAAAAGCTAAAATCCATGCTGCTCTAATCCTTTCTCATATACAAGGGCCTGTAACTGCTGTAACCAGTGAACACATGTTGACTACTTCCCACTGCTACTGACAGTATATTCTCATCTTATAAAAAAATAAATCAAGTTTAACCTGTCTTTCCAACAAAGATTTTCTGCTCATTAAAGTCTGAGCACTGCTGCACGGATTTCAGCTTGATAGGCAGAAAGTACCTCATTCATATCCCAAAGGCAAGTGTAGCCTATGTGGCAAAGCCAGCATTATGGAGCTTTTTATAAGTCAAATCAGAGCTATTCTTTGAAGGACTGTGATCATGCAATCATCAAGGCATTTTTCATGCTGGCAAGAAAAGACACAAAGCAAACTGATCTGATGCATTTTAACAGGTATTTTTTAGATATGTAGACTGTAAAAACAGCCCTGAAACTTTTACATGAGCAATCCTTACATCTTTGGTCCTACTGAGTTTGATGAGGTTTCTGGTCAGGAAAGGATTTCAGGATTTGACTAGTGCCAGTACTTTCTGCCACTGATTTTTTCCATGTAAATATGAGGTCACATTGATGTCATAACATCAAGAAATCAGTCTTGTGGGCTTATTAACAGAGGACAAGCATCTAGAACTCTATAAGGGTTTTGTGGCTAGCCAAAGATTACAGTGTAAGCCCAACATATTAATGCATGAAAGAAGAAAGTACATTTAAGTTCATGTGAAGCTACCAATTCCCGTGAACACTACACTTTATATTAAAGCTCAAGAGCTCACAAACTCTACCATTAAAACAGGAGTTGGTAATTCTGAGGAATGCTACAATTTGTGTCTGAAGCTACTTTTAGAGCCTACCTGTGATTAGTGTTCATGGATCTGTCCTTGTCAGACGTTCACATGAAATTATATGGCTATTATTCCTGAGGAACCAGTATGCTCCCTGCAGTGCTCCGAAGGAGAGACGCTTCCCCCCTTGGTGGGGGCTGAGCACGAGGTTGGGATGTTTGTGGAGACTTGTACCTCTGCAATATGCATTTCACTGTGGTTTGTTTGTGCTCTTCCAGGTCCCTGTAGCACACCCAGTGTGTGAATTCCTCTCAGTGATGTATTAAACTAATCAACTACCCATCACATGCATTTCAGATGCAGCTTTGCAGTCGAAGAGGAAAACTCATCCCTCTTTGATGGCCAGTCCAATATGTTCCCATGCAGTCACATTCCCTCTGCACTTCCTGAAAGTTTAAAACAAGCAAGTAAAGTAAATTTTCTTTTATACAAACACAGCAAGAACATGAACATGAAAATCTCTGTTAATGGCAGTCTGACCACAAAGCAGTCTATAAGCAAAGGGTGGGATTTTTCTGTCAGCAGTCGTAGCTGTCCCAGTGGCTGGGTGTCAGGAAGGTGTGTTGGCCCGTGGGAAACCTGACCCGGGGAGTTCCCAGGCAGGCAAGTGAAATGAGGCCACGCTGCCTGGGTATCTGTCAGAAGACCAGTCACACACCTCACTCCACCAAATGCTATCTTCCAAAGGGCTGGTGTCTGTTCAGGGTTTGGAAACAGCTAGAAATAGTGGTTGGATTCCTCAGCTGCTTAAAAACTACTCTGAGAGAAGACTCAAAACAGCCATATGTAAAATACCACCTCCCAGCCTCAGCCATTCCTGGGAAGCTGGCATGTGGTGTTCTGTAAATGGACCATGTAAAGAAGCTGAAAAACCTGTCCAGCAGAGGTCAGATATGGATTTGAACAGTTAGAGGGGAAAAAAAATCAGAGATATTCAATTTCCTTGATATTATGAATATTTGGGGGTGGAGAGTTGTTTGGTGCTGGTGTGCAGAGCTGCTCTGCCTGTCCTTGAGCCCTTTTAGTTTACTACTGTCTGTGATTATATTTCCATCATTATGATATTTGCTGTATTTCACCTCCTAAGTACATTTTTAATGTTAAATTTAATATTTTGACTCAGTGATGAAAATTAGACTATGAGGAAATCTAAAATTTATAAACGAGATGTATAAATTTCCCTCCCTTCCTCTCTTCTTTCTTTTTTTGTCAGCTTTCCTCTTTCTTTCTTTTTTTCTTTCTTTTTTTCTTTCTTTTTTTCTTTCTTTCTTTCTTTCTTTCTTTCTTTCTTTCTTTCTTTCTTTCTTTCTTTCTTTCTTTCTTTCTTTCT
>JAWWEU010000111.1:106839305-106852684 GCA_035583155.1 Acropternis orthonyx
TTTCTTACTTACTTTCTTCCTTCATTTCTTCCTTCCTTTCTTCCTTTCTTCCTTTCTTCCTTTCTTCCTTTCTTCCTTTCTTCCTTTCTTCCTTTTCCTTTTCCTTTTCCTTTTTTCTTGTTTTTTTTCTTTCCGTCTTTCCTTCTTTATCTGTCTTTCCCTCTCTCTTTTGTTCTCTTCCCTCTGTGCTTTCTTGACTCTTTGTCTTTCCTTTTCTATGCCCTTTTTTCTCAGATTTATAGGCCTGTTTGCTGAACCTGGGTACAAGGATGACATAGTCACACCCACAGATTCACCCTCTCTAGAAACATTCACAGTCAGACTTGCTGCTGCATGTTTCCCTCCTTTCTGAAGCTGAGCAGAATGCACAGAAAGAATTGAAACAGCTTAGATTTCCTTTCTAGCATCTTTAGACTGCTACAATAACTGAGAATGTATTCTTCTTGACTTACATGCTCAGCAGATACCAAGAGCAACACACATTGCACAGAGGTGGGAAACTGGGATGGATTAGCCACAAGTGATAAACACCCTGTGGGTGTTCCAGGGGGCCTGGGTACCAAACTGGATGATACTGGCAACTTGGGAATGCTGGGGCAGGGCCTGGACACCCACCAGCAGTGCCCAGGCAGTGCTGCTCAGCCTCTGGGCTTGTGGTGCTTACAGTGATTCTCAAAGGTTTACTTGAGAGCAGCCTGAAAGAAAATGAAGACAGTGTGCTAGAACAAACATCCACTTTTACATATATAAGTGTCAGGCACTGGTAAATATTGTAGCTAGAAGCCAAAGTCATTTACTTTTAGCATCCCCAATGGCACAAGTAAAAGTCTTCTCATCCACAGAGTGGTTTCCTTTACATTAACTTCCATCAGTTAACTCTCCATCAGTTCTTTGTGAAAATACCTACCAGCAATAATTTGAAAAGTCACATGGCAAATTTGCAGTGCAGTTATTTCTTTCCTTCTTCAGACTCAGGGTCTATTGTAAAGCTGTAGATGAACTATTTTTTAGGAGAAAAGTACTCAAGCCAGGAAAGCAAGCACAGCCCTGGCTGAAAGGCCGTCCTTGATAGACATTTGTTGTTTTCATTGTGATCATCTTAACAGGAAAAATATTTGTTCAATTTAAGTTTCCCCTTTCCCCTTTAAAACATGTTTTGTTTGTGTTCTATAATTTCCTGATATAATTTCCTGACTTATAGAATTAGAAGAATTAAGGGGAATTATTCTGGAAGAGTAGGCCTCATGTGAGGTGTTTTTTTTTCCTGCCACAAGAGTAGAGGAGTACCCAGACTTTTTCTCTCAGAAAGCTAGGTTGAACACAAGTAGGAAGATTGTATTTTGACATTTTAGAGCTGTAGAAAGGTCAGGATGAGAGGGGCAAAAAAAAGATGACACAAGTTCCTGGTAGATTGGTAAGCAGCTCCCATTGCAGGGAGCTCAAAAGGGGAAAGTAATTCCCACTTTCAAATGTCTTGTTATTCCTCTGAAAACTTTATATATGTATATGTTAGAGTGCTACCCACAGACCTCAATCTACATTGGGAGCGAGGGACTTCAGTCTACATCTTGTGGGTGAGAGATCTCTCCTCCTGGGAACAGCTTGCAGTCCAGATAGACAAGAGGGATGAAGGCTGAGGGAGGAAGCAAAGTCTCCAGCAAAGCAATGTTTGGTCAGCCAGGACAACCCTGCTCTTCTGCACTTCCAAGCTGGATTTCTGTAAGCCATGCCTGAAGAACACCTGAGGTTCAATGGTCCCGGTTCCATGTAAAGGTCTGAAAATGGCATTTCTACCAAGTTCTGGAATTTATTCATTTACTAATCCAGCATTAAAAGAAGGTTGAGTATCTCAACAGGACTTATGATGGTACCTTATGCCTCTGCTAACAAAGGGTGTAAGCGTGTGTGAAGAACAAGTAATATAATTTGCAGAAAGAAACATCCAAGTAAATGCCTAATTATACCATTTAAACTGTGCTTACCGAAGCCCTGGGCTATACTCCACTGCTTGAATTTTTTGTAAATCCTTGACATTACAGCTGCTTAAATTCATGCCAGGAGCAACATCGGATCTGTCAAGCAGAGAGGGAGGCTTCATTGTCCAAAATTAAAGATGCGTGAAGCCTCAGATAGCTTTTCACTTTCAGCTGCTCTGCTTCAGTGTTGGAGAGCCCGTGTGAGAGATCTAAAGCCCAGCTGTAGGATCATACAATAGGTATCACTAGTACCACATGTCTGGGTCATGCAGATACAGCAAAAAACCACCCTGATTGTGATTTTCTTTGTGCTTTGAGAGCTCTGGAGCCAATCCTGCACCTTGAACAAATCAGTGAAGCCCTGCCTGCCCAGTGTCTGAGTTTTAACTAAATTAACTGCAAATGTTTCCAGTACAATGTTAGATGTGTTATCTGTATTATCATGTACATCTCCTTTGTAGTGCACTTCTCAGCATAGTTCTTAAACACGCTAGAAGAACATGGTTAGATAAATATTCCTAACATATTGTTACGTTGGGGATATCTTTCTGAAAATAATCACATGGGAATGACTATTTTTCCTTCTTTTGTGAGACAAAAAAAAAATTGGTTGTAGGGAAAGCAATCAAGTAATGTGCCAAAAAGAGAGTCAGAAATGGCCATAAACAACAGGATTTTTGCCAAGATCTCCACATAAACTCTTTCACATTCTCTGCATTTTCAGAGAGATTAGGAAAAAGTAAAATTCAGTGTATGTGGTTTTCAGCATTCCCATTAAACAATGATTTCTCAGTCATAACACTTGCTTCTTGTCAATTTATTAAAACTGAGCTGAAAACAAAATACTGCTTGTTCCATGGGACTTGCAATGGTGGGAGCTTGCTTGGTGGGCATATAAAAAAGAAGTCAAATGTACTTGGACACTAAAGATACCTTGGCATATTTTTGTCAGAAGAGACACAGTATTTTGGGAATGTAAAGTAATTCCAACTGTCTTCCCAGAATTCCTTGGAGATGGAGAGTAATGATAAATCTCTCTACTTCCCTGCATGGTTTAGGGTTGCTGCACAGTGTTTGAACAGCTGCACTTGTCCCATCTCTGAAGGTGGCTGCAAGTCAGTGGAGGAGGAAGCAATCTGAGTATATATCATTCTAAAGTGGCAGACAGGATGAGTTACTGGGGTTTTTTCCACTGATAAATCCCTTGTCTCTGTTAGTGATACTGAACATGCTATGCTGTCATGACTGGAGAGTTTCAGCAACTTACCGTAATGCTCAGTGTGTCTGTCATGTAACAGAAAGTTTTATCTCTGGGTCCTGGCTCAAATTTCCTAATATACAAATCTCTTTAAACCCCCCAAAAGGCACATCTCATGGAGCAAACTCCACTGACCTGTAGTTTGGTTAACTTACTAGTTACACCATCCTGCAGTTTCCTAACCAGAGAATTCCAGCAAAATTATTCAGTAAATATGTGGATGTAGCCCCTTCTTAGAGGGCTTGCATAGAGTAAAAACTGTATATTTGTAACTTCCCCCCATATTTAGTAACCTTAAAGGTGTAATGGTCAAAGCCATTATTTATTGCCAAATTACCCAACTGATCCAAGAAAATGTGATTTCTTACAAAAGAGGGAAGTGTCTTCAATCTACCTGTGTGTTGCCACAAAACTGAAGTCCAGGTAATTCCCACACAGTGCTCACACCTCCATGCTGGTAGCTATAGCAGAGGAACCTCTGAAACACACTGTTTATTTACTCCAGGGAACCTTACTGAGTGCCAGTGAACATCTCTGTGGAGCTGCATTTGGTCCAATCTGTGACTGGCACATGACAGTGAATTTAAGCAAATTTGGTACTGCGGTGGTGCCATTACTCTGGTCAATAGCCCCATGGACACCTCCCAGTCTGCTCTGATCAGTCTCAGCTTGTTGTTCACCAGCTTTCAGCTTTGCTGTGTCTCACTCAGACTTCTCCTGGGACATGTCAAGCACGGATTCCAGGTGGAATCACTTTCACTTAAATTTCCATGTGTAAAAGTTGGTTTTAGGTTCTCTCTGCCTTCTGTGGCATCACAGGGGCACTCTGAGGGAGTGTTTTTTGCATTCAAGGGAAAATGTCAAAGTTAGGTGAGATGAAAAGTTTCCTCCAAGTTCCTATTTTATTTCTAATGACTTTAGAGAATGCCCAGAAAAGCAGCTGAGACCTAAGTGAAGAAATTTACATATCTGAAGTGGTATGAGGTCCATAATCTCCGCTTCTCAGTCCTTCCTGGAAGCAGAGGCTCACAAGCCCAACTGCTGCTGGCAGGACACTGACAGCTCCTAGGCAGGACATCTTGATCATTTCAATACAGAGATATCCAGGGAAGAGGGTGAGTTTGTGAAGCCACAGTGAACACCTACAGTAGTAGGTGGCAAGTTAACACTTACACGCAGAGATAGGCAGGTTTTGCATGGGGTTTGTGGCTTTTCATCGCAAAGACTAAAAGAAGGAGATTGGACTGTTTAGGAATCATGAAACTTTATGAATGCTCTGCTATTTTCACCAGCTCATCTTCTGGAGGCCAGCAGACACAACAGTCCCCAGTGAGAGCCGATCCTATTCCCTCTGGGCTTCTCCTTGATCAGCTCCAAGAGGCAAACACAGCCCCTTCCCTCCCAGTTCCCCCACAGACATTCATATCTAAAGAACTATTTTGCACCAGGCAGTGAATACCTTTTCTCTCATTGCCCTTTTTGTAGCTACAGAGGATCAGTAATTCCCTGTGGCTGGTCCTGTGCATTTTCCCCCCTCCTGGAAATCTAGCTCAAAATTGAGACTAAGAGATTTATAAAGTGACATTTGTGATGTAAAGAGTTTGTAGACTCCAAGATCATTTTGACCAGCTGAGGGAACAGAGGGAGCTGCACAGACTTCTGAGGGAAAGGGGAGCTAGAGGAATAGATATCACATCACAGTGTCTGCTGTCTTCTGAGGGCAGTATAGACTGTTGAACCCTGTATTTAATACAGTCAGTTGAAAACCTGCAGAAAATTAATTTTGTTCCGTAAAAACCCCTTTTGTCAGATATAAATTGATTTTCCCACACATACAGAGAATATTTCTTCAGTTTAAAGAAACAGCGAATGTATAGTTGCATAGGAAGGTGTGTAGGGGGTTTACCCTAAAAGTTTTACTGAGGGTCACCAAAAAAAGAGAAAAGTTTTAACATAAAAAAATAATTAAAATAAAATAACACAACTGTGCAGTCTGATTTACAGCACATTTCACATATTTTCAAAGTCCCTATGAACCTAGCAAGTCTCCAAAGACTTCAAAGCCATCTATGGTGCACCCCGTTAAGGACTGGCAGTATAAATATTACAGATACTTAGTTCCTGGCACACTAATTTGAATTTAGGATCTTAAATGAATGAAAATTCTAAATCAAAACCAATAATTCAATCACATCTGCATTTCAAAAGTGTTTTAAAAAAATGAATTTGGATTCAGATCTGAAGTATACCACCATACCACCAGAGTGGACTTGCCTCAGCCCCCACCATAAGTGACACAAACACTTTGGAATATACTGTGATTTAAATCAGCAACTAGAAATCAAAACAAAGGGTATTTTTCAAATTACTAATGTAGATCAAATTGATGCATTTTATATGTAACGATAAATAATTTTAGCGTATTTTGCAATATTTTATTTATTTAAGAAATAAAAGGCTATGTCGCATCATAAAAGAAAGCCAAAAAGACAAAACTAACCAGAGCTGACCAAAGCTGAAAAACAGGAAAGCCACTGGGGATGGAGAATAAAGGAATTCTAGTTATTTTACATAACAGATGGCAACATAACAGAGAACAGCTGATGCTGGTTGCCTAAGGGAATTTTCCTGTGTCAGAAGAAAAATAAAATTTAGGATATACAGAACCTCCCATTAAATGAGTTTCACAAAAAGTGTCATACTTAATGTACGACCTTTGGTATCTGTATATCTTGCCTGGGCAATTAATCCAGTTTATGGCTCGCTCTCAGTGACCTTTTTTCCCATGAATAGTGGATGAAATGTCCTCAGCAGCAGCATCCCTCTCCCAGTCTGCACCTCCCCAACTGGCTTGTCCCACTGTCCCACACACTCCCATCACAGCAGGCTTAAGGTTTATGACACAGATAAACCAAACCACTAAGGCAAGCAGCTTGGTCTGCCTCCCCAGAAGGTCCTATGGAGCTAAATACCACACAAGCTGACTAGGATACCCAAATCTGAATATCTTATCTGAACAAGCTATACAATGTACAAAGGAAAAGAAGTTGCAATGAGGAAGCCCTGAAAAAGGACAACACAGAAGACAGACAGGAGAACATGAATAATCTCATGCAGTAGCACGGACTAGTGCTGGTTGGGGGCTGATGGGCTCAAGTAATTTTGGGCTACACGCATATGAATGTCTGTCTGTCCCTGTGTGCAAGGGATTTGTGGGCTGCCTTTTCGAGTACAAAGCAAAAATAGCTGCTGATCCAAGTGCAACTTGACCTAGCATGGGACATACCTCTGTCATAGCTGTTACCGTAATGAGTAGCAATCGTTTCTCCTCAGAACACCATTGCACCGAAAGAGAGAAGTGATTATTAGTAATTAGATTCACTAGTTGCTGAAAGCTACATGGAGGAATTTTTCATGCACCAACCTGACTCCACTCTTATTGAATTAAGGTTTTTGTTTTTGGGGGTTTTTTTGTCATGGATTCAACCGGAAGTAAATCAAAGCCTGAGATCTTTGGAAACACTCAACGAAAAAAGGAATTTTGCCTTGCTGAGAATAATTTTTCTAAGACTTTGAAAAAAAAAATAAGTTTTACCAGGCTTAGAACCATAGAACGTCCTGAATTAGAAGAGACACACAAGGATCATCAAAGTCCAACTTCATTTGAAGGAAGTAGATGGGATCAGCATAAAAATCTTGATGTCAGCACTCCTAAAGGGAAAGTACTTCTTCCATCCAAGTCCTAAGAAGTGGTCTGATGAGTGGTGTACTCAGTGTCGTTTTATTTCCAAGACAGGTTTGGCTATGTAACTCTCATTCCAGATCCTACCCATTACTGAGCTAAGGTAGGGCACAGGTCAGTGTTGTAGCTGGCTGTTTCCAGGTGGAAATGCTCTGTTGTGATGACACCTGGCTGCACTTCTTTCCCTTTACAATTACAAGACGACAGTGGCTCAAACCTGACTGCAGGGATCTCATGGTAACCCAGACTTCCCATGTTGTTTTAGTTTGTTTCACAGAGTCATTGGGGAAGGAAGGGACCTCTGGAGACCATTTGTTTCAACATCCCTGCTCAGAACAGGGTCAGGATTTCCTCAGCAGAGCTGCATGTTCAATATTTATTTGTTTCAGCTGTTCACTGATGTCTAGAAAGATCTCTGAGATCCTTGAAAGGAAAGTGCTACATAAGGATAACACATGTGACAACTATCTGGATATTTATCTATGCAACTTTGGTACCTGCAGGCTCAAGAGTATGCTTGTGTGTGTGTGTGTGTGTGTGTGTGTGTGTGTATGCATTCTGAGGATGTTAGCATGAATCATCACTCTTGTCCTGGGCACAATTTTTATTCTGGTTGCTGTTTTTATTTATTTTTGCTATAACAGTAGGTTATGGAGCTCTCTTTTTTACTCCTGTCTGGATCCTCAGCAGTTGTCACTCTACAGTACCTTTGGGTCTCTCAAGGTCTCTAAGCAAAGGACTGCTGCCTTCTCCTCTTCCCTACTCCACCAGCATCCCCTCACTTGCATGTAGTGGGGAAGGATGCCATGAGTTCTTAATGTAACCTGAGTGAATTAGGTGTAGCCTGAGTACCCCTCTGGTCTAGGCAAGCAAATACACACAGATGACAGGCCTTAATGAAAATGAACTTAGGCAATAGCACAGTGTCTGTCATCTCACACCAGGGAGTGGCTGAGCAGATGAAAAACCCTTTGCTCAGGTACCTGGGGGCTGTGGGGTTCTAGCACTGTGTTGGGCTGCCTGAGCAACTGAATTGCTCAATAATACATAGGAGCCATTCTCTGGAATAGAGATAACTAAAGACTTTCCAAGCTTGGACCCAAGTTTTGGGGATGTAGCCTAGTACCGAGGGAGAAGGAGGTCCAGATTTTTAATGCATGTCATTTGGTTTGACCAAAACCTGGAACAGGTCCTGAAGCTTGGCCATAGGGTGTATTTCTACAAGACACAGTGATGTTTGGGTGACATTTTCATTCCACTCCCACTTCGTAAAAGATACTGGGAATCTGACTTCTGTATAGGAATGGATCAGATGCCAATCATTTCAACAGCAAACATGTTTGGAAAAGATACCCATAGGCAGATCTGCTGATCAGCACACTCTGGTCTGCCAAAATAAACCCTAGTGAAGAGCACAGACCTTTGCAGAATACAGCAATAAGCTGGGATGTACTTTTCTTTTTTTATTTACTTTTTCTCATGAAAAAAACGATTGAAATATACCCTTACACCTCTGATCAGAGTGAATCAGGCCAGCTGAGCATGCTTAGTCTGGCAAACACCATTTAATGTGGATCCTAAAGAAAATTTCCTCCAAAGTATATTTGAAGAGTTGCAGTAATAAATGTTGTACATGTTGCCATCTGGCCATAATGTATTTGAGTGGGATGGGAGACAAATGACTACTATTTTTGTGTGTTACTGCAGGAGCTTTAAACAGAATTTTAGTTCTCATGTGAGTTCCAGCTGCCATCACAGCTTTGCTGCTACATCTGTATCTGTATCAGTCACAAGAAATCACAAGCAATCCCTGAAATGAGGAGCACTGTAAATAAAACCAGCACTAGAAACCATTCAAAACATAATAATCCTGCCTATTCTACACAGATATTAGTGAGTCCACTTGGGACAGCAGTCTGTACAACTGTGGAGAATCTGGTGTCTGTGATACTGCTGGACATAGGGGTGAAAACAGAGCAAGAATCCAAGGAAAAGGGCAAACAAATGAGGAAAACCTTCCAAGTGGGAAGGTGTTCGAGGCTGATGGCTTCCAAATCCAATGAGCACATCACTGGCAGTTAACAGAGCTATCACAAGTAGTTTTGATTTTGTTTTTAGTGAAAGATTTGGTGAGAAGGTAGTTATGAAACATCCATGGCTGACTCTTCTAAGTCAATGCAGTACAGCTGGAGCCTGTTTTAGGGGTAATGAGCTAAGAAATGGCAAAGAAGACAAAAACCATGTCTGACTCTGAAGGAACAACAGCTCATTCTCTTCTTATGCTGTATCATCTTCTTCCTGACTTCTCAGTTTCCTTTCCCTTTGCTCAGCCTTAATGAATGGTGTTGAATTATTTGTACTATGTCACAACTGTCACAGGTGTTGTCTTCCAGTTTGCTTCACATTTCTATTATTTACACCCACCATTAACATGCATTAGAATGTCTGCTCAGATAAATCTTTTTCAACCTTCTGTATAGATTGGGTACTAAAATCCTTGCTTTATTTTACATGCTTAAACATACATAATATAAGTATTTCCTTAAATATATTTTATCTGCTTCCTGATGAATCACCCTACAACATTTTAATTTCCTAGTAAGAGATGTGTCCCATCAGATTAAGCAAACAGCACTGAAAGCATTGAAAATTTGAGGGAATGAATTTATCCTGTGTAGAAAGTGGAGAGGGTGAGCCAACTGCCCTTCTTAATTTCTTATTTTAATGTGAAATCTGAATTCTTATTTCACATCTCACTGCTCCAATTCCAGTACTCCCCATCTGGGGAGCATTCTCAGAAATAGAAGCTGCACTGGCAGGAAAATGGAGAAGACAGAAACTTCTTGATTTCAAAATTTTATAAACAGATTAAAAAAAAAAAAAAACACAGATGAGCAAAAAATAGGTATTGTTCCCCCTATGACCACAATTTCTCTGCTCTGATATTGTCATAATGGAGCCTGGGCATTGACTGCCACTAGTGATGCCAAAATCCCTCCGGAACAGACAACTCCATCTGGCAGTTTTTCTGCTGTCATTTGGGGTTATCTACTTGGTCATCTCATGTTGGCCCTCCCTATGGACAGTGACTTAATGCCAAAATCCACAGACTTACAGTTTAAATCTGTTTTTCAGCCTACACTTCAGTCACTTGAGACATCCTGTGGGGTTTAAGCCAGGATGAGTAACTTGAATGTCTCCTCATCCTGCCTCTGCTTTGGCTCAGTGTCCATGAAAACATCCCTCCTCTCAGAAGACATGGCCCTGGGACATGTACAGCCTGAGGGCAGCAGATCTGGCATGCTGGTAGAATAACTGGACCTCCCCCATGCTGAGTCACATTCCCCCTCCTCCAAGCAGCATTTGGTTTATTCACAGCTGGAGGATAAGGCAGGCAAAGATACATCTTGGACACGCAGCTTCAACTTAGTATCTGGATGCAAACATATCCAGTCCTATTGCTACCAGGCAGGTAACCAGTTCCATGTTTTAGCTTTCCCCAGAGCTCCTGGATTACCAAAGCCCCTCTTGTCAAGCATCTCCTTTGCTCTCTCCCCTGATCCTCCTTGTTTCTCACGTGCTGCTCCACTATTCCAAGGCTGCATGTACAGGTTTGCTTTAGAGCAACTGCTCTTTGTTACTGATTTTGTTGTGATAGCACCCAAAGCCCTGGCCGCAGACAAGGTCTCTGACGTCACAGACTGCTTCACTAGGTTTTCATTTCCAGGACTCACCTGGGTACTGGGAGGCTGAGGGATCTGTGGGCTTTTGGAAGGAAACGTAGTCATAAACCCCAGGATGACACCAGCCTTTTCTGTGTTTTACAAAAGCTGCGTCAGATGGAATTATTTATAGTCCAGGGCACTGCTCACTTCTGGTTTGGACCCAGTCCTTCCCATTTGCCTCTGCCATGACGTTTGGTGGTTTGAGCACAATTTAAGAGCCAGACCTTTCTTATCCCGGCTGTGCTACCAACCCCTTGTGTGGCCCTGGACGAAGCCATGAACCTCTCCTGTGTCAGCCTCCCCATCTGCAAAAGGGAATGTACAGCTTCTGCTCAACTCCATCCTCTGGGGGTGAAAAAAATCAATTAATTTACATTTGTGAGATACTTTTGATGCGCAGAGTACTTCTAAGTGCTAAGTGTGACTGGAATGATTAAGACCATTTATGAACCTAGTGCATGCAGTCGTTACTTGAAGGTCTTTGGGAAAGTGGAAAAGGTGACAAACATGCAGCAAAAAACAACGTCTGCTAAAAGAAAGGGAAGAATTCTTGAAACAAAGAATAAAAATGTTTGCCTTCCTGAGTGAAGGAGAACTTCCCAAGGGCTGTGACTAAGCTGGAAGTGCCATTTTGGAGACTTTCAGCCAGAAAGTTGCCTGACCCTCATACTACGGGAGCTCTCACAGGTACAAATTACTCCTGCATTTGGAGGCCTGAGGAGGAACTTAAGAGGCTCTGGGGCTGGCCCAGGAGGTGTCTGAGTATACATGGAATGAGGATGGAGTTCACCCTTCACCCATGGCAGAGCAGCAGACCCAGATTTCATGCAGGCTATAATTCCGCCTGCTGCCGCTGCTAGATCCTAATAACCAAACCAAGAAGGGAATTTTTATGCCATCCAAGGCATTCCTGATCCCCCTTCACATCTAGTGAAAACTTAATAGCGTGAGAAAATGCCTTTCTGTAGCATACTGTAAACCACATGCAGAACAGGAACAGATGGAGGGGGCTTGTCCTCCACCCAATAGAGGGGCTGCTCCAGGATGTTCCCTGCCATGGGATGGAAGCATGAAGAAATGGCACCTTTGCAGGGTGCGGTATTTGGCCAACGAGGGTGAAGCCAGCAGAAACCTGCAGAGGCTGTGGGGTAATACTTCTTGGTGCTCAGAGGGATGTAAGTAAAGAGAAAGGGAGAGAGCTGCTTTTCCGAAGCCTTTACCCTGTACAGATGGAAGCAGTTAAGATTCCTGCAGGAGCCAGGAGCGGCAAAGTTAACACATCTGGAAGTTTCCTGATGCCTGAAGTCAGGCTGTGGTGAACAATGTTCACTGGGCTGAGCAGGCTCTGCTCGGCTGCTTTTATTGCACTTGGACTCATTTCAAGCTCTGCTCTGTGATTAATTGCACTTTTAAAAATAAAGTTCAAAACACTTCCCAGGAAGTTTGGGGAAGGCAGAGCACTTCGGTGGCACCAGAAGCTCACCGCTCAGTGCAGTTTTCATTACGGCAGCCCCAGATACAGCTTGCATTAGCAACAGCTTCATTTGACATGGGATCTTGTAACTCCATTTCATCGTGGAGAGGGTGTCTCTCCTCCCAACCCTCTCCAACATCTGCCAGACTCAGTAGGGTTGCAACAGGTGTTGGATGGGCTCTCCCTGCGTCTTGTTAGTGCAGTTAAGCCTGGGGCCAGGCTAGAACTGCAGTTGTGCTCTGCCCCGTGGAAAATATGGAATGGAAGAGCCTTGCCCCTTCCCAGTGTGCTCCTGCCAGTCCATCCCAGGGCTTACTCTAACTCACAATTTAGGAAAAAAAAAAAAAGAATATTTCAGGGAGGGTGGGATAAGTACTTTCTTGGGAGGCGAAAGACATTTTAGAGGACTGAAGCTACATTATAAGAGGTCCTTGTTGCGCTATAATGATGGTGGAGATGTCACAGGCAAGACTGAGAAAAAAACAGTGTGTACTTTTCATTTCATACTACGACAGAATAAGGTTCAATCTCTTTGCTATAAAAACCAGTGATTATTTGTGGTAGAGAAGTGACCATCTGCTCCAGGTGCTGTTACTAATGGTGGAGGTACACAAATTACACTGCCTGAGAGGAACTGGTGTGAATTGAATGGAGACCTGGAAGCCAGAGTCGTGGTAACTCATTAACATATAAGGAAAGGGTCTGTGAAGGGCTGTTGCACATCCCCTACAGCCCCTCCGGGGCGCCTGCCTGAGATAGTGTGAACGAAAACCCACTCATCCATGAAAAAAGGTACTCACAGGCACAGGGGATGCCCAAGGCTATTTAGCACTCTGTTAGCACCCAAAGCTGCTCCAGGAGCCAGTGAGGTACCTGTCATCTCTTTGCAAGTGTCCTCTTCACCGCAAAAAATAGAGGTGTCTTTTTTGTTTGTACAAAAGTCAACAGGTTAAACAACACACCGTGTGCTGAACTGAAATAAGGATAAAATAATACAATATAAGTGTTTTTGATTTTTTAAGTTTTGACTGTAACTTTCCAGGGTGTAACAGCTTTTGCAAGCAGGAATCCGCCCTAAAACTATGGGCAGTTAAGATAAAAGGAGAACTAGAAGTTAGCTTGAATACGTGCATCCCAGATAAAGAGCTTGCTTGAACAAAGATGGATAAAGAAACTGCTTTAAGCACCTAGAAAGCGAGTTTTA